>OZ026516.1:62085812-62415812 GCA_964019695.1 Loripinus fragilis
TCATACAGGCAAGTTTGAGTAAAATTCAAGGACTTTTCAAGGACTTTTAAAAGCCTCTCCAAAAGTTTACAAGGACTAAAAATTGATGAAAAATACTGATCTACGGTAAGTGTTAAAATTCTACTTCAGAAATGCTAGACTGAGATAATGGAGACATTAGTACTGGAAAATTAGTCTAAAATTGTTGTGCCTATATTTGGTGCAGCTGCAGCCCAATTGCTGCACCAAATAAAGGCACAACACTTTTTTCCTGATCTAGGTCTGTATCAACAGTGCTAAGTCATACAGAAAAAAGTAGAATTCAAGGACTTTTAAAGGCTTTTGAGTGATTTTCTAGTACTTTTCAATGCAGATTTTATTTTCAAGGACTTTTCAAGAAAGCCCTCCGAATTCAAGTATTTTTCAACCTGTGCGAACCCTGTTAACCCTTTGTATTGGGAAAACTCCTAAAGGAGTACTTTTGCAAAACGTGAAGACCCAAATCAGGGTCTACACTGTTTGTAAAGGTTTAAAAAAATATTCAGACAAAAAATACAATATATTTTGAAAATTATATCCTGACACCCCTGGATACCTTCAATTGACTATCCCAAGTCTATTGTATCAAACCATAAGGAAGAATCCATCCATATACAAAGGGTTAAATTGTTTGTCAGTTTGGCTGTGTACATGTAAGTTGCTTCTCTTCCTCTTGGTGCCCTGAGCATACTGTGGTATGTGGGAGCGCAGTGGCTCAGTGGTAGAGTGCTTGACTCGAGACCGAAGGGTAGCGGGTTCGAGCCTCACCGGCGTCACTGCGTTGTGGTCCTTGAGCAAGACACATTTATCCTAGCTTAGTACTGGTTAAACCCAGGAAGAACCGTCCCGCATAACTGAAAGATTGTTGAGTGGACGTAAAGAATCAAATCAAACAAACAAACAAAACTGTGGTATGTGATTGTGTCATTTCCTGGGTCATGACTGTGTATCTGATTATTGAATTTATTAAAATACATGTAGTTGGAACAAACTGATAAGATAAGGAGAGGCCAATTTATGGGCTTCAAGGATTACAGAAAGAAATTTAAAACTTGTAATTTCCTCATGAAAAGGCAGGCTTATCAAAACCTGCAGCTTAGCTATATCTGGTATTCTGGAAAGCTTTGATCAGCTTTATACAGGTCCTTTAGACATATGTTAGTCATCAAGATCAAGTCTTTGAAGTGGAAGAAATGAGTAATAAAGAATTACATATAACAATGAAGTGATTCACTGTGATTAACTTCATCAACTCGTTTAAGTGATTAAATGGAAATCTTCCAGTTGATGATTTAGCCATCCTAGTTATCAATAAATCTTTTGCTGAAGAGGGCAAACAAATAGTGCCTGATCAAACTGCTCCTGTAGGAGCAGTCTGATCAGGAACTATTTTGTTTGCATGTATGCTTTTTCTGTCTGAGTAATCATAGTAAACATGCTATTATAAGGCTTTTGGGTCACTGTAAAGGTGGCACCTCATGAATGCGTATTTACTCCTGATCTACCTTAGACATAGGTAAAAGATGAAAATGAGGTGTGGTTTTATTCGAAAGTAACAGTGTATCATCTTGCCCTATAACACCTTAGAAATAGAGTAAAGACACAAAACATATGCATAACAGCAAACAGTGTGGACCCAGAGCAGTCTGATCTGGGTCTACACTGGTTTTCGAAGAGGCTTCAAATATTTCAGCAGACAACAAAAGCATACAACTTTTTTGTGATATGCACTTTAGAGGTAAATAAATGTGAGTTCAGTATATAATATGGTCAGGATTTCATGAAATGCATGCATGTTTGCCCGGCTCAAACAACTTGTTAACTCTTTATCATATAGATAGAACCTGATTTCCCTTCTTGAGCAGATGAAATAGCCAAACCATGTCTACAGTTATCGCCATTACAGTGACCCAAAAGCTCTTTTATACACACAATTCTTCTTCTCAACTGAGCAAATCATCTGATGCAATTAAACGGCAGGAAAATAAGCCAATTGATCTGGATCTCCACTGTTTGAAAATGCAGGATGCATAGACTGGCTCCAGTCCTTCAAACAATTTTTCATCAATGTGTCATATCATATACTTGTAGCCAGTCTAACTCTGATGGCTCTGTTTTAAAACAGAGCCATCAGAGTTAGACTGGCTACATGTATATATGACACATTGATGAAAAATTGTTTTAAGGACTGGAGCCAGTCTACATGATGCGGTGAAGGAACATCAGAACAAAGGCTAATTGTTTCATATCCAATCATGGTATTAAATTATAGGCCATTAAGTAGTTGCAAGAACTGCAAACACACATTAGTCTTGGATCATTTCCTGTGTTCACTTGTTCACTTTAATGGTAATCAATATCACAGGAGCAGTGCCAAGAAAAAAACCTGTGTGGGCTGCACATGCACATGAGGATTCTCCACATGCACAAAAGATTGATTAACTCTTTGAGTGACAGAATCAAATTACTCAACACAGGAAAAGCATGTGAAACAAAAGGAGTGGTTTGATCAGGAACTGTGCATGCGCGGATCCAGAGGTGTGGGGGGTGAAAAAACACAAAGCTATAGGGTTTCTTAGCAATACTGGTCGGGATCCCCTGAAAAATCACAAAGCTACCAAGCCAACATTCAATTTTGGGCCAACATCAGTGAAAGGCAACATCATCGGCCCGCATGTGATGGCATTTCACTGGCGGGCGATGATAACCTGCGCTTAGCCTGTCTTCAGGCCCAGTAAGTGTATTAAGAGTCTTAATTTAAGACAGGACTCAGATCTGGGTCCACACTTTTTGCAATAGAGGCTTCTTAAACATTTCAGCAGACGCAAAAGCAGTAGACTTTTGTTGTGATTGGCTCTTTAAGGGTTAAGAGGGCAATTGTCAGCTACTGGCAAGAGAATGTATATGTTTAGTGCTGAGGAATGAAGCTGCTGTGTGAATGCTCCCTCAGTGTGACTTGAAACCTGAAAAGATAATGAAAAATGGTACCTCTACAAGGCTAAAAACTTCTGAGTTTGTCAGATACATATGCACTCAGGCTCTCGGTGTGTTCGATTACCAATTTTTTCCTTTCACAGACTTTTGTTCAGTCAATTAGCCCGATTCATCAGTTTGATGCAAATAATTGCATCCAACAAATTGAAATCATCAATACCTTTACTGCCATTAATGAGTGGTTGTTACCAATTTGCAATTCATTAACATATATGAAAAGGTTGAACTTTTTATTGAAACAAATTCATTAATTAATACAAGAAGCTCACAGAGCCTATATATCGCTCACCTGAGCCTCATGGTTTCAGAGAAATATTTTTAGTTGTTTTTTATTAAGAGTCTATGGGAGCAAATGACCCCGGGGGCATGGCCAGTTTGGACCTCAAGGGTGTGGTTGGCAGGATCTATAGGAGCTTTATGTTGAGATCCAACCCAATCAGCCCCGAAACTTTATTATGCAGCTTTTCCCCCTTCCTGATGATGCTTTACATGAAATTTGATCCCACTTGGTTGACTGACATAAAGATGTATACTTATTTGAAAATGTGAATGGACGATGAAAACTGACGGGCGGCGGATCATTGCTATACTAACCAGGGTTCAAGCTGGGCCCTGACAGTAGGGAGAAGTGACCTCCCTCCATGACTTCTCCCTCCAGAAAAATTACAGAGAAGTGACAGTCAGATAGGGAGAAGTTATGGCACAAAATTACGGCATTTTCTGTCAATTTAAAAGAGAATAAGCCATTACACATACTATAGCCATTAAATGGAAGGAGAAATAAGATGCAGTGGTTATAGATTGTCACCACAGCTTGCGTTTGTGTGGTGACTGAATTTGTGTGGTGACTGAATAAAAACAAATAGGGAGACTCCCACTTCTCCCTGGGTCCCATTTTATGCAAAATTTTGGCCCCTATTTCACCCTAGTCACCCCCTAGCTTATTCCCTCTGTACTTATACCTCACTTGAGCCTTTGGCTCAACTTATAGCATATGTGTCAAGTTGCTCCTTAAACATGCATGCACCCCAATATGCAATTTAGTGGATGCTCTAGTGAGACTGCTTGGTTGCCATGTCCACTTTTATCAAGTATGGTGCCATGCCTAAGATTCCACTAAATTCTTCAGGATTTAAATAACCACCTTGTTTTTTCAGTTAAGAGACTAGGTGCCCAAACCCACAAAAATCATTTGACAACTTTTATCTTAAAATAATTAAGATTTACTGGGCCCCGTAGCACAGTCAGTAGCGAGTTTAGCTGCAGATCCAGGGGTCACGAGTTTGATCTCAGTCTGTTTCCATTACTTTCTTGGAGATTGATCAAGAAATAATTTCTACGGTCATTATCCTCTTTCCGCTGATTCAAGAAGGGTTGTTGTCAGTTACAAGCAAAAGTGTTTGCACAAAGTACTGGTTAACCACTTAAGAAAAAGTGTGGTGAGATGAACCAAAGCCGTTGACTGGCACGTAAAACCTCAAATCAAACAAACAAAACAATTAAGTTTCTCTACAACATTACAAAAGCAAGATAACATCACTTGACTGCCAAATATCATTGCACTGCTATATCATGGGTGGTCATGGGCATACATATAGCTACCATATACGCAAAAACGCAATTGCCTACACATTTGAACACAAAAATATGGGATTATTCTATCCCAGTTCTGAAAGTTTCTTGATGATCCGCACACAAAATGTATGTGGAAAAGCAAATTCCAATTTTGGTAGGGGCTATATAGTAATACATTATCTGCCCTAAGACCCCTTTTAAGGGTTTAACACCCAGGGGTCCTGATTCATATAAGAGAGTATGTAATATTGTCCGTTACCAAGAATGTGCTTAACATGGCAAATAGCGCAGTCCTTGATGAGACACCGCATTATCATCTCCGATATTTGTAAATGTTCCATTTTTTGCATATGCATCAACCAGTCCCCACAATTAAATTGCGAACATTGAATTATAGGCAAGCTACGCCCCTGGTGGTCATCAGTGGAACTAGCTGAGTCAATGGAATTTTGATGCCACAGAATTTCTGAATAAAGTTTAATGTTGACATTCCTCTCTGAATTGACTTAACTTCTTGAATATATCTCTTTTATTGTCCGATTTTATTGACCTGACACAGATGCATAATTTCAAGGTTAGTGCACAAGATATTTTTACCTTCCGTCGACACACGGTATTTTCCGTAAGTTTTAGAGGAATTTTGCAAGTACTAATGCAGATAATGAAACGTTTTGCACTGTACTACTGACTAGTCAAGTTGTTTTGGTACAGAGTTTGCAACCAAAAGGTCCTGAGTTCGAGTCCACGTAAGTTCTTGTGTTTTTTTTGTGTTTTTTTTTGTGTTTTTTTTTTTTTTGCAATTTTACCTTTTTATTCGATTTGTTTAACTTCATTATTATAGATGTACCACGACCTCTGAGTAATCTCCTTTGGGTCATTATATTCAAAAGATTGATGCATAAAGCATACACTGAGCCAGTCTGTCTGGAACATCTACACTTCAAAATAGAATAGTATACGTAATAAAACGCCTGAAACCCCTATTTCTAGATCTGTATTTTCAATTTTGCAAATATAGTTACGCTTTAAAGTTATTTGTTTATCTATACTTGCATTTGTTATTGTTATTTTTGTAGGATCCTCACCGAGAACGTTTACCGTACGCTCTATATGTGAAGTTGAATCTCCATGCTTCTGACATATTTCTTAAAGTAATTGCAGATATTAAAAAGAATCTGTTTTGCCTTAGTGCCAAGACTTGCTGCATACTTTTCTTCAGACGTTTTCCCACTGAACTTAAGTTCAAACAGCTTGTATAGTGAATACATTTTAACCATATGTTTTGGCTATAAATTATGGAGCAATATTTTCACGTGAATCTCTGGAAATGTTTCGGACAGACTGGCTCATTTTACGCGTTACGCATCGACCTTTTGAAATAGAATGATCCAAAATTTCATTCCTCAGAGGTTGTGTGGTACATCTATAATAAATCAAATTAAACGAATCGAATAAAGGTAAAAAAAGAGCACACGTGGACTCGAACTCATGACCTTTTGGTTTTAAACTCTGTATCATAACCACTTGACTAGTCAGTAAGACAGTACAAAACGTTTCATTATCTGCATTGGTATTTGCAAATTCCTGTAAAACTTACGGTAAATACCGAAAGTCGACGGAAGGTAAAAATATCTTGTGCACTAACCGTGAAATTATGCACCTGTGTCAGGTTAATAAAATCGGACAATAAGATCTTGGTTAGAATAACTCCTTATAACTGCCTGACATTTTCAATATACAAATATATCAATAATGAACTGACAAACCCAGCATGGATTTATTACTAAAATGATATGAAATCAATGTATCATGAGCGAAAATGACAGAAAAAATAAACTTCAAATGAGCAACAGTGGCCTCATTAAGAGCACAAATCACATTTGGAGCAGGTGTCTAATTTTTGACATTTCTCTCCATTTTTATGTCAAATAGCTAAGGCTTCTGCCAGAAGAATCACATGAAATAATGCCTTACATGCTCTGATCCCATAAATGTTTACAGCAGCACTTTTGTTTGCTATTGTCATCAGGGTTCCCACATAAATTCAAACACGATTCCATGATTTTTCCACGATCAACAATGTAATTTCCATGACTATTTAATGCACAGCCTCCAACCTCCCCTTTAAGCCACACTGAGCATAAACATACTTAAATAAGCATGCTTGTAGACCATGCATGTATTTTGAAGATGCCCAAGATGCCCTTCGGACAACGACATGTTTCTATAAACATTTACAACATATGTAAAGGGCATTTTGGGTCTATGGGGGGAAAGCATCTAAAAACAAGCTGAAAGACACCAGTTTCATCTTTCCAATGACAAATGTCACAATTTTAGGTGTATTTCGTACGCATGCGCAGAAGGAATATGGTAAGGTTTTGGAAATGAAAAGCACTTATATCCTTAACATTTTAGCTCTTTTATTTTTTTAAACTAGCAATGCATTTACTCAAAGTCTGGTCTAATCGGCACCCAGTATAAAGACGTAAAATGAGGGTTGGGAGTAGAAAGTGCACGTTTTCATGGTACATGTATTCTAAGTGGTGAATGGCTTTGAAACACATTTTGTTGCCTACTATGCATATATTACTGCCGAACAAAACCAATTTTAAAAACATTAGGACAATTTGAAAATTTGGTGTTTGTAGTCATGTCAACTAGGGAAAATATATGCATTATCGCTAGAACTCCTTACTCCAGGACTCTTTGTCCTTAGAATGAAGCTTAATGATGTAAGAGAAGCATTCTTGAGAAACAATTGAATCAAAATGAGACAAAATGAATTGGATGTAAAGTGTTGCTATTGATGGAAAACAGGTCACCTACAATCTTTTGTGACTAGTGTCAACTGCTGATAACAAGGTTCATTTAGTTTCTAGGACTTTTCAATGACTTCTAAAAGACTTTCCAACTGTTTTCAAGGACTGAAAACTTATGAAAGGTTAAAATTCTACTTCCGAAATGCTAGAGTCCATTACTTAAAATATTAGTTTTTGAAAATAAGTATAAAATTGTGGTGCCTTTATTTGGTGCAGCATATATGCTGCTCCAAAAAAGGCACAACTATTTTATACTGATTTAGGTCTCCGAAAACAGTGCTGAATCCTCCTGTAAATGGTAAAATTTAAGGACTTTCCAAGGCCTTTGAGTCTTTTTCACTAACTTTTCAAGAAAAAATTAATTTTCAAGGACTTTTCAAGACAGTCCTGTATATTCAAGTACTTTTCAGCCTATGCGAACCCTGGATAACTATGCACACGGATTAGACCCAGATCAGGCCAGACAAAATGTCGGGCCTGATTGCTTGACACTGTTGGAGTTCATTATAGATAGATTCTTTAACCCTTTATATTCGGGAAACCCCTAAACAGGTACTTTGTAACAAACAGATATGGTGAAGACCCAGATGAAATACCACATATATGGCATTTCATCAGGGTACCACTGTTTGTTATGGTAAAAAAGTCTCATCTCCAGATGAAAACTTCTACATGGTCAAGGTCACTAAAATTTACTGGGCTAAATTATCTAAAACATGGGCCATTATCATGTTTTCTATGGTATTTTGAACTCTGAATTTAGTCTCGTTATCTCTGAATTACAGATTTGGTAAATCTTGATTTTTCTTGAATCACAAGGATTAATGACATCCAGCAGACTGTCTCAGAACACTTAGTTGGCAGTAAATTGCAGTAAAGACAGCCATTAGAGACTTACAGTCTAGATCAGAATTGGGCCTAAAAAATCCAATCATCAACAAAATGTGTTTGTGTGACAATATCCCCTTGAACAGATCAATTAGCCCTTTGTATATTACTGTCCTGCCAGCCAAGAGTGACAGTGACTTCATGTTTTGTTTACATTTGTTATCAGGGACTTATAATCGATAGATCCGCAGGATAGGATTAATACACAAGTGATCTATCGATTCGTGTTAGCTCAACTGGATTGTATAAGTTAATGTTTTACTTAACAATTGTAAACAAAATATTACGTCACTGTCACTCTTGGTTGGCTTGACAGTAGCCTAATGGATTTTCCATTTTGTTTGTTTGTTTTGATTCTTTACATCCCAGCCAACAATTTTTCAGTCATGTTGGCATAGGTCTGCCTCAGTTGAATGGATAAAGTGTCTTGCTCAAGGGCACAAGGCAGTGCCTCCAGTGAGGCTTGAACCCGCAACCCCTCAATCTCAAATCAAGCACTGAGCCACCGCGCTCCTTCATTCTTCTTTTTGGTTTGGTACAATAAACTTGAAATGGTCCATTATATATATATATATCTATGGTTTTCTGGTTATGAATTGCATCTGCCAGGCCCACAGATAAGAGTGTGTAACTGAAAATTAGTTTTCTTATTTCTCAACCAAAACATATGTTGTGGGTACTCGAAAGAACTGTCTCGATAAGACGGTTCTTTTGAGCACCCAAAACACCTGTTTAAACTGATGGATAAGAAAAAATCACAATTTTAGGCATTTATTTTTGGCTTAACTGGCCATTATGATCTGCTCATGTAAAAATTATTGTCCCATCATATAGAAAGTATACATCTTACGCTGTCTACAAAAGTGAACAAAAAAAGACATTAAACTGGTAGGAACAGATAAAAGTTGGATATAGTACCCTAAAGATTTAAAAAATAACCTATTCAATTATTGGCAAACTGCTCCGTTGACACACAAGAACATTACTCCTCTTCCGCAGGGATTTCTCAATTTGCATATTCTTGAAACACATACAAAATAGCCACATCTTCAAGTTTGGGATGTCTTTCGATTAGTAAAAAGCAAGACACACACCAGCCTGCTTAGCTAGAATCTTCCAATTGTTTTTGTTTCAACATAATAGCAAACTAAATTATTGCACTGGATGTGCAGTTTGGTCTGCACCTTTGCAGCTACATTTTGCTCTTGGTCTAATTACCAGTAATTCCACAGAACTTCACTTTCAACTCTTTGCATGCTGGGTAATCTTTAGTGTTTTGTCATTATCTGCTGATTCTGTCGGTCCTGATCTGGGTCCAAACTTTTGCAAGGTCATCAACACATGCATGGATCCAGGAAGTTTTGTAATGTTTGTCGTTATTCTTCGTTGTGGTTTTTATTGTTGATAAGGGGAGGGAGGATAACCATTATCGGCCGGCCAGCGCAATGCCATAACATGGGCCAGCAACACTTTTGATCCTGTGGGTACCCATTACATGGGCCAGCAACACTTTGATCCTGTGGGTACCCATTACATGGGCCAGCAACGCTTTTGATCCATTGGGTACCCATGACATGGGCCAGCAATGCTTTTGATCCTGTGGGTACCCATTACATGATCCAGCAACACTTTTGATCCTGTGATTACCCATTACATGGGCCAGCAACGCTTTTGATCCTGTGGGTACCCATTACATGGGCCAGCAATGCTTTTGATCCTGTGGGTACCCATTACATGTGCCAGCAACACTTTTGATCCTGTGGGTACCCATTACATGGGCCAGCAATGTTTTTGATCCTGTGGGTACCCATTACATGGGCCAGCAATGCTTTTGATCCTGTGGGTACCCATTACATGGGCCAGCAACGCTTTTGATCCTGTGGGTACCCATTACATTGGCCAGCAATGTTTTTGATCCTGTGGGTACCCATTACATGGGCCAGCAATGCTTTTGATCCTGTTGACACCCATTACATGGGCCAGCAACGCTTTTGATTCTGTGGGTACCCATTACATGGACCAGCAACGCTTTTGATCCTGTGGGTACCCATTACATGGGCCAGCAACGCTTTTGATCCTGTGGGTACCCATTACTTGGGCCAGCAACGCTTTTGATCCTGTGGGTACCCATTACATGGTCCAGCAACACTTTTGATCCTGTGGGTACATATTACATGGGCCAGCAATGCTTTTGATCCTGTGGGTACCCATTACATGGGCCAGCAACGCTTTTGATCCTGTGAGTACCCATTACATGGGCCAGAAACGCTTTTAATCCTGTGGGTACCCATTACATGGGCCAGCAATGCTTTTAATCGTGTGGGTACCCATTACATGGTCCAGCAACACTTTTAATCGTGTGGGTACCCATTACATGGGCCAGTAACGTTTTTGATCCTGTGGGAACCCATTACATGGGCCAGTAATGCTTTTGATCCTGTGGGTACCCATTACATGGGCCAGCAACACTTTTGTTCCTGTGGGTACCCATTACATGGGCCAGTAACGCTTTTGATCCTGTGGGTACCCATTACATGGGCCAGCAACGCTTTTGATTCTGTGGGTACCCATTACATGGACCAGCAACGCTTTTGATCCTGTGGGTACCCATTACATGGGCCAGCAACGCTTTTGATCCTGTGGGTACCCATTACTTGGGCCAGCAACGCTTTTGATCCTGTGGGTACCCATTACATGGTCCAGCAACACTTTTGATCCTGTGGGTACATATTACATGGGCCAGCAATGCTTTTGATCCTGTGGGTACCCATTACATGGGCCAGCAACGCTTTTGATCCTGTGAGTACCCATTACATGGGCCAGAAACGCTTTTAATCCTGTGGGTACCCATTACATGGGCCAGCAATGCTTTTAATCCTGTGGGTACCCATTACATGGTCCAGCAACACTTTTAATCGTGTGGGTACCCATTACATGGGCCAGTAACGTTTTTGATCCTGTGGGAACCCATTACATGGGCCAGTAATGCTTTTGATCCTGTGGGTACCCATTACATGGGCCAGCAACACTTTTGTTCCTGTGGGTACCCATTACATGGGCCAGTAACGCTTTTGATCCTGTGGGTACCCATTACATGGGCCAGCAACGCTTTTAGACCTGTGGGTACCCATTACATGGGCCAGCAACACTTTTGGTCCAGTGGGTATATATCCATTACATAGGCCAGCAAGGCTTTTGTTGCCATATGCCTATGCATGCTGAATTTTTTCAAAAACTTTTTTCAAAAATCTTTTTTGGGAACACAACCTGTATGGGAGAGTCAAATGGTTGGATTTTAATGTTTGGTTGATTTGATTCTTTACATCCCAGTCAACAAACTTTCAGTTATGTCGGGACAGGTCTTCTTTGGTGGGTTGAACCAGTACTAAGCTAGGATTAATGTGTCTCGCTCAAGGACACAACCCAGTGATGCCGGTGAGGCTCAACCCCGTGGCACTTCGGTCTTGAGTCAAGCACTCTACCACTGAGCCACTCGGCTGCGCTCCCTCAAATGGTTTGGATCCAGATCAGGACCGACAGAAGTCGGTCCTGATCTGGGTCAAAACTGTTTACAAAGTTGACATCATCAGTTGACAAAAGTTGCCAGTTAAATAAACAGGGGCATAACTCTTTGAAAAGCTAAATTACACAAAAGTGATTTTTTTAATTGGGTAATTTTGGAAGTAAGTAATTTCTTATGATGTCAGGGATCACAGCATGATGCAGTTTGAAAAATGGCATCAACATCAGCTAGTGTCAAAAAGGAATATAAATAATGTCATAAAACTCAATTAAGATTACTTAACTGATTTCCTGAGGGGGTTCTGTAAAATATTGCATCACTCCAGGGGCCATGACACATTAACCCTTAAAGAGCAAATCACAACAAATGAAGCATCTTTCTTTTTTCTGGTTTCATAAGGCTTCATATTTGTGTCAACGTCCTACTGGCAGATGAGCCAACAGAATTTCATCCAATAGCAAATTTTAAACATCTTTACAGATACATGGGGCTTCAGTGCTCAGAAGAACAAAAAAGCCCCCAGTTCCAACAGATCTTTTATTTGTTTATGTCATATTTATTATGCTTGATTTGTTTGTTTGATTTGATTCTTTACATCCCATCAACAATCTTTCAGTTTAACAGGGACGGTCTTCCTGGGTTGTACCAGTACTAAGCTAGGATAAATGTGTCTTGCTCAAGGACTACAACGCAGTGGTGCCGGTGAGTCTATAATCCGCGGCCCCTCTGTCTCGAGTCAAGCACTCAACCACTGAGCCAGTCTGTGCTCCCTCATTATGCTTGAACAGAATATGTTAAAACTTTAAAATTGTGAAAAAGACTAGTTCCAAAGTGCTGGTTCTTTAAAGAACCCATAAGTTATCTCTTTTGATGGAATTTTAAGCAATGAAAACCAAGTTTCTTGATCATAATATAAGGTTATTGAATTGTTTAACTAGTACCATTCTTATACTGGATATATCCTGCTTTAAAATGTGTATAGATCCAGATCAGCTGGCTTGTGAGAAGCCAGCTGATCAGGATCCACACTGTTTCCACTCTTCTTGTAGTTACATGCTAATAACTGGAATCCAGCAACTGAGTAAAAACTCATTAATCCTAGCTTAGTACTGGTTCAACCCAGGAAGACCCATCCCTACATAACTGAAAGATTGTTGATGGGACGTTAAAAATCGAATCAAACAAACTGAGTAAAAACTAGGGAGGAGTGTAGAACATGTAAGCTTTATTGTACAATTTACGAGTGTATATACAATTATTTGCTCTTGTAGGTAGGACGAGTCGAAGACAAGTCCCCCCCCCCCCTACAAGAGCGAATATTTGTATTTTCACAAGTATTTGTGCAATAAAATACTTGTATCATGACCAATAAAACAATCACCTTTTAATTTATTCATTAGATATTCAAGTCAATATTATAAGCTCCACCTTTGACTGGTCTTGTCGAAAGAAATGAATAGCATAGATCAAAGGAAAGACAGCAGTCATGATACAAAATACTATTCAGCATAAACATTCATGTTCTAGAACTTATTTTAGATAATGCTCATGCACATGCATACAAAAATGCAAAATTAAAACAAATGCAAGAGTTCAGTCTGGAACTCTCATTCTACTAAGACCGGGCCACGTAGCGCAGTCGGTAACGTGTCTGGCTGCAGATGTGTGTCTGACTGCAGATCCAGGGTTGCGAGTTTGATCCGGCCCCATACTTTCGTGGAGATTGATCATGAAATAATTTCTATGGTCATTCTCCCCCCTTCCACTGAATCATTCAAGAAGGGTTGTTGTCAGTTACAAGCTAAAGTATGTGCACAAAGTACTGGTTAACCGCTTGTTCAAGCTTGCCCAGGAAAAAGTGTGTTTAGGTCAACTGACCGTCCTGCCATGACCATAGCTGTTGCCTGGGACGTAAAGCAACAAATCAAATCATTCTACTAAGCATTAACTTTTGCTAATTGCCACGGTATCATCTGCATATCCATTTCAAACATCTCTGTAGCAAACAGAGCAGACCTAGATCAGACTTTGTCTGTATGCCGACGGTAGTCCTCGATGTAAACATTTACATGCAGCAGATGAATTCAGCAGACAACATTTAAAGATACAGGGGTTTCTTTGGATAAACTGAGAAATTTATAAAGACAGAAAACTTATCCTACCTGACTTTTCTCAGCAGATAAGGTGAGCTGGAATCTGTTGAGATTGGACTCAGTCTCGGAGACGTCGACGACATTTGTGAGGATGTGTTGAAGCTGTCAATGCTTCTTACGTCATTCTTTAACGCTGTTTGTAACAAATCCCAGTCAATATTAAGTTCAGGTGTGGTTAAACTGTCCCGATCCATACACAGTTATTTGTCAGATGACAGAGTCACCATAAATAGAGTTTGTCTTTAATTAATTATATTTGCAGATGTAAGAAAAATTGTAACTGTCTCCTAACTAAGTGGTCTAAATAATTACACACAAAAACATATTTTTTATATGTAATTAAAAATAAGTAGACAAAATTGATCTGAATATTACAGAAGCTTAAAAGTTTCAATTTTAGTTCAGTGGAATTTGAAGTCATCTGCTTTGCCATCTGTTGTTGGAGCAGTCTGATCTTGGTCCAAACCTTTTTAATGCAATGAAGGTAAAATATTAACCTAAAGGCAACAGATGACATCAGCAGAAAACATTTTTCAGCTAGGATAAAAATAATCTTTCAGAAGAAAACATATGTCCACCCACCCACTTCATAGAGTTATATGACCCTCATGACCTTGAAAAATAGATCAAGGTCACAAAAATCTAATCATCTACATGTATTAAGGTCCTCCCAATGATGTATCTGTGCCAGTTTGGTAAAAATCAGACCATTGGTTCAGAAGATAGAGTGCTGGCAAGGCTTTTTTTAATATTTATATGAGCCTGGTGACCTCGAAATTTAGCTCAAGGTCACCACAATCAAATCATTCCTTAAGGTCCTCCAATGATGTATGTGTGCCAGTTTGGTGTAAATCTGGCCATTGGTTCAGAATGTTTAAGATAGAGTGCAGACAATTAGGCCTTTTCATAGCTATATGATCCTGGTGACCTTTAAAACTACGTCAAGTTCACCAAAATCTAATAATTTCTTGAGGGCCTCCCAATGATGTATATGTGCTAGTTTGGTCAAAATCTGGCCATTGCATCAGAAGATAGAGAGCTGACAAGGCTTTTTCATAGCTATATGACCCTGGTGACCTTGAAAGTTAGGTTAAGGTCTTTAAAATTTAACCATATAAGTAAGAGCACAAACGAAAAGCTATGCTGATGCAAACCAAATGCTGACACCAACCAAATCCATACCAAGTACAATATGTCCACCGACTGCTTCAGACAGGGGACATAATTTGCAGCTTGCGACCCATTAAAATAAAGAGCGGACAATCCAAATTTAGTTGGAAGATTTCATCATTCATCAAGAAAATGTAAAACATGATCAAGGCATTATTAAGTCTGAAGCTATCCATCGGACAAGATGAAGTGGATATCACCAAGATACAATGCTCCTGTCAATATCTGCAAGCTCAATAACAGCCTGATAAACCCACTTTAACCCTTAAAGCCCCAATCACGACTGCAGCAGACGACAAATTTTGCGACATCTTTCCTAATTTTAAAAAAAAAATATGGTATGATATTACATGAGAATCGTCTGCCAGCAGATGATTCTGATGAAATATCATGCCTTATTTGTTATTTTTGAAAAAGTGCCAAATTTGAAATTGTCGTCTGCTGCAAATTATAGGTGGCGCTTTAAGGGTTAAAGATTATTGACAATTATGGTTGACACAGTTGTAGTAAAAGATGATGTTTTCTACAAGCTAGAAATGTATCAATGTAACACAGATGCACCAGCCTGGGGCCACTGTATGCGAGAATGTCTTCCAACGAGATGAGACGTACAATACTGACAAGGGTGATGTTATATGCCCCCCATTGAAAAAGGTGGGCAAAAAATTCAGTCTCTGCCAATAAACTGTTTAGTCAGGCAAAAGATATATCAGCAAAAGCTTTCTATCACATTCTTTACCGATATACATGTACATGTATTTTTGATACGATTTGTTACAATTTTTCGAGGGTTTGTTACAAATATTTTAGGTGTCAGTGGATACGCTTTTCGAATTACATGTACATACATAATAAATTTTTTGGACAATTCTGCTAGACACAGAAAGGCTGCAAGACTCATAAGCTGATAGGGGCAGCAGACACTCTTGCCAAAATTATCAGCTGTTAGACAAAATAAATGATGCTTGAATGTTTGGCTGAAAGGGGCAGCAGTACTTTTTGGAAATCCTGCTAGACAGGCAACACTGATGGACTATTTAGCTGGAAGGGGCAGCAGTAATTTTGGGAAATCCTGCTAGAC
Organism: Loripinus fragilis; assembly: GCA_964019695.1. Lineage (NCBI taxonomy): Eukaryota > Metazoa > Mollusca > Bivalvia > Lucinida > Lucinidae > Loripinus > Loripinus fragilis. The sequence continues at coordinate 62,102,037 of OZ026516.1, forward strand.
AGGCAATATTGATAGACTGTTAAGCTGAAAGAGGCAGCAGTACTTTTGGTTAATCCTGCTAGACAGGCAACACTGATAGACTCTTAAGCTGAAAAGGGCAGCAGTACCTTTTGGGATTCCTGCTAGACAGGCAACACTGATAGACTGTTTAGCTGAAAGAGGCAGCAGAACTTTTGGGAAATCCTGCTAGACAGGTAATACTGATAGACTGTTATATTGGTAGACTGTTCAGCTGAAAGGGGCAGCAGTAATTTTGGGAAATCCTGCTAGACAGGTAAAACTTATAGACTGTTTAGCTTAAAAGGGCAGAAGTATTTTTGGAAAATCCTGCTAGACAGGTAATATATATAGACTGTTTAGCTGAAAGAGGCAGAAGTATTTTGGGGGAAATCCTGCTAGACAAGGTAAAATTGATAGACTGTTTAACTTAAAAAGGGCAGAAGTATTATTGGGAAATCCTGCTAGACAGGTAATATTTATAGACTGTTTAGCTGAAAGGGGCAGAAGTATTTTGGGGGAAATCCTGCTAGACAAGGTAAAATTGATAGACTGTTTAGCTTAAAAAGGGCAGAAGTTTTATTGGGAAATCCTGCTAGACAGGTAATATTTATAGACTGTTTAGCTGAAAGGGGCAGCAGTTCTTTTGGAAATCCTGCTAGAGAGGTAATACTGAGAGACTCTTTAACTGAAAGGGGCAATAGCACATTTGAAAAATCCTGCTAGACAGGCAAAACCGATACTGGTAGACTGTTTAGCTGAACGGGGCAGCAGTAATTTAGACAGATTATATTGATAAACTGTTTATCTGAAAGGGGTAGCAGTACTTTTTGGAAATCCTGCTAGACAGGTAATACTGATAGACTGTTTAGCTGAAAAGGGCAGCAGTACTTATGGGAAATCCTGCTAGACAGGTAATATTGATATTCTGTTTAGCTGAAAGGGACAGCAGTACTTTTTGGAACTCCTGCTAGACCGCCACACTGATAGACTGTTTATCTGAAAAGGGCAGCAGTACTTTTGGGAAATCCTGCTGGACAGGCAACACTGATAGACTGTTTAGCTGTAAGGGGTAGCAGTATTTTATGGGAAATCCTGCTAGACATGTTATACTGATAGCAGTATTTTTGAGAAATCCTGCTAGACAGGTTATACTGATAGACTGTTTAGCTGAATGGGGCAGCAGTATTTTTGTGAAATCCTGTTAGACAAATTATGCTGCTAGACTATGCAGCTTAAAGAGGCATCAAATACTTATGGGAAATCCTGCTAGACAGGGAAATGCTTCTTGACATATTAGCTGAAAGATGCAGCAGTACTTTTGGGGAAACCTGCTAGACAGGTAATACTGATAGAATGTTAAGCTGAAAGGGGCAGCAGTACTTTTGGAAATCCTGCTAGAGAGCTAATACTGATAGACTCTTTAGCTGAAAAGGGCAATAGCACATTTGGGAAATCCTGCTAGACAGGCAACACCGATACTGATAGACTGTTTAGCTGAAAGGGGCAGCATTAATTTTGGGAAATCCTATTAGACAGATAATATTGATAGACTGTTTATCTGAAAGGGGTAGTACTTTTGGGAAATCCTGCTAGACAGGTAATATTGATTGACTGTTTCGTTGAAAATGGCAGCAATACTTCTGGGAAATCCTACTAGACCGGTAATATTGATAGGCTGTTTATCTGAAAGGGGTAGCAAGACTTAACTTTTGGGAAGTCCTGCTAGACAGGTAATACTGATATACTGTTTAGCTGAAAATGGCAGCAGTACTTTTGGGAAATCCTGCTAGACAGGTAATATTGATATACTGTTTAGCTGAAAGGGGCAGCAGTACTTTTTGGAACTCCTGCTAGACCGCCACACTGATAGACTGCTTAACTTAAAGGGGCAGCAGTACTTTTGGGAAATCCTGCTAAACAGGTTATATTTATAGACTCTTTAGCTGAAAGGGGCAGCAGTACTTTTGGGAACTACGGCTAGACAGGCAACACTGATAGACTGTTTATCTGAAAAGGGCAGCAGTACTTTTGGGAAATCCTGCTGGACAAGCAACACTGATAGACTGTTTAGCTGAAAGGGGATAGCAGTATTTTATGTTATACTGATAGCAGTATTTTTGGGAAATCCTGCTAGACAGGTAATGCTGCTAGACTGTGCAGCTGAAAGAGGCATAAAATACTTTTGGGAAATCCTGCTAGACAGGGAAATGCTGCTTGACTATTTAGCTGAAAGATGCAGCAATACTTTTGGGAAATCCTGCTAGACAGTTTATACTGATAGATTGTTTAGCTGAAAGGGGCAGCAGTACTTTTGGGAAATCCTGCTAGACATGTAATGCTTTTGGAAATCCTACTATACAGAGATTGTTGCTGAAAGGGATAGTAGATACTTTTGGGAAATCCTGCTAGACAGAGAAAGTGCAGCTGAACTTTTGAGAAATGCTGCAAGACAGAGAAATGCTGCTAGACTGGCAGTTGAAAGGGGTAGCAGATACTTATGGGAAATGCTGCAAGACAGAGAAATGCTACTAGACTGTGCAGTTGAAAGGGGTAGCAGATACTTATGGGAAATGCTGCAAGACAGAGAAATGCTGCTAGACTGTGCAGCTGAAAGGGGCATCAGATAAAATATGGGAAATGCTGCAAGACAGAGAAATGATGCTAGACTGTGCAGCTAAAAGGGGCATCAGATAAAATATGGGAAATGCTGCTAGATAGAAATGCTGCTAGACTGTGCAGCTTATAGGAACAGCAGTCCTATTACATCTATACAGAGAAATGCAGCTGAAAATGGCAACAGAGATACTTTTGGGAAATGCTGCTAGATAAAGATATGCTGCTGGACTGTGCTAGACAAGAGAAATGCTGCTAAACAGTGCATCTAAAAGGGCCAGCAGATACTTTCGAAATGCTGCTAGATAGAAACTAGGGTTTATATGGTGTCTAAATACTTAGGGTATATATAGCAATTTTGAATCATTACCAAACAAACAGTACAAGACACATTTATAAACTATTACATCAATAAATATAGCCCTAGACAATAGGGTTATCCTGATTGCTACTTTCTTGTTTCTCCAAGAAAATAAGAAACTTTCATGAGTGTGAGGGTGGGATAGAAAAATCCATCCTGAGGATCACCATTTGGCATCACGAGGCTTGCCGTGTGATGAAAAAAGGTGATCCCGAGGGGCAGATTTATCTATCCCACTCTCACACAAATAATGGATACCATTGAATACCTCATTTTTATTTCAAAATAAGCTTGCAGAAGCTCCTGAATATGCAAAGATGCAACAGAACATGATGATGTCACTTTGACATAACAATGATGTCACTTTGACATAACAATGATGTCACTTTGACATAACAATGATGTCACTTTGACATAACAATGATGTCACTTAACCATATGTGAGTGACTTCCAAGCAATTTTTATGTCCGGGTAACACTGTTGTGACAGCCTGGATATGATACAAATTTCTTTCCCAGGCTGATATCTTAGATATTCTTATCCGTCATGCAAGAAATCATATGTATATATGTATAATTCCTATGAGCCCAATGGAAAAAAGTTTTATGAGGAGGAATAAGAAAACATTGCCATATTTGATCTTAAAACCATTTTATGACAAAAGATCTTACCTAGCCAAAACTCCGTCACAACGATTTTCGGATTTTCGCTGATAGGTCGTTGCGAAACAATTCGGAAAACGGAAAGACGTTAGTAATTTATTTAACCGTTTTATGATTTATAAAGGTCAAACATGTGCTTTTATTACTTGAAAACTGCCAGATGTATTTTCCACTTCGAGTTTCTAAGTTGTTTATCGTTTCTAACTGAAAATAGCAACACAATCATAATCACTGCATTTGCACAGAATTGTGACGGTTTGGACAACGATCAGAGTTTTGGTGTCACGGTCTGTTTAAGACAATGTCACAGCTTGGTTGGGATGGGTAAAATGACAAATAAATGCATTTTTTCACTACATAAGCTTTATATTGCTCGTTAACTCATAGTTTTGAGTTCAATGACTCAATATTATGAGTAAATAAATAGTATTGCATAAAAAGCTGTTTCGCATGAAATAACAAAAGTAAAGTCCTAATTAACATAAACTAATGCAACAAACAAGGCAGGTCACATGCCGATGATGATCTTTTTTGTTATTTTTGAATTTTTTGGAATTTTAATTATCATGTGGTTTCTGGGCCATCACAAAAATGACGTCATCAAAAGAAATGTGCATAGAGGTGAACATAATTAAGTTTTAGTCTGAAACTTCATCTACTTCAATGCAACACGTTCCCTACACCTATAGCAGTGGCTGTTCAGTATGTGAATCTCATGATTTGAAAATTTGAAAACCCTTTTCTAAGAATATATTTGTCATTAATTCATATAATTCATCTTGAATTGTATGATTGGTCAGCATTCAAGCACAATAACAACTTCAACTCAAACCTTTCATGGGTGGGTTGGTACCTGAAGGTTGTCTTTAGCTTGGCCCATTCTGGCTTATAGCTATTGGTTTTCCTTATCTCAAATTGTCAGTGAATTGTGTGTCCTTTTATTTTATTTTTCATATCAGTATGATAATTTGATTTTTTTAAATGATCCATTGCAAAAGTTAGGAAGCCTCCATACCAGATGAACGATTTGTTTGTGAAGGTTTGAATAGTACAATAGCCGCCCTCTCCCAATGGCCTTAGCTACTGTTAGTTTTATGCTGGTTATTCTGTTATTGTTTATCCATTGTATCATGTTGCTCCCATTTGACGGGTTTGTGTTTGTAACTTGTTTTGTAGTGTAGTTCTTGGTTTGGGTCTATTTTAGCAATTGTATGGCAAGTGATATCTGGTTGCTTTAGTTTAATTGTATTGTGGCTGTCTGTGTTCTAGGTCTCTTTCTCATGATCCACTAAGTTGGTCTGCCTCCAGTGATTGTGACGTTTCCTAGATATACTCAGTTGTTTCTGTTTTCCTTCTACAAAGTACTAGTCAAGCTGTCAGTTTAAAGGGTGGACCAAACAGTGTTAATTTTAATGTTGTTATGATAAGATTACAAGGAATACCAATATCAGGCATTTTTGTAAAATGTCTTAAATAAACCGTGACAGTTCCATTTGAATCCTTTTCAAAACCGTGACATTGTATCAACCAAACTGTGACATTACATTTTTTTCGTTTTGTTGTTTTATGTGATTATACAACAGATATGCACAAGATATTAAATATAACTATTTTATGAATCTATAGAATCATGCTTCCAGGTTAAATTATTCTTATTTTACTAATTCTACTTATGAAAACGCCTAGGAAACCTTATTTCCAATAAACACAATAAAATTGTAATTGCTGAGTAAATATCTATGAATCTTATTGGTGTGCTGTCCGTTATCACTTTTAAAACGATATCGACGATAAGGGATAAAAAGAATGACTTACCATAATTATTTCGACCTTATGCGTGTCCTGGCATTTTTTTGCTTAAATTCCGTGACGTTGTCTTAAAAGTTTTGTCACAGTTGTAAGTGAAAATTCGTGACGGATCAGTGAAAATCCGAAAATCGTTGTGACGGAGTTGGGCACCAGTGAAAAGGAGACTTGGCATGTTGCATAAAAATGATCAAGCTATGTACTTTGTCCAGCAGACAGTTATATAACTCTTTGGCATTTTTTGGCATCCAAACTGGGGAATTGGACTCTATTAGAGCATAGGCCTGTTATAAGAGATTTTACGGTAAGTGTTTTACAGTAACAACCTCTTTTTTTAGAGGCCTTTCTCTTATCTAGCACTATGTATGATGTCTAAAGACATAGTTCACAAGGAAAATCCCATATAAACTAATCAAACAAATCTCTCATGTCAATTTCTGTAGACAAACAGAAACTTATGGCACAGCTTTATCAAACAACAGCCTCAGAAAGGAGTTTCATTATTCTGGTGTTGATTCAGCTCTTTAGACCATTCTTCAGCTAAATGCAGTCACACTATGATCAAGAAACACCCAATCTGTGCTTTCCAGTGTACAAATTGACCTCATCAACCACAAGGGAATGAGTAATTCAACATATGGGATACTCAATTCCACAAATGAGCAAAGTAAGAAAGAGGGCAAAGATCAGGAATCAATACAATCAAGCACCACACCTGACCCAGGATAACAATACAAGGGCCTTGTAACGGTCAGTAAAAATATTTTACTGGAGGGCTTAAACCAGTTTCACGGCGTGCCAACCTCAACTCAACATGGAAGTAATTTAGCAAGGAGGCTTCAACACAGGAGATTCTGAAGTAATTCCTCAAGGGAGTAATTTCACAAGAAGAAGGGAGTAATTTTAGATTGCTAAACATGGTACTTCCATTAGGGTGAGAATTCCACATGGGGTTATAATAAATTATCAACAACCTGAAAGAACTGTAATTCCAAAATGAGAATTTCAAGAAAGGTTAATCTAATAATGAGAAATTCCATAAAAATAATGGTTTCAACAAGTGAGAATTCAACAAGGAATAGCTCCACAGGGAAATTGACAAGGGGTAATTACGCAAGGATGTTCAATATAAAGTCTAACCAACTGGATTAAAGTTTTTGGTTAAAACGAATAGACTGTTTATTCCAAGAGTTGAAATTGAAAGCCTTAGGTATAAAAGTATTTTACAAAATTTGCAAAAATATTTCACAAATAAGATTATTCTAAAACTGCAATACAAATGACAACTTCACTGGCTACCCTTGACCTGCTGAGCCCAGGTATATCCTAATTTCAAAATAGCTGATTGGGATCTACACTATTTTCCATGCAGCTTTTGAATCCATTGCATGGGCGGATCCAGAAAGTTTTGTCAGAGTGGGTCCAACTATGACAACGTTTTTTTTGTCTTTTTTTTTGTTCATTAGGGGAGAAGGGGATCACTATATGAGGATCATCCTTGGCCCAATGATGGTCAAACACTGAATGCTGGCTTTGCAGCTTTGTGATTTTTTAGGGGATCCAGACCAGTATTGCTACAAAACCCTATATTTGTAATTTTGCAGGGGGGTCTGGAACCCCTGTCCCCCCTCTGGATCCGTGCATGCAGCTTTTGAATCCATTGATACAGTTATAAACAAAATGGCTGAAAAATGGGATGGATTCAATAGGGTTTAAATGCAATCAAGAGAAATAAGACTGACAATTACAATCATTTGGACATTGCAGGGGAATTTTTCATGAGGCTCTGCTTATTCATGACAAATGAGGAATTGTCAGCTTCAGTGCACTCTCTGTAAATTATTAAATGGCCTTCCTAACCTTATTGGCTTTAATGAATCATTAGTAAATTAATTAACTTGTCAGAACTTCTGTAAAGAGCAGCTAAAAAAATCATGCCAAAAGAGATTTAACGCTTATCGTGCTGAAATCGGATTTATCCTTATTTTGAAGACAGTGTAGATCCAGATCAGATGGCTTCTGATCAGGATCTGCACTGTTTTCCATGCAGCTTCAGAATCTACTGCATTACTGTAATTGAAAACCTTGCAACTGAATTAACTGGCTGGAAATGAGTACCCAAGAAGTCATATTAATTGATTCAGCAGATCTAGGGTTGAGGCAAACTTGGTTTTCCTAATTTCCCATGTGGACATATCTTGCAACCTTTTTGGAGAAAATTATTGAAAGTGATGAAATCAGGCCTTGTTTCTCCTGCAGAGAAATTAACAATGTTGCACTCAAAATTGTTCTTAGAGCATAAGAGATTAATAGGACAAAGACTTGCATGCTAATAGAGGTGTTAAGAAAGTTTGCTTCACAATTCACAGGGGTAGACCCAGGATTTCTGAAAAGGGGGTTCATATTATAAAGGTGTGGGGGTTTGCTTTGCTGATTTTATCTCATTTTTCTTCAATATCCCATGAAAATGAAATAATTTGGTATCACTGAAAACGGGGGCGGTGAGGGGGGTTTCAGCGAACCCCCTGAACCCCCTCTGGATCCACCACCGATTCCTTAACAAACAATTGCAAAAGGCCCATGATGGCCCTGGATTGCACACCTGAGTCTCTTTTAGCAATGGTGGTAATTTGAATGGTTTGAGCAATTTTGGTAAAGGGCAACAATGGAAACAAATGAGTGAAATCATATGTAAATTGGGTCAACCATCAGGTGATATATCATTTCAAGGATTTTCTATTCTAAGCTCTCATGGTGATGTTTTTCATTCAGGAAGCTAAATTTTGGTAAAGGGCAACCTGGAGCGAACAAATGCTTGAAATTATTTTGAGGCATGCTGAAAGCTGTTTTTCATTATAGATATCTTGAGGTAGAGTTAAATGCTTCAGCAACATCAGCTTGATTATTGTCAGAAAGAAACAACATGAAGTCTGTCTCATAACAAAACAAAAACAAATCTGCAACAAGAGGAGCCCAATTAATACCCATTGGAATGCCTACAAATTTTCTATAGAATATTGAGCAAAATCTAATACTGTCCAAAAGATAATGGAGAGCATCACAAACTTTCTGACATCAACATAAATTATAATATCTTTTAGGTTGTTCAGAAGTGAAAAGTGAGTGTTTCTCATTACAAGCCAAATAAAGTGAGCCCCCTCTGTTAAAAGTTTGTTCAATTAATTTACTTAGTTTTTCTTTGATTAGATTATGAGGCAATGTATTTTAGAGAGTAGAAAAATCATATGAAGACAAACTAAATGTTAAACCTTTAAAAAAACTGCTCAAAAATTATAAAAAGAGCACATAGTAATACTTTAACATCACAAAACCTTGTACTCAGGTGAGCTAAAATGAAAGCTTGCGAAGAAAACTCTTGAGAAATATGTCCACCCACATTTTGCCCAAATTATAAATTTGAATCATGTTTTTCTTATTTATAATGTGATAAAAACATATTGACCCCATTTAGACACTGCAATATGCAATGAATCATTTAAGTCTTTACTGTTGAAACTCATGTCCCATTTTTGTCATCTGCAGATTTTTTTTTTCAAAATTAGCTTTTTCAAATAATTCTTCAGGAATACTATCAGAGTGTCAAACAGTTTGGATCCAGATCAGGCCTGACATTATGTCAGGCCTGATCTGGGTCCAAACTGTTTTAAAAGTCTACCACTAGATGACACTAGCAGGTAAAGAGTTAATAAAGTAATAAAAATTGCTTTTTTTGTGGGCCAACTATCCTTTTAAAGGGAAACTTTATTTGTATTATTCTTCACAGAACATCCAGTAAGAAATCACTTATTGCTCATCCTTCATATATTTTTTCCACAAAAAAAACCAACTCTCAATTATGTATCCTTTCCATGAAAATTTCCCATTACAACCTCTTCAACTGAAAATCCAGTTTTACTGAAGCGACAAGTCTCTGACGTTACACTTTTCAAGAGCGACAGTCAACTCTCATCCTCGAAAACAACAGAATCAATACCCTGAAAGTATCACGACATTAGAAAACATACACTACCCTTTATGTGTGCAATTCTCAATTGCACAGACTGATCCTGATTCTAAAATTCGTGTTCGAGAAGGCTTGAATTTTACAGTTTTTTTTAGTTTCAAATTGTTCTAATCAGGCAAATGGATCTTTTACACTGTATAATTGGGCTTCAAGGCAAATAAACCTGTCTTCGGTGGTTTGCGAACAACAAAGGCGCAGACCAGCTTGGGCATCCAAACAGTCTGATCAACGCCTTTGTTATTCGCTTATTGGAAAGTATCATATCTAAACTTGCCACAAGCGAAATTTCAATTGGCTAGCTTAGTCTCTGTAGCTGAGGAGACTGGTTTAAACTTCACTTTCTCGGAAATCCCGGAGACACTTATGGAACCCATGTTTGAAATAAGGTTTTTAACCCTTAATGCGCATTCGCAACAAAAGTTTCTGCTTTTCTCGTCTGCTGAAATGTTTAAGAGGCCTCTATGGCAAACAGTGTGTACCCAGATCAGACTGCTCCTATGGGAGCAGTCTGTCCTGGGTCCAAGCTGTTTGCTTCTATTCTTAATTCGTCAGTAATGTTTGGCAATTATTTGCAACAGACAACTTCAGCAGACGACATTTTCAGACACATTTTTTCTTGGCGCTTTAAGGGTTAAAACAGGCATGGACAGCCCCTTTTAGTGCAAGCATAGGCTTGTATATGCATACAGAACTTTAAAAAGTTTATTTTAGATTCTGGAAAATGTATTGGCAAACAATGAAGGCTCAGATCAGTCTGCACATTTGCGACGGCTCAGGTCTCGGACTTCAACATCCATGTATGGTTGAATGAACTTTTCACACATTTAGGGTTAAAAGAATGATAAAACTCCTCAGAATATTGAAGAAACGAGCACAAAGTAATACTCTAACATCCAAAGCGTAGATAAAACATTAAATTAGCGCTGGACTAACTTGTCTCTTCTATGTATTACTAGGACACAAGCAGTACTATTTTCCAATAAGCAATTAGAGGACAGAATTTTTCTACATCCCCAGCTTTATTGGAAATGTTTTATCAAATATTGATACCGCTATAGAAGGGATTGATATGTCGCCTGATGTGACAAAACAAAGCACCTCTACTCAAAGACTTTACTTCAAAAGCCTCCCTTAAATCTGTTTGACTCGAAATTAACTTTTTGCCCGATGAATTTAGCAGCCATGGAAAGAAATTTTCTAAGCAATATCACACCTTTCTGGATATATATATAGAGAATCTGTTCATCTAAGTTTGCAGGTTTTATTTATTGCTAGCTCTGACTTTTGGCGTTTGCTGATAACCTTTGTAAACAGTTTGGACCCTTTGGTTTGATTCTTTACGTCCCAGTCAACAGCTAAGGTTGTGTGGGGACGGTTCACTTAACCACACTTTTTCCTGGGCAAGCTGGACTAAGCGGTTAACCAATACTTTGTGCACATACTTTCGCTTGTAAGTGACAACAACCCTTCTTGAATCAGAGGAAGGGAGGAGAGTGGCCGTAGAAATTATTTCATGATCAACCTCCACAAAGTATGGGACTGGGCCGGGATCGAGCTCACAAACCCTGGATCTACAGTCAGACACATATCTAAAGTCAGACACATTACCAACTGCACTACACAGCTGGTTTGGACCCAGATTGTCAATCCTGATCTGGTTCCAAACAGTTGACATTCTGATAGTGTTCCTGAAAGAACTTTTTGAAAAATTTAATTTAGAAAAAAATCAGCATGAAAAATTGGCCAGCATGCAGAGTTGAGCCTGTTTCACATCAGCCTTGTGGCAGCCGTACAACAAATTTCTGGGTTTCATGCATCAGTCTTAAAGTGTTGTGTGCAACAATGTCTTACAACACAACGTCAAAAAAATTCATTTTCTTTGATGCATGACTGCTGCAAGGCTGTTTGCAAGACATGCAATGTCTTTGTATGACTGATGTAAGAGTTCATCTTTTGAATGCAGTAAGACTGCTGCACGACCAACATGCAAATACGTGAAGTTTGGCATACGAAGGCATAACCAATAGAACCATTTATTTGACAGCATATATACACTGTATACCAAACTATAATCGGTTAATGACCAGTATTGGAATCAATTAGATTCTGTCAATAGATGTGATGCTGAATTAATTCAGGTTCAATATTATTATACAGTGCCTCCGGCAGAAAACACTAGACTTTGCTTTAATCATCATGTTGGTCAATAACAGTAAAGTTAATCACCATACCGCTAAACCCTTATGCGTTCAGAAAGGTCAAACTCAATTAAATTGGGTCAGTATAGACAAAAAATTTCAGCTTTTTCTTACCATCATTCTTAGCATATGTTTTGGTTGAAAAATAAGACAATTATTTTTCTGTTACACACTCTTAACCCATTAGTCCATACTAACGCCTTTTGACGCCTTTAAAATATTTATTTGAAAATATTATGGAGCAAATGTACTATTTGCCACTACATCACTACCATTTACACATTTCACCAGCTTGCAAAATGGACTTGTTCAAATTTTAGGATAAAGTTTGACAAAGAGATGAGATGCACGATTGTTTGGGGGTAAAAACGGTAATTAACATGGTGGCCTTTTCAAGATGGCGTTTTATCATCTGACAAATTGTCTCATCTCAATGTTCAGTGTGACCGAAAATCAATGCGAGAAGCTGACTGAAAAAATACCACGGTGATAACTACCGAATTATACGAAGACCATTAATTTGAAAAGTCAGGAAATGCCAATCTTATACTGTAATTCTGGACAAACAGTAGGTTCTCCGTATTCATTACCGCAAAGAAAATTACTAGAATACGTACCAACCAGCACGTAAGAAGACCATGTCCCAGCATGAGTATCAATAGTTTTTTAGCAACATTTTCTTGATAAATGAAATCTCTCATCCAGTTTTATTCAATAAATGGTCTATTATGTATTTTGAGGGGTTGTTACAATTTATAGGATATCAAGAGTCCATGGTACTAATCATTTGTACCAAGAATGAATCAAATCTAACAAATAGGTACAGAGATATGGTTCCGTACAGACAAAAAGTGTGGACGGACAGAATGAAAGGATGGACGCACAGATGACGCCAAAACTATATCCCTCCGATGTCGAGGGATAATATAGACAACTGTCTCATATGAACATGACTACTGTGACAGATGAAAATGAAATGGGAAACCTAGGTGAGGAAGAAATAAAGACTAGGTGTGGACCTGTGAAATTGTGAATTATTGTTACTACATGTATATTGTTAGACTAAACCTTGTCATAATCAACTCTTTCCTTGCTAGCGGTGTCTAATGTTGTCTGTTGATAATCTTTGCAAACAGTTTGGACCCAGAATGTCTGTCCTGATTCACATCCAAACAGTTTGACACTGTGTGCATGATAGCGTTTCTGCAAGATATTTTTTAAATAAAAAGTTAACTTTGAAAAAAATTAGTCAGCATATATGACAATAAAAATATGTAATGAGTATGCAAAGGGTTAACCATTAATGTGCTAATCGCACCAAAAGTCGTCTGCTTTTCTCGTCTGCTGAAATGTTTAAGAAGCCTCTATGGCAAACAGTGTGGACCCAGATCAGACTGCTCCTATAGGAGCAGTCTGTTCTGGGCCCACTCTGTTTGCTTCTATACTTCATTTGTTGTTCGTTGGTAATGTAAGGTAATTATTTGCAGCAGACGACTTCAGCAGATGACATTTTCGGATGCATTTTTTTTTCTTGACGCTTTAAGGGTAAAGTGAGCCACATCACAGGAATCTACTTCACCTTGTAGAGCCTAATTTGTCCCTTGGAACAGGACTGGAGATGAACAGGACCAGCTGCCACAATCACCCTACCTATGGACCTATTATTGTCAATTTTGGGTGATATTAAAACATACTGAAAGAAACTCATCAGACAATACATAGGTAAGATACAGTAAAATAAGTTTTGTTATCATATGACGTCGCGTCTGGGAGTGAAATAACGCTTTGCAATAAAATCGATAAACCACTAGTGGTTTATAGATTTACAGGAAACGTTATTACGTCCATAACAACGTTGCGTACATAATGACAAAATTATAACGTTTTTACGGCAGAAATTAGATTTCAAAGAAATCTTAAAGTCATATGATAAAAAGAATCTAACATTCGTGCTCATATTTCATTGAATTTATTAAACTCGTTGCGAAATAGAGATAAAATGCTCGGCAAGCCTCGCATTTTATCTCTTTTCCCCAACTCCTTTAATAAATTCAATAAAACATGAGCACTCATGTAAGATTCTCTATATATTTTTGGCTTCAAAGCAATATATAGAGTTTATTAAGCGTTCTATTTAAAATATGGGATTTATAAACAAAGGGAGGTGAAAAATCTGCTATAGAAACGAGTGCGCAAGCACGAGTTAACTTATATGATTTTTCACCTCCAAAGGTTTATAAATCCCATATTTTAAATAGAATTAAAGACATATGCGGCTATTTCCAATGCGCACCTTTCCCGCGTCTGCAAACGGGGAAAGTTGTCTGGGTCCTGTGTTTCGACCCTTAATGGATTCGGATCAACACAGCTTCCGATATTCTAATGTCATATCGCTGTTCCGACATTTTCTTCACAAAATAACTAATTAAAGTGTGTTCGAAATATCTATTGACATCTTTTCAGAACTGATCATCTCAGCACTAAAGACAGATAAATGTAGCTCAGTCGAAATCAAACGACGTACACAATAACCCTGGTTACGAATACGAGAGTGGCCGAGTCTATACTACTTGTATGGTTATTTCGAGCGGCGCACGACCTGACCTCGTGGCCTAGTGGTTAGCGTGTCTGGCTACAAAGCCAGAGGACCAGGATCGAGTCCAGGATGCGCACATATTTTCATTGTGTTTTTTTCTTTCTTTTTTAACATTTTAATACTAAATTACTTCATATACTAGTAAAATGGCATCATCAAAGCGACCGAAGTGGTCATCCCCGAACTTTTTATATTGAATTACGCATGAAACCTATGGGGGTGGGGTTAAATTTGGCCCTCTAGGAAGAGAATTAGTTCGGTGACCCCAGATTTTTATACTTTTTTCTGAAAGGTATTATAATAGTCCATGAATTAAAATTAAATTTTCAAGATTTTCAATGTCAGATTTTTTAATACATGATTTATTCTAAAAACAAATTCCATTTTTCGAAGAATTGCCAAAATATATCATGCAGTATCTTGTCACAGCATGGGATAACAAGTAAACATGCACATTTTCTTAAAAGTTTGAGGTCATGGGCAGTAATTTAAGTTAAAAGAAAGAAGCTGGCTGAAGATTACAACCGTTTCAGCTCGATAATTAGGACTAGTGTTATTATTTTATATTTCTAGAAAATTGGTCAAATGCTGTAAACTTCAATATGAGATTCTGAAAAAATAAGCACGGTGACATATTCTTTTTATTTCATAAATGGATAGCCCATGCATAAAACAAACTGTATGCAAAGTATTGAAAATATTTCAATGTGGGAAGTATTTAGTAGCATATGTCCTTAATGATTCAAACTGTATATTACATGTATTCTGCTTGAGCTGCTTGCTCAATCAAGAAAATACTATAGTTTTCACTGTGACAAAACTAGCGGGTTCATGGCATGTCTAATTCTAACACAAGTAGTAATACATTAGCTGATCCCTGCTAAAAAAATGGAAGTCCGCCATTTTGGAAATCTTCTTCATCGAGTCCACTTCAGAATTTCAAACGTCTAACTTTTTTTGATTAGTGAACGAAAACATAAAGTGTGGGTAGTCATTTTCTTAGATCGTAGCAAACATTTGACTAAATTTATTGTTTTTCTAGAATTTTTTTGTTTTTGTACCTCGATCCTCCACCCTTCTCTAGATTTGCCATGGAAAACCCTTGAAATCCGCGGTTAAAATCTACGGAGTATTCGGACGGCGTTTTTAAGGTTTCCATGGCAGTTGATGGCAAATAAACCAACAACAAAAAATTGTGGAAGTTCATGAAATGCCATAGATTTTTGCCATTGATTCCATGGAAGTTTAGCGGATTCCATGGAACAAGGCCGTAAATTCTATGGAAATATGCCGTTAATTCCATGGAATGTTTCCGTAGATTTTATGGAAATATGCCGTTGATTCCATGGAAAGTTTCCGTAGATTCTATGGAAAATCTTCCATCAATTCCACGGAAAATTTCAACTAAACAGAGCAGAACAGTTTCTCACCAATTACTCATTGGCTCAATATGACTGAAACATTGTTAATTGAAATCTTATTCACATTTGATAATACCATAAAATTTTAAGTGAATAGAAATTGAAAAAAATGAGCAAATAAGATTATTGAACATAAGGCAGAAACATATTTTCGAAAAGCACATTAACAAAAACAACATTGAACAGATATACATTGTTTTGTGATGGGTGGGGTATAGGCTCCTAAGAGCCATTAAATGATTATTCAAAACAAAGTTGAGTATCACTCACGTGAATAAACCAGGCAATGCTATGGCAATATTGAAACCATAATACATTTATGGCATGGAAGAGAAATCAAATTAGCCTTAAATAATATCAGAAATTGAAATAAACAACATACCAAACATGTGCTTCAAATGCTTCCCTCCAAATTGAATCAAAACAGGAAGTGATGTCACTTTTTTTGTCCGTAGAAAATTGCCGTGATTCTTTTCCATGGAATCTATGGCTATCTATCTACTGCCTACACAATAGGTATGTGTGCCGACGGATATTGTCAGCATTGGCTCTTAAACAAAGATGCTGATCTGAGTAGGCAGCTATACAGGCTGACCTGTGACTTTATTGTTTGCAAATATATAAGAGAGATTTTCACTCAACCTTGCAGAATTCATATTTTCCTTCTGATCCAGTTATAGTCTTAAATATCACATAGAAAGCACCAAAACAGGGTGGGTTGCTAGGTAAAGCCTGCGTTTTGTTTTAAAGTCTACTTTTGAATGTCATTGACAACATCCAATGTGCCTTATGTAAAAATCTACCTCTTTGGTATTGACCACTGCTAACAAATGAAATTAGAAAATTGTTGTTTTCCATGGAATTTGTCAAATTTTCTACAGATTCCACAGAAAATCATCAAATTTGCCGTGGATTCCATAGAAAACTGCCATAGATTCTACGAAATAAGTAACTTTCCGTAGAAAACGTTTTCTATGGATTTGTTTTCCACAAAATTAATGGCATTTTTTCCGTGGTTTTCACTTTTTTTCTATGGATAATTGGTTTTTGGCCATGGATTTCATATTTTATGCCGTGGAAAATGGACTTAACAACTTTTCAGAGCCAAAAATGAACAGCAAAATAACTTTGTCAATTTTTGGAATGGAAAATTACTTAGTTTTATTCTGGTACCTGAGAGCATTGAACAAATGACTTTAAATTTCTTTCAAAAAAGTGTAAATGAGTGCCTTGAGATATTGATAATAATTATTGTTATTAAGTATAGGCCTTGCATTCAGCTACATCTTTGTACTCAGTGGTGATTTTCTAATTTCATTTGATAGCAGTGGTCAATACCAAAGAGGTACATTTTTACATAAGGCACATTGGGTGTTGTCAATGACATTCAAAAGTAGACTTTAAAACAAAACACAGGCTTTACCTAGCAACCCACCCTGTTTTGGTGCTTTCTATGTGATATTTAAGACTATAACTGGATCAGAAGGAAAATATGAATTTTGCAAGGTTAAGTGAAAATCTCTCTTATATATTTGCAAACAATAAAGTCACAGGTCAGCCTGTATAGCTGCCTACTCAGATCAGCATCTTTGTTTAAGAGTCAATGCTGACAATATCAGTTGGCACAAGTACCTATTGTGTAGGCAGTAGATAGATAGCCATAGATTCCATGGAAAAGAATCACGGCAATTTTCTACGGACAAAAAAAAGAGTGACATCACTTCCTGTTTTGATTCAATTTGGAGGGAATCATTTGAAGCACATGTTTGGTATGTTGTTTATTTCAATTTCTGATATTATTTAAGGCTAATTTGATTTCTCTTCCATGCCATAAATGTATTATGGTTTCAATATTGCCATAGCATTGCCTGGTTTATTCACGTGAGTGATACTCAACTTTGTTTTGAATAATCATTTAATGGCTCTTAGGAGCCTATACCCCACCCATCACAAAACAATGTATATCTGTTCAATGTTGTTTTTGTTAGTGTGCTTTTCGAAAATGTGTTTCTGCCTTATGTACAATAATCTTATTTGCTCATTTTTTTCAATTTTTATTCACTTAAAATTTTATGGTATTATCAAATGTGAATAAGATTTCAATTAACAATGTTTCAGACATATTGAGCCAATGAGTACATTGGTGAGAAACTGTTCTGCTCTGTTTAGTGGAAATTTTCCATGGAATTGATGGAAGATTTTCCATAGAATCTACGGAAACTTTCCATGGAATCAACGGCATATTTCCATAAAATCTACGGAAACATTCCATGGAATTAACGGTATATTTCCATAGAATTTACGACCTTGTTCCATGGAATCCACTAAACTTCCATGGAATCAATGGCAAAAATCTATGGCATTTCATGAACTTCCACAATTTTTTGTTGTTGGTTTATTTGCCATCAACTGCCATGGAAACCTTAAAAACGCCGTCCGAATACTCCGTAGATTTTAACCGCGGATTTCAAGGGGTTTCCATGGCAAATCTAAAAAAGGGTCTAAGTGCAAGGGAACCACGACCCCTATTGACTGAAGAGCTAACGATTAAGCTTGAGCTTGAGGATCTTGACCTCATTTTAAAAGAGAAAAGGCTTCCCTTTTATGTGTAGAGCAGAAGAGAAAAAAGTATTTGAGAGGAATAATTTAGTGAAATAGATCAATACGAGCGAAAATGTAAATGCAAAAAAAACATCTCATCAGACTCTATAAGTCTATGGACGGATGGATTGATAAGTGCCCGTCTCTAGATTTGCCATGGCATTTTGTTGTTTTCCATGGAATTTGTTAAATTTTCTACGGATTCCATAGAAAATCATCAAAATTGCCGTGGATTCCATAGAAAACTGCCATAGATTCTACGAAATAAGTTACTTTCCGTAGAAAACGTTTTCTATGGATTTGTTTTCCACGGAATTAATGGCATTTTTTCTATGGTTTCACTTTTTTCTATGGATAATTGGTTTTTGGCCATGGATTTCATATTTTATGCCGTGGAAAATGGACTTAACAACTTTTCAGAGCCAAAAATGAACGGCAAAATAACTTTGTCAATTTTTGGAATGGAAAATTACTTAGTTTTATTCTGGTACCTGAGAGCATTGAACAAATAACTTTAAATTTCTTTCAAAAAAGTGTGAATGAGTGCCTTGAGATATTGATAATAATTATTGTTATTAAGTATAGGCCTTGCATTCAGCTACATCTTTGTACTCAGAGGTGATTTTCTAATTTCATTTGTTAGCAGTGGTCAATACCAAAGAGGTACATTTTTACATAAGGCACATTGGGTGTTGTCAATGACATTCAAAAGTAGACTTTAAAACAAAACACAGGCTTTACCTAGCAACCCACCCTGTTTTGGTGCTTTCTATGTGATATTTAAGACTATAACTGGATCAGAAGGAAAATATGAATTCTGCAAGGTTAAGTGAAAATCTCTCTTATATATTTGCAAACAATAAAGTCACAGGTCAGCCTGTATAGCTGCCTACTCAGATCAGCATCTTTGTTTAAGAGCAAATGCTGACAATATCAGTTGGCACAAGTACCTATTGTGTAGGCAGTAGATAGATAGCCATAGATTCCATGGAAAAGAATCACGGCAATTTTCTACGGACAAAAAAAAGAGTGATATCACTTCCTGTTTTGATTCAATTTGGAGGGAATCATTTGAAGCACATGTTTGGTATGTTGTTTATTTCAATTTCTGATATTATTTAAGGCTAATTTGATTTCTCTTCCATGCCATAAATGTATTATGGTTTCAATATTGCCATAGCATTGCCTGGTTTATTCACGTGAGTGATACTCAACTTTGTTTTGAATAATCATTTAATGGCTCTTAGGAGCCTATACCCCACCCATCACAAAACAATGTATATCTGTTCAATGTTGTTTTTGTTAGTGTGCTTTTTGAAAATATGTTTCTGCCTTATGTACAATAATCTTATTTGCTCATTTTTTTCAATTTTTATTCACTTAAAATTTATTGGTATTATCAAATGTGAATAAGATTTCAATTAACAATGTTTCAGTCATATTAAGCCAATGAGTACATTGGTGAGAAACTGTTCTGCTCTGTTTTGTGGAAATTTTCCGTGGAATTGATGGAAGATTTTCCATAGAATCTACGGAAACTTTCCATGGAATCAACGGCATATTTCCATAAAATCTACGGAAACATTCCATGGAATTAACAGCATATTTCCATAGAATTTACGGCATTGTTCCATGGAATCCACTAAACTTCCATGGAATCAACGGCAAAAATCTATGGCATTTCATGAACTTTCACAATTTTTTGTTGTTGGTTTATTTGCCATCAACTGCCATGGAAACCTTAAAAACGCCGTCCCAATACTCCGTAGATTTTAACCGTGGATTTCAAGGGTTTTCCATGGCAAATCTAGAGAAGGGTGGCTGGGTGGGTGGATGGATCAATAGACAGACAGGAGGAGGGAAGGAGGCAACACATCACAGATCACAATATTGCTGTATCATTTTTGTTTGTTTGATTTGATTGTTTAATTCCCATCAACAATCTTTCAGTTATGTAGGGACGGGTCTTCCTGGGTTGAACCAGTAATGAGCTAGGATTAATGTTCTTGCTCAAGGACACAACACAATGGCGGTAGTGAGGCTCGAACCGGCGGCCCCTCAGTTTTGAGTCAAGCATTCTACCACTGAGCCACTGCACTCCCTATTGCTGTATCAGAGCGTAGTAAAATTGAAGGTACTTTTTATAGAGCTACAGCTCAATTATTGCTGGTGTCTTCACAGCAGACGTTTTCTGCAACAGTATCAGTGAGGCTGAAACATTGAGAATCACAGACCTATACATCTAAGTTAATGTGATAGAAAACCAAATTAGTCATATTATTAAGAATCAGCCCATTTCTCCTTGACAAATAAAACTGTCTACCCTTTTAGCATACTAGTAAAACAAATCAGCCCAAGGGGGTCACATTCACAGTGGCAAACTCTGTGGGACCATGGCTCTAGAAGAGCATGTGCAATTATCAGGGTAACCCATTTATGCCTACTGGAATTTCCATCTCTTATCAACTGGACCAGTCCATTTCCGTTTTAAGGGTTGTTAAAAGGTACTTTTCATTTTTATTCAGATTTTAATACAGCAATCTGTAAGCAAACAGTAGAGACCCTGATCAGACGCCGCATTTTGCCCATGTCCCACAAAAAGGACGCAATATATAGGCTAACATGGATTAACTTTTTCAATAATGTCCTTCAGGAATACGATCAGAGTGTCAAAAAGTTTGGATTCAGATCAGGGCTGACATTTTGTGGAGCCTGATGAGGGTCCAAACTGTTTGCAAAGGTCAGCAGAAGATACTGAAGTAAAGAGATAAAGGATGACCTTTTCATGCAAAGACTCTAAGGTATGTTGAAGAATACCAAAACCCACTTTTAAGTACAACCACGCAACTAGTAATTTAGCAATATACTCTAATGAAACATCTCTGGACAGTCTATTATTGCCATCCAGGTGCATGACAAACTACATGAAAAGTTGTGCATTTCTACACGCTCATTTCTTTGAGTTGTGAATTTGTTTAAAAAAAGCTTATGGTGAAACACTCATTCATTGAAAAGACATATGTTGTAGGTTCACATTGAAATTGCCTCATAGAGGCAATTCCAATGTGTACCTACAACATATGTTACTGAAAATAAGGAAGAAAACTATTTGGAAATTTACATTTTCCAAACATCCCAAACTGCCAATCAGTATCAAAACTGCAAATTGTTCATATTTGCATGACAGCTATATCTCCAAATTCGAGTTTATGAACTACCTCTTTCCTGACCAGCTAGTTGCGTGATTGTAAAATTTTACAATTTCGAGTCATCCACTTCAATCTAAATCAATATATTACAAAGGTTTATGCTCAAGATTAAGACTTAAAGTGGATTTATTACATAATTCATTGAAATTTGGTCCTTCAGGATTATCTCAGCTTCTTCTATTGATTTGGCGGAAAATTCCTAGACTGTAAAATACCATATATGAGACTAGAATAAAATACTTCAGAAATTAAATTAGAAAGTAATCAATGAAATAAGATTTCTTAATTCTTTGCATGCCGAGTAATTTTTCATGCTTTTGTTGTCGGCTGACTTTTTCAAAATCAACTTCTTCCAAAAATTCTTTGAGAAGCCTTATCAGAGAGCCAAAAGGTTGGATCTAGATCAGGTCTACATGCAAAATATTTGCTACCATGTTGCTGCATTTGTGATTTTCTTTAATTTGATAAACCATATGACCATATTCTATAAAAAGTTGAATTTTGACCCCACCCCTAGGGTCAGGATCGGGGGGGGGGGGGGGGGGGGGGGGGGGGGGGGGGGGTCTGAGGGCAAAATATTGCTACCATGTTGCTGCATTCATGATTCCCTTAAATTTGATATGCACCTTGACCATGTTCTGAAAAAGCTGAATTTTGACCTTTTGACCCGGACCCCTAAGTCCACCCAGGGGGTCCAACACAGGCCTTCGATCAAAAACCATGTTTTGTATGTTTCTTATTTATTGTACCTCTGTCTGCATGTGGAATTTCAGTAAAAATATATTGACACTGACAGAGTTATTGTGAAATTAAAATATTTGATCCAGGGGGGTGGGGGGGTGGGGTAAAACTTTAATCACTGCTATGCTTATCTATAGGCACTGGGTAATCATGGTCTATAGTGAGAAGTTGTCAGATATTATAGTTTTGGAGAAATGTGAAGTTTATACCACAAAAAAGCTAATATAGCTTTTGCCTTAGCCTAAACCTAAGTAAAAAAAGGGCCACAAATCAGTCAGAAGTTTGCAAATAACCCCCAAATTCATAATTGACCTGTATTTTATGATGCTTTACCTTTTTGTAAAATTTGAATGAATATGTTGCATCCCTTCAAAAGTTATTGATCGGAAACCACAATTTAGCCAAAATATAAGTCAAAAGGGCCATAACTAAGTCAAAATTTTGCAGATTACGTACCCCCTTTTCAAACTTGACCTGTATTTAATGACGCTTGATCCTTCTTTGAAGTTTGAATGAAATTATGCATCCCTTCAAGAGTTATTGATCAGAAACCAAAAGTGTGACAACGTGGACGCCACAGACGGAGTCATGATTCCTATGTGTCAACCATGCTTTGCAGGCGACACAAAAAACAGATGTCAGCACCAGCTATATAATTTGCTGAATCATAGATACTGTAACAGTTGTTCACTTGCCCCATCATAGATACTGTTAGTAGCTATACATTGCCCCAAAAATAAATACTGTTGCAGCTATACTTTTGCCCCAATATCAAATATTGAAACAACCGTACACTTGCCCTATCATAGATTCTATAGCAGCTGTATTTTTGCCCATCATAGATACTCTAACAGTTGTATATTTGCCCCATCATAGATTATGTAGCAGCTGTACTTTTGCCCAATCATAGATATTGAAACAGTTGAACAATTGCCCCTTCATAGATACTCTAACAGCTGTACATTTGCCCCTTCATAGATACTGTCGCAGTTGTAATTTTTCCCCATCATAGATATTGTAACAGCTGTAAATTTGCCCCTTCATATTATACTATAGCAGCTGTACTTTTGCACAATCCTAGATATTCTAACAGCTGTACATTTGCCCCATCATAGATACTGTCGCAGTTGTAATTTTGCCCCATCATTGATACTGAAATAGCTGTACATTTGCCCCATCATAGATTCGGTAGTAGCCATTCATTTTGCTCCATCATAGATACTATAGTACCTGTTCACTTTGCCCCATCATAGATACTGTAGCAGCTATTTACTTTGTCCTTTCATAGATACTGTAGGAGCTGTACATTTTTGCCCCATCATTATACAGTAGTAGCTATACATTTGGTTTCATCATAGATACTTTAACAGCTGTATATTGTGCCCCATCATAGTTACTAAGAAAATCTGAGTGGTGCGCTGCACTTCTCAAAACAGCCCAATTGGAATCAAATTAAAATCACTATAGGTATGAGGTTTAGTTAATGATTAATTCCATACTTTAAAGTGTTGCCTATTCCATACTTTATGTGTGTGTACAAACAGCAAAGAATGTGACAAAATTATATGTATAAGGAAATTGCAAGTTCAACTGAGTCTTCACTGGTTGCCCATCTGATTAGACCCATTTTTATCAGAGCTGGCTACTATCATTTGGGCCTCGACGCGAGAAAACCTGTCTTCGGAGGTTTGCGAACAACACAGGCGCAGACCAGCCTGCGCATCCGCACAGTCTGATCAGCGCCTTTGTTGTTCGCTTTATGGAAAGAAGCATATGTTAACTTGCTACAGGTGAAATTTCAATTTTCTAGCTAGTCTCTGTAGCTGAGGAGACTGGTTTGAAACTCGGTTTGTCGGAAACCCCGATGACAGGTTTTCTTGCGTCGCGGCCCATTTCTTTACTGTCACAACAAGTCTGAAATTGACAAGCTCTGTGGGCATCTATGAATATTGCAGATATATATTTCCAGATTTGTTGCATGAATAGCTCTAGATGGAATATTAACAACTCTCAGCGGTTACAGAACTTTTTTACCATGTTGGATAGTGCACAATATCCTATGAATATAAAGTCAAAGAGAATACCTTCTGGGATATTGGGCCAGGGCTAGAGAGTAGCATGGCTATTCTCAATTATGTGTTTCTCTATATTACTCCAGCAAAATGAATGGTCCAGCCCAAGATATACTGGTACTTATCACATAAGAGGGTTGTCCCAGTAAATCATGGACTTTTATGATAAAACGAGATTGTCTATCAGAGATTTTATGAAATTTGTATGATATGTTATACTAATATACATCTAAGACACATTTTCTGCAAATATGGATGAAATCGCAGTTTAGATAACAAAAGTATGAAGCTTTACTTAAGGGTGTCTCTGCATATATGGAGCACGCTACAAATTATTTTGCTGTATTTTCAGAGCGCGGTGATCAAATGTTTTGACTCTACTTTTTTTTAATAAGCTTAATTGGTGACAAATATTGCCATCTATTTGTTGAGTAAG
Organism: Loripinus fragilis; assembly: GCA_964019695.1. Taxonomy (NCBI): domain Eukaryota; kingdom Metazoa; phylum Mollusca; class Bivalvia; order Lucinida; family Lucinidae; genus Loripinus; species Loripinus fragilis. Next base: position 62,126,778 of record OZ026516.1, read on the forward strand.
TCTCCCTGGTTCCAGTAAAGATTAAATAGTTAGTTTAGATATGTTAGGCAAACAAACAAGCGCCCTCTTTTAAATTCAATAAGAGACAACATATTTACCATTAAAATATTTGACAGAACAATAGCATGTGATCCGTTAAATTGACAAAAATGAGCTTGTCTTTGTGGTATTACTAAAATAATTTTACACGAAATCTATTTTAATATACTAGTGACTCTTCAGCCTATTATTTAGCATTAAGGGAACGTAGTTTTGGTTGTGATTAATTAGCTAAAAACACTGAAAGCCTATTTTTGCACCATACCGTTTTTCTAACCTAAGTATTTTCTAAGTAGGTATGTAAAATATTTTATATAATCAATGCGAATGGTCATAAACGTTTCAAACTTTCAGCACTTTACCTTGCATGGTTACTAGTTGATGTGGTAATGCATTGTTTGAAATAAAAAAGAGAAATTTGATTGAATCTACACTACCCTTTGGACTAGGTGAGTTTCATTACAAACGTTTTGATGTGCGCCGCTCACGCCGACATACCGTCAAGTAAAGGTTCATAAATTTGTTATCTAAACTGTGATTCCACCAATATTTATACAAAATGGTTCCCATAAGTATATAAATACATCATGAAAATATCATAGAATTACTTGTACACAGTTACATGCTATAACAAAAGTCCACAATTTACTGGGACATTCCTCGTACATACAGTTAAATCTGTCTTAAGCAGCCACTCAAAAGGAAGACCAAAAATGATTTTCAAGACCAATTATAGCTTAATACAGTTCAAAAGTATTGCAGAATGCTCCAAGAGAGCATTCTGCAATACTTTCGACCTTCATTGTGCTATCATTTGTCTTAAAGAAATTTGTTTTGTCTATTTTTTAGTTGCCGCTTAAGACATGTTTTACTGTAAATTCACTCTTTAAATGTATGCCCAACTCTCAAGTGGGGCTAGAGACTTAATATTTGGTCTGTGCTTTCATCTACATTGTGTATGCGAGCAGCGAAGGCTCTGACAAGACTGTGCAGGTCTCGTCTGAGCCATCACTACTTGACTCTCTGATAAACACAATATGTTGTCTATACTATCAAGTTCCCTCAATATGTTAGGGCCCATGAAGAAAATATACATGACTTTTGACTCTCAAAATGTTTGTATGTCTGAACATAAGTATGACCATATTCATGGGTGGTAACAGAAAAACAAGCTCTAAAAAGAGGTAATGATATTAGGTTCCAAAGAAACTTCGGAGAACTCTTGTGATTGCTCCAAAAACAGAAACATAAAAAAAGGTAGGTGTCAGTGGTAAACAAAGGTACATGTAGGCAAGGGGCAAAAATATTTCAATATTGCACTTGTCCTGCTGGACGAGTCACTTACAATTTATACTCGTCGATCCTGCAAATACCAGCACTTGACTTTTAAAAGCGTATGCATTAAAGAACATATGTGTGTAATAATATGTAATATGACCTCCTCGAGCAATTCTTCCCCTACAGGACGAGTGCTTTAGGAAGAATTACTCGTCCTTTCTATATTTCACTCATAATTACAAGCAGACGAGTGGAATTTTTGTCCCCTGGTAGGTGTCAGTGGTTTTAACAACTACATTTGAAGTATTCAGCGACAGATGGATAGCTATCACAAAAGTATTCCATGTCAGTGCATGTGGCCAAAAATACCCTTATTTATATGTTTCTGTCCTTTGGAATGATCTCGAGAGAGTTCCAGGAAGTGCTGTTGGAACAAAATATTGTTACCTCCTTTAAGAGCTTGTTCCCCTGTTTACCACCTGTGCATATTTATGCTATGAAAGTTTAAAACACAGAACAATATACATGTATAGCTAGAAACTATCACAGGACAGCATATGTAAGAGCTAATTCACAAGACAACATAGATAAGCCCTTTATTTCATGACATGATAGGCAAAAGCTTAGACAGGATAGTTCATCTGAGAGCTCCATTTTTTTTTATAATTTACAATGTAGAGGACAGCTATTAGACAACTGCTACCACATATCAGAATATATAAGAAGTAGACAAACCAGAGTTATTGCAGGGCAGCATATTGTAGGACAGCTAAGACAAGAGCTATCACATGTCAGAATATTGGAAGTATAGAGATCAGAGCTATCCTAGAACAGCATACATTAAGAGCTAATTCACAGGACAGCACAGATAAAAGTTATTAACAGGAAAACATAAGGAAAGCTTGACAGGACAGCAAAGACAAGAATCATCACACTTAAATTGCAACTTATAATGAACACAAAAAGACAAAGAAATAAAGTTCCATTATTTGGACTAGAATGTATTGTCCAGTAGTTATCAGCCGGTCCATAACAGAATCAACAACACAACCTGTGAGCCCAGCAAAGACTCAGATCAGCCTCATGTGTCTTGTACCCATTGAGGGTATAGTGAAGAAATTGATCTGACTGGGTTGATGTCCAGGCTGATCTGAGTCTTCCCAGGATGCACATGTCTTGTTGGTTTGTCATGGACTTTTATATAAAAATCTAAACTTAATACAGTGCATAAAATTATCAACTCCATACAAAAAATATGATGGCAAAGCGTTCTGTTATCCGGGGTACTGAAGAAATTTGCATAGTTGTGAGCTGGTATGAAAAGCCCAGTGAGGCAATAAACAACATCTATTACACAATAAATAGCTTTAAAGAGGGGGTATGGCATCTGTCAAGGTTAAGGTCACTAACATGCCTACAATGTTAGTGCATATGATCTGACGAATCAGTATATTGGCTAGAAATACTGCATCCATGGAAGCCAGAATGCTGTAATTATTACGCACATTCAGTTATTTTCACCAATTGCATCCTTGCATCCCTTTCATAAAGGGGACTTCTCTTAAAGGAAAGAATTTGCTCCTGCAGGGAGCAAAAGCTTTCCTTTAAGAGCAGTCCCGTATGGTTTGAAAAATCTGAATTTCACATTAGGTGATTTCACTGGAATATGTACAATTTCAATTATACACGTAATGGAAGCTACGCATATGGCATCTCTTATTTTTGTCTGATTTGATTATGTCCCAGTCAACAATTTTTCAGTTATGTCGAGATTGGTCTTCTTGGGTTGAACCAGTACTAAGGAAGGATGAATGTGTCTTGCTCAAGGACAAAATGCAGAGATGCCGGTGAGGCTCAGATCCGCAACCCCTCGGTCTCAAGTCTAGCACTCTACCACTGAGAAAATTCAGACTTCTAGTGTGAATGCTAGCATGTATTCGCATTCAGCTAGTGAGGGACAAGTGGACAGAAAATTGAACACTTAAGTCACTCACACTAAAGCAGGTGTGACAAAAACAAACCTGTCATTTGAAATGTCACTCACGATAGGGTAAATACAGGTAACTTCAGACATCAGGTAAATTCGGACATACATTTGTAAACAGTGGAAATCCAGATGAGACGGCTCCTTATGAGCCGTCTAATTGGGATTTTTACTGTTTGCTTAGTTAATTTATTTCTTTATTCCAATAATTGAAAAATGAAACAAACAAGGTTGCTGTCTGAATTTACCTGATGTCTGAAGTTTACTGACTTTACCCTTAAGCAGGTGTGACAAAAAAGCAGGTGTGACAAAAACAAACCTGTCATGTGAAATGTTGTCTTCTAAATCAGAACCAGTCATCACAGATTTCTCCCTTGTCCCTGTTTTATAGTAAATACATGATATTGAATTTTTTGTCATGAATATGACTTTGTTTGTCATGAATATGATTTTGTTTGTCATGAATATGATTTTGTTTGTCATGATTTTGGATTTTGTTTGTCATGAATATGACTTTGTTTGTCATAATTATGATTTTGGATTTTGTTTGTCATGAATATAATTTTGTTTGTCATGAATATGATTTTATTTCAAAACTTTGTCATGGATATGATTTTGTTTCAAAACTTTGTCATGGATATGATTTTGTTTGTTTGATTGTTTGGTTTGTGGTTTGACATCTCAGTAAACAGCTATGGTTATACCTATTCCTGGCATACATCTTGTCAACATAACCTATTCCTGACATACCTTTTGTCAACATAACCTATTCCTGGCATACATTTTGTCAACATAACCTATTCCTGGCATACATTTTGTCAACATAACCTATTTTTGGCATACATTTTGTCAATCAGTAAAACCTGATGTTTTACAAAAAAAAAAATCCAAAATTAAATAAAAGACTGTTATTAACCATTCTTATTTCCTGGCCAAGCTTACCAGTACTCAGTGCACATATTTTCACTTTTAACTGACAATCAGCGGAAGGAGGAGAATGACCGTGTAGAAATTATTTCATGATCAATCTCAACGAAAGTATATAGGGCCCGGCCGGTATCAAACTCACGTCCCCTGGATCAGCAATTGGACTTGTTACCGATTGCATTATGGGGCTCGGCATCATACAATCTTGTTCAGTGGTGTGGAAATAGCAAAATTTGATACTTGTCCATGGACAAATAAATAGCCATATTGTACTTGTCCAAAGAAACCCACACAGTTCAACTAATCAATTCCCAGACAGTATGGTACTCTTTTTTTTTAAGCAAGGGCAATAAAAGACCTAATATTTATCTGAATATTCCTTCAAAACTAAATCATGTAATCTATTCAAAATCAACTATCAGCTTGAGGAGAGCTGTGGCTCAGTGGTAGAGTGCTTGACTTGAGATCTCTGGGTTTCAGATTCAAGCCTCACCCAAGGCACTGTGTTTTGTCCTTGAGCAAGACACTTTATCCTCTGCTTAGTACTGGTTCAACCCAGGAAGACCCGTCCCGACATAACTGAAAAATTGTTGACTGGGATGTAAAGAATTAACACAAACAAACAAAATCAATGATCAGCTTCAGGGGGGTCCTGAAAATTTTTTTTGGGGGGGGACATCAGCATATTTCACAGAGGGTCGTATGGACCTCCCTTTAGAAGCAATTGGACTGGTCCAATTGCTTCTTGAGGGGGGTCTGTACCAGTATTTCTAAGGAAAAGTATAGCAACTTGTGATTTTTGAGTGGGGCGCCTGGCCCCCCTGTCCCACCCCTCCTCCCTCCCTCTGGATCCGCCCACAATGGTACATGAATGCGTGACCCATGGAAGGACAAACAGAAGGAAGGAGGATGGTCAGACAAGCTAAAAGCAATATGTACCTTCAGCTATTTCAAAGTTGAGGCATATGATGAATCCTGTGTTTGAAAAAGTAAGGCTCCTAATCATTTGGCTTCTGATAAAACCAGCTGAATAGTATTGGTACTTTTTTCATCTGGATCAGCACTGTTTGTTTGATCAGGGTCCACATTGTTTTCGAAGGAGATTATAGAATTTTGAAAAAATATAAGTACACCATATTGTAAGTTTATTGGGTGAAAAATGGCATTTCACCTGTAAAAAAAGGGTTATATTTCATGTATCACTTGTAATCTTTTCAAAAATAAATTAAATTCAGCTGATATTTTCTAGTATTTGAAAGTTTCATTGATTTTTAGGTAGATAATAAAAGAATTTAATATAAATGTTAAATATAGCATTTTATATAACGCATATGGTTACACACCTCCCACGTGAAACACTACTCCATAATTTTCATATGGCATTATCATATTCCCTCAAAGTCCTTGAGAGCCTTTTGAATAAGATGTTCATTGGAAGCATCTCAATGAGATCAATGAGTGTCCACAACATATGCAGGCCCCCAGATAAGAGTGTGTAACTGAAAATTATTTGTATTTCTCAACCAAAACATATGTTGTGTGTACTCAAAAGAACCGTCTCAATGAGACGGTTCTTTTGAGCACCCAAAACACATGTTTGAACTGACGGATAAGAAAATAATCGCAATTTTACGCTAAAAAATTTGCTTAACTGGCCCTATGATATGCTTTCTTGGAGAATCAGAAAACTAGCAATCTGAACATCCCTGTTATGGTTCGAGCCTCACTAGAGCATAGGCAGAGATAAGCAAAATTTTTGAGCATAAAATTATGAATATTTTCTAATCCATCAGTTTAAACAGTTGTTTTGGTGCTGAAAGAACCATCTCATTGAGACGGTTCTTTTGAGTGCCCACAACATATATTTTGGTTGAGAAATAAGAAAATCAAAATTTTGATTACTCACTGTTATCTAAAGGCCTACATACCATGTCTGGTCTGCATGTGTAGTTCAGTGGTTCAGTTGGTAGAGCACTGGGGATCAAAGGTTGCTTAGTTTGAGTCTCACCACTGGCAGAGTCACAGTGTGTTGTGTCCAATTGAGCAAGACACTTTATCCCCTGCTTAATACTGGTTAAGTAACATTCTGATCTGGATGTGGGCCTCATCGTGGGAAAACCTGTCTTCGAGGTTTGCGAACATCCATGCAAGTCTGATCAGCACCTTTGTTATAGAATCAACAAGAGAAAAATTCAGTTTTCTAGCTAGTCTCTGTAGCTGAGCAGGCCTTACCTGGTTTGAAACCCCAAAGCCAGATTTCCTAACATTGAGGCTCATATAACTTAGGGTAAGCACGACAAGCCAGAGAAAATATCAATCCATAATTTGAATCATGTTGCATGAGAAATTACTTCTTTGAGCATAGATGAAAGGAAAGCAAACATGAAAATCGGAAACTAAACTGCAAATATCTGGCATCACTTTGATCTCAAAGTATGAAAGTCTAAACTATCTTAAATTTTGCGGCTCTAAAAAAATAGTGGGGACAAACATTTTTTCACACAAAACAAAACTAACCCTTATAGCGCCAAACACGACTGCAGCAGACGGCAAATTTTGCAAACATCTTTCCCAATTTCTGACATTAATAAGGTATGATATTACATGAGAATCGTCTGCCAGCAGACGATTCTCATGAAATATTATACCTTATTTGTTATTTTGGAAAAAGCGGCAAAATTTTTAATTTTGCTGCAAATTATAGGTGGCGCTTTAAGCGCTAATACAAACCTTCTGATCCATCAAGCTCCTCTTCTATTAAGCACTGTGTCTGAGTACAGATATCCTGGAAAAATCAGGAAATAAGTGCTGAATTTTTAAAGTCTCCATGCATGCTGGGTAATTTTTCATACATTTGTTGTCACCTGCTGATTTTTTTTTTGAAATATTTTAAACTTATTTAAACAAAAAATTCTTTCAAGAACACCACCAGAGTGTCAAACGGTTTGGATCCAATTCAGGACAGATGTTCTGTCGGTCCTGATTTGGGTCCAAACTGTTTGCAAACTTAAGGTTATCAGCAGAGGATATGAGTCGCCACTAGCAAGGGTGATGATTTGGATAATTATAATAATCCATTCTACTGTCGTGCCAACCAAGAGTGACAGTCGTGCCAACCAAGAGTGACAGTGACGTAAAATTTTGTTTACAATTGTTAAGTAAAACATTGACTTGTAAACTCCCCTTGAGCTAAGGCCAATCGATAGTTCACTTGTGTATTAATCCTATCCTGTGGATAGGATTAATACACAAGTGATCTATCAATTACAAGTCCGTGATAACTTTGTAAATAAAACATGACATCACTGTCACTCTTGGCAGGCAGGACAGAAGTTATTGATAGTTTGTTGAAAAAAGCAAACAAATACATGTAGTCCCTGATCAGACAGCTACTACCTAGCTGTCTAAGGTAGTTCTATTCTGGCACTCAAAGAGTTCAGTAAGCAAAATTTACTGTCAGGAAAATTGTTTCATTTCCTGGGAGATAGCTTGCAAATTCAAAATGGAGCACCGTGGCTCACTGGTAGAGTGCTTGACTCAAGATTGAGGGGTTGCGGGTTCGAACCGTCACAAAAATCTAACCACCTCTGTCTTGCCACCAAAAAAACATTTCTTTGAAAGTTTGGTGAAAATCCGCCGATTCGGCCATTGGATTGCAAACGAGAAGCTACGCACACAGATGCAGATGGGATCTGCAACAAATTTAATTTAAACCTTAAAGCACCACCTATAATTTGCAGCAGATGACAATTTCAAATTTTGCCGCTTTTTCAAAAAATACCAATAAGGCATGATATTTCATGAGAATAGTCTGCTGGCAGATGATTCTCATGTAATATCATACCTTATTTTTGTCAAATATTGGGAAAGATGTCGCAAAATTTGTCGTCTGCTGCAGTCATTTTGGTTGTTGGTTTTGTTGCTTTACGTCCCAAGTCAACAGCTATGGTCATTGCGGGACGGTCAGTTCACCTAACCACACTTTTTCCTGGGCAGGCTTGAACAAGCGGATAAGCACATACTTTCGCCTGCAGTCATAATTGACGTTTTAAGGGTTAAAAGCAAAATGTCTCCCCTCCTCCTCAGTTAAATATTTCAATTTAACTAGTAATATGAATCAATTATAAAGTCTAAAACTCAAAAGTGACCAATGACAGATCAACAGACTTTTTTTTGCACATGCTTTCCCGAGTTCATTAATTTGGGAACATGAGCTATTTTTCAATTTGGAATAAGGCCAGTATTTGACGGTAAATTTCCCGTCCAGGACTAATCCATCTGTATTAACAATAAATAATTCTATGTATTATATCAAACACAAGTCTTGTAGGAGCCAGTGCTTGAAACAGCAGCCATTATCCCAGTATTTTTCAGACCAATGAAATTGAGCCGCAACATTGTGGCTGTGCATCACAAGAATACTCAGATCAGCATTATCTCAGTTGGATCAGAGTCTTCTCTGATCACATAAAGAAAGCTTGGATTCATAGAAACTGAGCCGCGACATGATTTCCAGCAATATGGCACTTTGACAAGTGTAGACTCATACGAGCCTGTGCAGCCTCTTTTTAACCTTAGAAACTCCAAATGATGTGCAGTCAGAAGCTTAACACTCAGAGAATATTCAAGAGACTAGCAAAGGCTCTGATCAGACTGCGCATATGCACAGGCTGATCTGAGACTTTGCTGGTCGCACATACCACATTGTTGGAAATCTCATGTTGCGGCTCAGTTACCTATGGAGCACTCAGCGAGGACTGATCAGACTGGATAAATGCTCAGGCTGATCTGAGTCTTTTACTCAATGTACACTTATTTTGTTGGTTTTGTCATCATAATGTCATGGCTCAATTGATTTTTTTCGCATTTTGGGTAATTTTGCTTGCTTTTTGTCATCTATTGTATTTTTTTAAATTTACTATAAAAAAATCTTTCAGGAATACCATCAGAGGGTCAAACAATTTGGAGGGAATGCTGAACTCTAAACTATAGAAAGTGCCTAAATACAGTTGAACTGTAATTCTAAATGACAAGCTGCAATAAGAAAAGTATATCAAGACCTCTAGATAAGAGTGCCTAATTAAAAATCAATTGTCTTATGAACCTATGTTATGGGATATTATAAGAAAAATCACTCAAAAGAACTACGTGTATCTCAGTGATGAGAGGGTTCTTCTAAGCACCAAAAACATATCTTTCAATTATTAAAATTGGTTTTTCTACAAAAACAGATGTCTCTCTGCCCCACCCCACCCACCTCTGGTGTCAGAATGATCAAAATGTCACTAAATGCATGGCTGTTCAAACTGCAAAAATAGTGACAAAAATAATCTGAGGTTTACGTATGAATCACATGCACATCTTTAGAAATTAACAAAAACATGGGCAAAATTTAAAAAAGATCCAGCTAAAACTCTAGGAGGAGTTGCATTCACAAGATACCCAGTGTCTATATGCTTTGGTACAAGTTAAGCCAAAATTTGACCAAGTTCAAACTGCAAGAAAAGTGACAAAAATAAATCTGAGGATTACAGTCAAACCACATGCACATGTTCAGACCTTGACAAAAACACCTGCAAAGTTTCAAAAGGATCCCGATAAAAATGACTGCAAAAAAGTGACAAAAATTAATCTGAGAATTACAGCCAAACCTCATGCACATCTTCAGACTTTGACAAAAACACCTGCAAAGTTTCAAAAAGATCAGGTAATATTGTAAGAGGAGTGGAGTTCACAAGGTACCCAGTGTCTATATGCTCTGGTACAAGTTGAGCCAAAAAACTGACTAAGTTCAAACTGCAAAAAAAAAGTGACAAAAATTAATCTGAGGATTACATCCAATCCTTATGCACATGTTCAGGCCTTGACAAAAACAGTTAAAACACCTGCAAAGCTTCAAAAAGATCCAGATAAAAATGACTGCAAAAAAGTGACAAAAAATAATCTGAGGATTACATCCAAACATCATGCACATCTTCAGACCTTGACAAAAACAATTGCAATTTTTCAAAAAGATTTGGGTAAAAATGTCTAAATTAGAACTGAAAAAAAAATAAAAGCGCTGCAGGCATGCAACTTACCCCACCACGGGATATTTTCAATGCAAAGAAAATCATTTTGAAACTAGACCTTTTCATGCAAAGTTTGAAGAAAATCAGTAAAGAAATGCCAAAGATAGAGAGTGAAAAACCAATTGATAACGTCAATCAAGGGCCATAACTCTGTACTTATATGTCGAAATTTATCCATCTGCAATACCAAGACACTACTTTTCAATATCAACTCTTATACCCAGTTTGAAGAAAATCGGTAAAAAATTACCAAAGATAAAGAGTGAAAACAAATTTCTCACGTCAATCAAGGGCTATAACTCTGTACTTATTTGTCAAAATTTACCCATCTGCAATCCCAGAACACTCCTTCACAATATCGACTCTAATACCAAGTTTGAAGAAAATCGGTAAAGGAATGCCAAAGATAGAGAGTGAAAACCGGTTTCTAACGTCAATCAAGGGCCATAACTCTGTACTTATTTGCCAAAATTTACCCATCTGCAATCCCAGGACACTCCTTCCCAATATCAACTCTCATAGCAAGTTTGAAGAAAATTGTTAAAAAATGCTCTCAGCAGTGAGTGAAAACGATGGACAGACGTACGGACGGACAGACAGTCGAATGCAATTTTTGAATGGAGGGTATGACATAATACCCAGCACTTTTTAAAGTGTGGGGGGGTATAAAAAGTAACAAAAATTAATCTAAGGTTGCCAGTCAAACCTCATGCACATCTTCAGATGTTGACAAAAACACCTGCAAAGTTTTAGAAAGATGAGGGTATAAAATGACTATGTTAAAATTGCAAAAAAGTGATAAAAATTAATAACAAGACATGTTACAGTAACATGACGAATGCCCCCCCCCACCCCCAAGGAATTGGTCTAGCATAAGACATAATCTAGGGAAGTTATCTGAAATATAGGAGATATGCACCTAGAAATGAAGTCAGAAGACAATGTCAAGTTCAAAGTGGCCCAAAATGGTATGCACCACTCTGCCATCCCAAGATGAATCCACACACCAAATGGGATTCCTATGAGATATGCTCCCAACTTTATAATTCTAGAAACTAAGTCAAGGGCAAGGTCACAGTGACCTAAAAACTGGTACATGGCACTCGGCCATCCCAAGATGCATCCACACACCAAAATTTGGGATTCCTAACTCAAGTAATATAAGGGATATGCTCAGGACATGATTATTCTAGAAAGTAGGTCAGAAGTCAAGGTCACAGTGAACCCAAAATGGTATGTGACACTCGGCCATCCAAAGATCCATCCACAAACTAAATTTGGGATTCCTACCACAAATAATATAGGAGAAACGCACCTGAGTATAATGTGGATTCTAGAAACTAGGTCAGAGGTCAAAGTCACAGTGGCCTAAGGTTGGTATGTGACATTCTGTCATCACAAAACACATCCACACACAAAATTTTGGATTCCTACCTCAAATAATATAAGGATATGCTCAGGACATGATTACTCTAGAAACTAGGTCAGAGGTCAAGGTCACAGTGACATGAAATTAGTATGTGACACTCCACCATCCCAAGATGCATCCATACACCAAGTTTGGAATTCCTACCTCATAGAATACAGAAAATATGCACCAGACTTGATACCGAATCTAGAAACTAGGTCAGAGGTCAAGGTCATAGTGACCGAAGGATTGTACTCGATACTTCGTCATCCCAAAATGCATCCACACACCAAATTTAGGATTCCTACCTCAAATAAAATAAGAGATATGCTCCGGACATGATCATATTAAAAACGAGGTCAGAGATCCTGGTCACAAGTGACCTGTAAATTTTATGTTACATGACACTCCTCCATCCCAAGAAACATCCACACACCAAATTTGGGATTCCTTACTCAAATAATATAAGAGATATGCTCCGGACACAATTATTCTAAAAGCTAGGTCAGAGGTCAAGGTCGCACATACCAAATTTGGGATTCCTGCCTTAAATGATATAAGAGAGATATGCTCCAGACATGATTATTCTAAAATCAAAGTTCAGAGGTCAAGGTCACAGTGACCCCGAAAATGGTATGCAACACTTCTCCATCCCAAGATGCATACACACACCAAATTTGAGATTCCTACCTCAAAGAATATAGGAGATATGCACCGGACACGACACATTTTGACGGACTGACAATGCGATTATTATAAGCCTCTCAAAATTCCTTTGAGGGCATAAAAATCTAAAAGTCCAATGCACCATTTAAAAATATCCATCAGAAGAGATGGTAAATCCCGAGACATAAAGCAGTGCAAACTGATAACCAAGTATATATGAATGATATCCACTACAAATTAGTTCATGGGAGATAAATCAATCAGTAATCATTTCACGGTCTTGACTTGATATATAACCCAACTAAATATTAACAAAATATCTCATACTAAGGGTATGAAAGCTATGGAGCTTACATGGTTTCCCCTTTTCAAGTTATTCAAGGGAGATAACTCAAATAGGAAGCAAGGAATAGTAACCATTCTTCCATGTGACACTCTTTCTTGACCTGATGTATATACTTGACAAATATTTTCAAAATGTCTCAAAGGGGATGGAAGCTTATAGTGTACAATGTTTCCTCCTTGAAGTTCATTCACGGGAAATAACTCAAACAAGAAGCACAGGACAGCAACCATTCTTGTACAAGACATACTGTCTTGACCCCATATTTATGTTTACCCAGTATTATTAAGATGACTCAATGCATATAAAAGTTATGGAGTGATCAAGGTCTCCCCTTTTAATTCATTCAAGGGAGATAACTCCAAAAGGATGCAAGGCAGAGTATAGGGATCACACATGTTTTTTCATGCATTAACATTTGCCGGGTCCCGAGGAAGCTGTTTGAACACGAGGCCGTTAGGCCTCGTGTTTAAACATCGTCCGAGGGACCCGGCAAGTGTTAATGCAATGAAACAAACATGTGTGATCGTTATTCTTGCATATTTTACCTGATTTCAGCATAAACCGCCCTGAAAGCGTCCCTTAAACATTTCACATCCCTTTTCTTACACTTGATTTCTCAAAACAAAATGGCGTCAGCGTCAACTTTCGAACGTTATTGCGTCGCCACAACGTCATTTATACGTGTGCAACGTTTTCACGAACGAAGCATCGGCGAAATGATCAGTCACGGCCGCAACACATTCCAGTGTAACGTCATGCATGCCAATCTGGGTCCAGTTTAGGCTTTTTCAAGTAAAAGCCATGTTCAAACAGCACGTGAATCTCATGATTTGAACATGGATTTTGCGGCTTCAAACAGCTTCGCGTAACGAATTCCCATGCAAGAATAACCATTTTTGTATGCAACAAACTGTCTTGACCTGATATACCAGATGTATTAAAATTATCTAAAAGGGCATATAAGTTATTGAGAGAACAGAACAAGATTTCTCCTTTAAAATTCATTCAAGGGAGATAACTTCAAAAAGATGCAAAGGAAAGCAACTATTCTTGTATGCCACACACCATCTTGAGCTGACATATAAGTCTACCAAATATTATTAAAATATGTCTACCAAATTTTATTAAAATATCTCAAATGGTAAATAAAGGTTATGGATTGATCAAGGTTTGTCCTTTCTTTTAAATTCATTTAAGGGAGATAACTCCATAATGATGCAATGGAGAGCAATCATCTTGTATGTGACACATTGTCTTGACCCAATATTTATGCAAACCAAATGTTATCAAAATAGCTCAAAGGGTATTAAAGTTATGGAGTGAACAAACTTTACCCTTTAAAATTCATTCAAAAGAGATAACTCCAAAAGGATGCAAGGGAGAGAAACCATTATTGTACCCAATACACAATCTTGACTTGAATTATATGAATACCACATGTTATTAAAAATATCTCAAAGGACATTAAAGTTATTGAGTGAACAAGCTTTCGTCTAAGGTTTCCCCTGTAAAATTTATCCAAATGGATGCAAGGGAGAGCAACCATTCTTGAACGTGACTCACCGTCTTGATCCGATATGCAAAAAAATATTAGAATATCTGAAAGAGTATAATAAAAGCTATAGAGTGAATAAGGTTTCGCTTTTAAAATTCATGCCTTGCCTTGTTGATGCCTTGTTGATGATAGGGAAAATTTATTATTCCCTTCGATGTCTTGATTTTTCGATGTCGTCGGTTCCGGTTGAATTGTGATAAAATTAACAATATAGTTAATAAATTTAATATATATCATTCATATTATATCTTCTATCTTGCCAGATTTTGTCAAGTTTGGTTTTGAATTCTACTACTGTCTTAGAATTAACTGTATCTGTCGGTAAACTATTCCACACTGGAATATTTCTCAAAGCGAATGAATTTGCTCTTACTGATTTATTAGCCCTAGGTTTTTTCAGTTTCAGGTTATGCCCTCGTAACTGGGCAAAGGAGATACGTCCAAAAGGATTAATGGTGGAACAACCATTCTTATACGCGATAGAATGTCTTGACCTGATATGATATATGGCTACTAAATATATTCAAAATGTCTCCCTGGTCTCAATATATTACATTATACACATTTTTCAAAAGCTCATACTTGTAGAATACTGAATGAATTATGTAGAGGAAAAAAAACGGAAATGTATAAGTTGTCAATCGTTTTTTACAGGTAGGTTCATAAATTTAACAACTCAAATATAAAGTCTAACCATTCTTAAAGTAACAAGCAAATGAGGCGACGGGTTTTGCTCTTAATTCAACAACAAAATTCACTTCGACAGGTGCCCGATAGGAGTAGCTTCCCTTAGCGGATATGACGTCACATAGTTTCAGAATTGTTTCAATATGGCGAACTACGGGGAGAATGGTGGCTTTTGGAGCCAACCAAAAGTGAATTACAGTCAAAATACACATATGCTTTTGAAAGGTTATGTGAAATTCTAATTCATATTTTAATCATCTAATGCAAAATGCCACAATGACCTGATTAACCGGATTCTTACACGTCCAATATCCGTCTAACAATAAAAAAACTGACAAGGTTTTCAACATCATCAAGTGTTTTATACTTAGTTCTAATCAATATTTCTTCTTCTCTTCAAAGAAAAGACCTAGGATATTCACGGACCGTAATTACTGATGGTCAACAAAAGTAACCGTCACTTTAGGCTACAGTAGTTTTCTGATGACAGTGTTGTCTTTCGTTTACTTGGTCAGGTCTAAAAACTCCTGCCCAGCTGGCGACCTGTTTCTTCTTCCTCCCATTATAGTTCCTCCCTTCCTTGACGGGGTATTTTTGAACTATGTGAAATGTACGTGTGCCGTCCGACAAAGATTGTGCATGTTTAAAAACAGTCTATGTACAGACTAAAAACATGATTTCATGGTGTAGAACGGCAGTCGCTGCTTGAAGGTCTCTAAGCTTGGAGCTGAGACGGCACACTCTGGCAGCTGGTTCCATATGCGAATAGTGCTTGGGAAGAAGGAGTATAGATGAGAGTTCACCGTTGACTGAGGGATGAAGAACTTTGAACATGCTGTGTCCTCTGGAGGTTCTTTAACCGTTCTTATTGGTATAAGAAAAGGTGTGGCAGGGATGGCAACCAGGTTGTGCACAATCCTGTAGAGCATGGCTGACTTGACTTGCATCCTCATTTCTTGAGAGTATTCCAATGGAGATCTGTCAACATAGATGTCACGCTGCTGGCATACATGTGATAACCTGATGATGGCCATGAGGGAGATTTGATGTTCAGATGAGGGAGATCAGGGTCTCAATGAGGGAGATTTTTCGAAGTTACAGAAAGGTGTACTTAAACGGCTTATTTAAGTCTTTAACCCCCTTCATTCTGGTGGATTATCCTATACACAATGATATAATAAGTATGGAATAGTCCATTTTGTACTTTAAGTTGTTTTGACAGGCAAATTTTATTTATTTCATATCTTAATAAACAGTGCAGACACTGATGAAATGCCACTGTTTCGGTCTTCACTGTTTGCCAAAGTACCTGTTTACTACTACTGTTTACCAGTACCTAGACAACTAAAATTTACCAAAGTAATACAGGCTTGTGTTTATTATTGTAATTTGCACATATTGTTTAAACAGGGCTGATAATGATCGGACTTAAGTGTATGTTTTTTGGTTCAAATTTGTAAGGTAGTCAGCCTTTCCATACATGGAACACCTCCATTCAGTGGAAAATCCCTAACGTGAGAAGCGTGTTTTTTTCAGTATTAATCTGGTTGCAAAAGAATAGATAATATATATGACGCCAATTTAAAATTATATTAGCTTTTTACTTACGAGTTTAAATGCTAGTTTTTATAGTGATTTAAACCTTGCAGTCAATGTCATACTCGGTAGATAATATAATTATAAAATACTTTAATTAAAAATGTTGAAATTTGGAAAATATATATTAAAATAAGTGAATAATCGCCTTGAAATTCAAGAATTTGCTAAAATATATTGCAACAAGGGAGCTAACTCAAAAACGTCATTGCATAGTTACCTTGAAAATGCTTTCTTATCGGAGATAAATGGGTTTTTACGGATATTTTCTTTCGGACAAAATAAACTTCAGTGAGCCATCACATCATAAAAATACCTTATAAATAAAAGGTTTCTGCTTAGAAATGATAGATTTAGATGTCTGAGAATGCAGAGAAAGGCACATCAGCATGCGTCACTGTTTGGTGAGAGAAGCCATCTTCGGCTTTGTCTTGCGTCTCATGCGCCGATCCTTTCTCATGCCTGTAATCCCGGACCCACTAAACATTTATACTGGGTCCGAGCTGTAATGTCTGGTTTGTGATGCTGAAGGACGAATTGCACTCTGTCCCCTTTCTCACTACGCTTGATGGAAAGTCAGCTTGAAAGGGAGACTTGTATTTTTTCTTCTTTGCGGACGGCGATCTTTCAAAATGTTCAGAGTCTACAATATATACGCAAGGACGTCATGGTGATAAGCGTGCCATACGAGTGCCCTACTTGAGAGATTATTGTGTTTATTTCACGCACAGTATGACACCATGTATATTATGATTATCTGACCGTTACCAGTAGCGTTCAATTGCCGACAGATGTTAAAAGTGGGTGCCGATTGCCGTAAAAACGGTCGCTTGCGAAAATATCATTATAGCAAAATTCAAAATGCGGGAGATTGCGTTGCCCGCACGGGAGTGCGGGAGATAGGGTTCAAATTCGGGAGCCTCCCGCATGATCCGGGAGGTATCACATGTATGGCTGCTGGTCCTTTCATAATGGCCTTTCACAAACCGGGCGGCCCTTCAGAAGCCTCCCAATGTTTACATATTGTCAGACGAGATGATCGTAGATCCAGAAAAGAACTGCAATTATTCTCGGGACTTAAGTCCAGATTCACTTATAAACCTCATCCACCTTAGTTCAACTTTCGGATGAATACCCTACATCTTGGTAGGGCTGGCTAATCGACGCCAAAATGCTAATCGATAATCGGTCCTTGAATTTCAATTTATAACCTATTAGTAATCACTCAAACTTTAAAGACGTTCTCAGAAACTTTTGCACTGCCAACGGCATTGATTTCCCCATCAATTCACTACACAATACAAAGTTGTGTGTGTTATATATTCAAAAGACACTAGGTTTCAATTAAATGTTGGCACCTTTGCTCAAAACAAGTCTTCATCGGACATACTTCAATATAGTGGACCTATGTGGAATCCTGCCTTATAAGAGGATACATCCACACAAATGTGGTATCAAAATAAACTTTGACATCTTAATTACACAGAAAGACCAATAATAATAGCTATATCCTCTTATAAGGTGAATATCGAGGCCTTTAAACTTCATAAGGGTCAACGCAATTTTTGCTTCATCGCGCACCAATGTACATGATCATTTCCAACACTCGTGCAAGCCTCTGGGATTATGCACTTTGGAAATCAGATCTTGGAACAATTGGGCAATGATTATAAATGATACTCATTCCGTGTTTTTTGTAATAAAAGGTTCTCACAGCATATAATGCGCAAATCCTTCACTCCGGTGAATCTTGTTGACAGGTCGGCCATTTTGGTAGAAAAGTAGATAAAAAGCGCCTGGATAACACTTGCTATTGTTGCGAACTCTCCAGTAGCTCTCACAAGACTAAAGGATGCCGAGTCATAGAGGGGCATCGATAACAGAAATGCTGTTTATTCCGAATAAGTTACATTGACGGAAAAACGCATTTTGATATAAAACATTGTATTCTTTAGAAATGTGGAATCATTTGTATATAGAGATGCAACCAGATTTTTGGCAAAGACTGAATAATTGTTTTCACAAGAAATGTGGATGCATTTCTATCTAGAGATGTGACCAGATTTTTGGACCAGACTGAATAATTGTTTTCTTAAGAAATGTGGAATCGTTTTTATATAGGGATGTAACCAGATTTTTGGCAAGACTGAATAATTGTTTTCTCAAGAAATGTGGATACATCTCTATATAGAAATGATTCCACATTTCCTAAGAAAACAATTATTCAGTCTGGACCAAAAATCTGGTTGCATCTCTATATAGAGATGATTCCACATTTCTTAAGAAAACAATGTTTTCATATAAAATGCGTTTTATTCCGTCAATGTAGCCAATACGAAATAAACAGCATTTCTGTTATAGATGCCCCTCTATGGATACATCTTCAAGAAGGCGAATAATTGTTGGGGAGTTTTACAGCCTAACTCCCCAAAACATTATCCATGTTTGAAAGACGCTTGCATTTTCATTGAGAAATTGAAACGGCCGACATCAACCGTGAAAAAACACTGACCCTTGCCTGATTTAACTGATCATTACAAACGATATTTGCATGCCCAGAAATATTGATTGTAGTTTAAAAATGGAGATGAGATACAGTTGTATATAATTCGACCACACAAGTGTGGACACATCCTCTTATATGGCAAGATTCCACATAGGTCCACTATATTAAAGTATTTCCTCTCCATCCACTATGTTGGAAGAAAATTGACTTGCTAATTGGCAAAGTCTGCAATTAAACTCAGTCCGCCATTGTTGTTGTGACATCATATGAAAAGAAAGTCAAGTATGCACGGCACGAACACCTTTCTGTAAAATGTGACCTGTTATGAATCGTCAGTAAAATTTAAAGCTTCTAAGCCCGAATTTACCACGGAGAAAAAAAACTTGCATACTAGATTGTTAATCTGAGGAATATTTTATAATGTTGTACTACTTTAAAATAGAGAAGCGCAAGTACAACTTTTTCTAACAATCAGTTGCTGAGTTAGCCTGTGGAATACAACATTTTTATTACTTTGTTACAGCAATTTATACCCACCTACTGTTTACGGCAAGGCACTTCTGGTCTAAACAAAACATCACAGGAGGCAATTACGCTTTCATTTTGATTGAATAAATGGACAGAACAGCCATTGAAAGTAACCTATTGTTGAATTTTCATATCGATAATCGTTTTTCTATTGTATATCGACCGATTAACCGATGTTTCGATTAATCATGCCTAGTGATGTACTGATAATCGGCAATAATCGATTAACTAATCGTTAGAGGTCAACTGATGCGATGATCGATTATGTTTTGTCATAATCGATGATTGGTTAAAATATTATGGGTTAAGTTCAGCTAAGATTTAAATTTATTTCTCATATTCTTTAGTTATAGAATGACATCTAGGCTGAGTTCAACTGTTAAAATCTTTCTCATGTAGCTTTGATACATGTGAGACATAAATTTTTCTATCAGGGACAAGCACTGTTTGTTGATGTTTCTTTTCTTGTATGTGTCTCGACACATTTAGTTTCTAAACAGAAATAAATTACAGTTAATAACTGGAAAGCTGATAACATTTTTTGAGAAAGGCCTGTGAAATGAGTCTTTAGAATACCATTGAGACTATAAAATAATTGTCAGCATTTCCAATCAAGATTGTAAAAGATACTTTGATAAAACTTAAGAAAGTTGCCAAACTACATATTAATTAAGACACTATGCTACAAAATAATTATATGGAAGGCACTGGGAGTGCCATAATAAAAAAGCAGCCATTTTTAGTCCATGATTATCATGTATCAAGGTTGGCAAATTGCCGGCAAATAAGCATATTTGCCATGCCAGTGGCATTTACAAGTTTTTGCTGAACACAGTCATACTGTCTTTCGTGCATATGGCTCCATTATCTATTTTGGGAACTCAAGACAACTGTGCATGAGTGTAGGACAAAAGCCCACAAGGACAAAAGCCCACTGGACAAAAGCCCACTAGGACAAAAGCCCACTGGGACAAAAGCCCACTAGGACAAAAGCCCACTTATATGCATTTAACAGGGATAGGTTTGAACTGATGGACAAACCCCAGGGGAGGTGGGGGTGGTACTCTCATTTTTTCTTGATAAGTAGGCTCGGGCCCAGCATCAACCGTTCACCACCCAAAAATATCAAGAATTTCAAGCACCCCAAATAAATATTTGAAATTTTAGCAACCCAAAAAATATCATCCATTCTGTACCTTGACCTTCAGAAAAGACCCTAAAATGCATAGTATAGTATTTTGTGATAATGCCACATTTTCCCACATCCCCAAAAAATATCCACAAAATCTTCATACCCCCAAAATTATAGTTTTCTGAAAAACACAAAAATATTGAAATTCAAAATTTTGAACCATATAAAAATAGCCCAAGCGTATGTATAAAAATATAAGAGTACCCCCCCCCCCCTGGGTAAAACAGACAGACGAACCTAAGATGAAGAATCTCCCTTCTCAAATCTGAAATTTCAAACATCTCTTTTTGTTTGGCACCTCTCATAAAAGAGCATGCTAATTGTTACTACCAGATCAAAGGGCATTTGGATGTTTCCCAATTATAATAGATTGTTTGACCCAAACTGTAAATTGATTTTCTTCAAATATCAATGGCTTTTAACACCCAAATTAAGTTGTTTGTCACAACATACAGGAGAAGTAATAATGTCAGTGAAAATACACTGCAGGTGTGACTTACTCTGAAGGAGCAGTCTGATCAGGGTTAACAGTTTTATAAAAGACTTCAACCTATTTTTTTCAAAGAAGTGGGCTTTTGTCCACCCTGCCAAATTAAGCAGTGGGCTTTTGTCCAGTGGGGTATTGTCCAGTGGGCTTTTGTCCCAGTGGGCTTTTGTCCGTTCCCCACTGTGCATGCCTATGTGTAAGTATTGGAAATTCCGAGAAGATACACAATGATTTTTTGTGGGGTCCACAGGAAATAAAATTAAATACAAAGTCATGGATTTGACTCAGAATACAGTTTGAGTGTTATATATTTAATACTCCTAGCTTTGGAGTTTTAAATGCAAATGCCTCAGGCTCAAGTGCACAGTTTTCTATCTTTACTGAAAAACTTGTTGATTTCAACTCAGTTATATTGCATATCTTTTATTGTCATTTTTTTTTAAAAGTGCATGTAAGATTCCCAATTTCACTTCAAATTCACAGATACCGTTACTGACTTGGGACTTGGCAGGGTCTTTTAGACCCCAAGCAAGCAGTTAAATGGTTACAAAATCCATATTTATATTACGATTTACATTCACTTTAAAGCTACATGTACGCATGTACTACTTGAGAACCAAAAGTGTAAACTGTAATCATTTTGAAATTTAATTGTTTTTTGCTAAAAAATTTCTATTGGCTATACAATCTGTACGTTTTGTGAAATTGCACCCTTAACTTACTATTAGTGACTTTAATTTAATATAAAAAAGATCTGAAAATTTAAACAGCGACGTCACAGATACTTTTGGCCACTATCTGCAGCTATTTGGTTCAAAGTAGTGTGCTGACTTCAGCATGCCCCAAATACAATGTACAAGTCATAAAAAGCTTAAAATGAAAATTTTAATTTACCGGTACCTAATTAAATTTGGCAGATATTTCCTGGTATTGACAAGAAATGGTTGTAGGAATGTAGAGCTTCAGCTTGAGGACCTCAACCTCATTTTGAGAGAGAGAAGGCTTCGCTGGGTTGGGCATGTGGAGCGTTCGAGTGGTGCAATCAGAACAGCATATGATATACAGATTGACAGCAGGCGGGGGGCAGGGAGGCCCAAGCAAACATGGAAGAAACTGACAGAGAAAGACTGCCATGAGTGGAAGCCCACCACAGTTGACCCTCAAGAAAGGAGCACCTGGAGATCAGGTGTGAGATCTGCTATGCGTGCAGCTAGCCAGTTACCTGGAAAGGGGCCCACTGATGTGGATGATGCCCCTGCACCTGCACATTAATCAAAAATCCGATTATGATATGATATGATGATGAACAATTCAATTGTTTCAAATAGACAAATATAGAATCTATGTATTTTGGGGTATTGCTGGGGGAGTGTTAATAAGGTAATGACATTTTTTTCATTTTCAGAGATGATGCAAGAATCAAAACTTACTAACTTCCAACAGAGATACCTGGAAAAACAGTTAAGAGGTGAGGATATATTTCTTAAACAGCTTTGAAAAACAGATGCATGAATAAATCAACTCCTTATTTACAGTAAATGACAAATAACTGAGCCTATGAAAGTCAGCTGAAGCTGAAGGTTATCTTATGATCCTAAATCAGTCGGTTAAAATTCTGTGTCTGGACAGTTAGTGGAAAATAAATTAAACAATTTTATTTCATCAATCATAGAGTTATACCTCATACCTCAACATAAGAGTGGGTAATGGAAAGTTATTTTTAGCTCAACTGAGCCTTTGGCTCATGGTGAGATGTTGTGATTGTTGGATGTCCGCCGTGCGTCGTCCGTGGTGCACCGTCAACACTTGCTTCAAAGGACATCTCCTCCTAAACTACTTGCTGGATTTTGCCCAAACTTGGCGGGAATGATCCTCATATGGCCCTCTTTAAAAATTGTTCAAGTGGTTACGGTCCATTGCATATCTAGGTCACACAGGCTAAAAATAGATTTTCAAGATGAAAACTTTAAATATCTATTCTGAAACCACAAGGTCTACAGCCTTGATATTTGGTATGTAGCATCAACTAGTGGACCTCTACCAAGTTTGTTCAAATTATGCCCCTGGGGCCAAAAATGGGCCCACCCGGGGGTCACATGTTTTGCATAGGCTGATAATGGGAAAGCATAACAAAATCTTCTTGTCTGAAATCACGAGGCCTAGAGCTTTAATATTTGGTATGTAGCATCAACGAGTGGACCTCTACCAAGTTTGTTCAAATTATGCTCCTGGGCACCAGGGATCACATGTTTTACAAAGGCTGATATTGGGAAAACATGAAAAAGTCTTCTCTGAAACCACAAGGCCTAAGGTCCTTAATATTTGGTATGTACATGTAGCATCAACTAGTGGACCTCTACCAAGTTTGTTATTATATCCCTTGAGCCTTTTACATAGGCTTTTATATAAGGAAAAACATGAAAAATCTTCTCCTCTGAAGCCACAAAGCCTAGAGCCTTGATATTCGGTATGTAGCATCACCTAGTGGACCTCTACCACGTTTGTTCAAATTATGGCCCTGGGGCCAAAACTGGCCCCGCCCCAGGTGTCACCTGGGACATGGCCAGTTTTCAGCAGATACCTATATGTAATCTTTATGCAAGCTTACAGCAGATACCTATATGTAAGCTTTAAACAAAACTCAGGTGAGGGATTAAGGGCCTCTTGGCCCTCTTGTTCTTATTGCTCAACCAAGAACATGTTGTGGGAACTCAAAAGAACCGTCTCAATGAGACAGTTCTTTTGAACACCCAAAACACATGTTTAATTTGACAAGCAAGAAAATATTTACAATTTTATGCTGAAAAGATTTCCTGCAGGGGTGTGGAAATGGTAAAATTTTCTACTTGTCCAGGGACAAGTAAATGGCCATAATGTACTTGTCCAAAGAAAATTTTACTTGTCCTATAGTACAGATTAGCTTATACCTTTCTGTGCTTAAACAATTTACACTTTCGAAAACAGTATGAAATCATGCAGATATCAACTCTCTTGTAAACTGTGTAGATCCAGATCAGCTGGCTTCTGATGAAGCCAGCTGATCAGGATCCACACTGTTTTCAATGCAACACGTGAACTCATAATAATTAATCAAAATATGAAATACAAAATTTTATTAACTTTAAAACAAATTTTGCAGTTGTCCAAGGACAAGTAAATTGAAATTTTCAACTTATCCTGAATGAAATGGGACCAGGTCGGACAAGTCGGGCATGGTA
The DNA here is from genome assembly GCA_964019695.1 of Loripinus fragilis. NCBI lineage: Eukaryota > Metazoa > Mollusca > Bivalvia > Lucinida > Lucinidae > Loripinus > Loripinus fragilis. The sequence goes on from OZ026516.1 coordinate 62,151,266, forward strand.
TTTCCACAGCCCTGATTTCATGGATCTATAGTTGATATATACACATTATTATAATAGTAACTTGATCTGGCGTACTGTATCACGTCGAGTGGATGAGGCCATATCATCGGATCACCCGAGACACAAAGCGTCGAGGGTGATCCAATGGTATGGCCTCATCCACGAGACGTGATACTGAAAGCCAGATCAAGTTACTCTTATAATAATATGTTTATTATATACCTTTTTCTGACATTATTTTGACTTTATAAATTGTTTCAGTCTTTAATCCAGAAAAAATGCTGGAACGTTTGCCATTACAAAACGTCACGTCATATTTGCCTCATAATTATAATATGACGTCACGTCATCATGTTTTCCGTCTCTGGTTCCATGCTTGAAATTTACTTGACGTAACGTCGCCGCAAAAGCAGGTAACCAACGTTAGCCTCGTTTTAAAGGATAGTGATATGGATTCAGAAAACCTCAGTTCGTTGATCCGGCTTTCTGTATCAGATGGCCAGAAAACAGACAGTTCTAAAGTCGTATCATTTATAGGTATATAATAAACCTTGAGAACATTGCCATTGTGTGTTTATTTCAGGAGGTGGTACATTGCCATTGGCATGTAATCCAACAAGCAGTGCCAAGAAAAAACAGCCGAAACCACAAGCTAAACCACCAAAGTATCTCAATCCGAAGTAGGTATTTAGCAGTAATTATGAGATATGTTGATTTAACAACCTAGATATATCTTGTTTTGAAAACAGTGTAAAGCCAGATTATAGCTTACTTTTCTATTTGCAAAATTTCAATATTCTAGCTATAAATTATTCAACACCAACATTAAAGTTTTTATTTAAACATTCTTTAATATTCAACATCAGGGCTCTCGATCACCCAATTTTGGGGCGGAATTTGGCCCCATTCCCAATGCCAAAAAGCATATTTTTTTCCCAATTCAGCAAAAAATCCAAATTTGACCAAAAAAAGAGCAAAAAAATTTTTTTTTGGTTCTCCATCTTTATTTCAGATACATATTTACAATTTCACAGAATGATAGAATACAATTACAATTGCTTCTTTCTCTGCCTTTTCTCATAGTACACTAATTAACATTCATTATAGCAATTTTTAGCTCACCTGAGCCGAAGGCTCCGAGGTGAGCTATTAGTATACCAGTGACTCCGGCGTCTGTCGTCCGTCCGTCAACATTTTCAAACATCTTCTCCTCTGAAACCACTGGGCCAATTGAACTCAAATTTCATATGGAGACTCCTTAGGATGGGGGAACGAAAGTTTGTTCAAATGTTCCTGGTCACTTGACCAAGATGGCCGCCATGCCCATATATGGTAAAAACCCTTTAAAAATCTTCTTCTCCAGAACCAGAAGGCCGATGACCTTGGGACTTGGTATGTAGCATTGGGGGTGTGGGGCCTACCAAGTTTGTTCAAATAATGATCCTAGGTTGACCTTGACCTACTTAACGTCAAGGTCAAATTTGCTTCCTAATAGATTAAAATGGGAATTTTTTTGAAAAGTTGATTTTTTGAATACTGTTAAAGCCAAAGTGATTATTCTAACTTGATATGTTGAAACTATTGAGACAATGGCTATAAATAAGTCTCAAAGGTCAAGGTTGACCTTTGCCCTTTCAGCCAAGGTCGCTCATATTGTGGTCCAATCAATATATTAAAACATAGTTTTCTCACAAACCATTGGCCCAATTGAGCTCAAATTTTATGTGAAGACTCCTTATGATAAGTCAGCCAAAATTTATACAAAATATTTTGGTCACATGACAAAGATGGCCGCCACGCGCATATATGGTAAAAACCTTTTAAAAATCTTCTTCTCCAGAACCAGAAGGCCTGAGTGACCTTGAGACTTGGTATGTAGTATTGGGGATGTGGGGCCTACCGAGTTTGTTCAAATGATGATCCTAGGGTGACCTTGACCTACTTAATGTCAAGGTCAAGTTTGCTTCCTAATGCATTTGAATGGGAAATTTTTTGAAAAGTTGATTTTTTGAATACTGTGGAAGCCAAAGTCATTATTCTCACTTGATATGTCCAATCTAGTGTCTATAAATAAGTTTAAAGGTCAAGGTTGATCTTTGACCTTTCAGCCAAGGTCGCTTATATTGGAGTCCCATCAATATATTAAAACATAGTTTTCTCAGACAATTCTTGGCCAATTGAAAGCAATTTCATTTGACAACTCCTTATGACTGGTTAGCCAAAACTTATACAAACTGTTATGGTCACATGACTAACATGGCCACCATGCCCATATATGGTAAAAACTCTTTAAATCTCTTCTTCTCTGGAACCAAAAGGCCATTGGCTTTGGAACTTGGTATGTAGGATCAGGGATGTGGGCCCTACCAGGTTAGCACAAATGATGAATCTAGGTTGACCTTGACCTACTTTATGGCAAGGTCAAATTTGATTCCTAATGCATTTACATGGAGAAAACTTTAAAATGTTCATTTCTATAACTGAGCCAGCCAAATTCATAATAGTTAAACCTATTGCGACAATGGTTTATTACTAGTAAGTACCAAATGTCAAGCTGACCTGTGACATTTTATCCAAGGCCACTCATTTGGACTGCCACATACCTATCTAAACATTTTTTTCTCAGAAATCACTGGGCTGTTTGATGGATTATTCATTAGATTGTTTAGGTCACTTGACCAAAATGTATATGGTAAAAACAAAATTTGTTCCATTAAAAGCTGTAGTTGACCTTGACCTATTTTAACATTATTAAGGAGATCAGGTGAGCGCCTCAGGACCTTCAGGTCCTCTAGTTTTAATTATTAGAATCGATCTAGCAATGAAAAAGTCATACATAAGGACGTCAAATTTCCCAATTTTAGACAAAACGCCGCTAATTTTCCCAATTCCATGGGCTCTAGCCCCATTCCCAAAAAGGGGTGTGAGAGCCCTGAACATTTCGCCATATTTGCTTCATCAGGAATATTGGCTCTGTTGGCTTCATCATCAATATTCTAGCTACGGTAGTCACTGTACGTAACATGTATATGAGCAGACTTGTCTGAGTCTTACTATGTCAGAAATCCCGAAGACAGGTTTTCTCACGACAAGTTCATAATATATTTGCTATTCTGTGTGAGTATAACCACATTGTTTATCCTAACATACCTACTTCAGGAAAACACATATATTTTGTAATTTACAAAAAAATTATGAATACTCCTTTTGATATAAATTGGTGCTGATCCTTTTACTGTCCTTTGAATTTTATTTTGCTCTGATTTTATCAATCCTTGAGCTGTGATGCCTTCAAGGTTTATCCTTTGTATTTGTATACGAGTGGCTCTTAAATGCATACTTTGGTAAACAGTGACGACCCAGATGAAATGCCGCATAATGCGGCATTTCATCTGGATCTACACTATTTGCTAAGACAAACAATCTCCAGATAAAGAAAGTTTTTATTTGGAAATCATAATTTTAATGGGAGTGCAGTGGCTCAGTGGTAGAGTGCTTGACTCGAGACTGAGGGGCAGCGGGTTCCAGCCTCACCGGCGTCACTGTGTTGTGTCCTTGAGCAAGAACATTAATCTTAGCTTAGTACTGGTTCAACCCAGGAAGACCCGTCCCTTTATAACTGGAAGATTGTTTATGGGATGTAAAGAACAAACAATCAAATATAACCTTTGACCCCTTGATATCGACAATGGACCTTCCCAAGTTTATTGTATCAAACTCGAAGGAAGAATCCATCAGTGCATGAAGGGTTAATTTTTTTTGTATCTAATCATACTGTTTCAGAAATTACCACAGTAATGGTGTGAGAAAGAAGGAGGCTATAGAGGCATCAGGAGCCTATAAGAGACCAGACTATGACCCTGGGCCTTCTCACTGTGAGTAGTAGAATTAACTCTTAAAGTGTCGTCTGCTTTTCTCGTCTGCTGAAATGTAAAGAAGCCCCAATGGCACACAGTGTGAGCCCAGATCAGACTGCTCCTATAGGAGCAGTCTGTTCTGGGTCCACACTTTTTGCTTGTATACTGAAATTTGCCAGTAATGTTTGGCAATTATTTGCAGCAGACGACTTCAGCAGACGACATTTCCAGATGCATTTTTCTTGGCGCTTTAAGGGTTAATTAGAAACGTTTACTCATACCAAAAATGAAATTTCATCAAATCTTTCAGAATATCCTTGATAAGTACTGGTTCAACTCAGGAAGACACATCCAGACATAACTGAAAAATTGTTGACTTGGATGTAAAGAATCAAATCAAACAAAAAAAAATCTTTCAGACAAAAGTTTTGCGTTTCCTTAAAATCCATGTGAAAATTATTTTAATTCCTAATTCATCTTTATACCCCCGCAAACTTTTTTTGTGGTGGGTATATTATACCCCCCGCAAACTTTGTTTGTGGTGGGTATACTGTTTTCACTTTGTCCGTCCGTCCGTGGGTGCGTCCGTGCGTCCGTCCGTAACGTCCTTAATATCTTGAAGATTCATAGCTGGATTTTCATCAACCCTTGCAAACATGTTCATATATGCAAGACAAAACTTTAGACAAAAAAGTAAGGGGTAGGGGCCAGTTCTATTAGAGTTATTTCCCTTTGTAGTTCTTAATGGCTTTTAATATAGGATTTTATGCTATGCTATTATTGGCAAAACATTGGCCAATCAACTCCTACCACAGCTTTTGATGGAACAATTTGATACTTTTCCTATACATTGTAGACACATTGAACATAATGCATGAAGGAGTTTGGACTAGAAAAAATAATTTTTGACAAAATGACAGCTGTGAGAACTTTTTTTCCAGAATAAGGTGTTTTGTACATTCATTGATGGTGCCTTCATGGGCCAATCAACTCCTACCACAGCTTATGATGGAGCAATTTGATACTTTGCCTATACAATGTAGACACATTTAACAAATGCATGAAGGAGTTTGGTTCAGAAAAAAATAATTTATGACAAAATGACAGCTGTGAGAACTTAGACAATTTTTACCTTATAGGGCTTTTGTATATGCATAGATGGTGCCTTCAAGGGCGGATCAACTTTTACTACAGCTTTTGATGGAAAAATTTGATGCTTTGCCTATACAATATAAACACATTGAACATATGCATGAAGGAGTCTGGTTGAAAAAAAATAATTTTTGACAAAATGACAGCTATGAGAACTTAGACAATTATTCCCTTATATGGTTTTTGTATATGCATTGATAGTGCCTTCATGGGCCGTGTCAGGATAAACTGCATTGTAAATATGTTGTTTCATTTTTGGTATCATTTTTTTGTGAAAGTCATATACTTGTTTTGGTCTATGTAAGGGAAGTAATAAAATCATGTTAAATCCCTGCTTTGCATTTTATCGTTTATGCTATCTTGGTGTTTGTTTTAAGTATATTTTTGTCTCATAGTAGATAAATCATTTAGTTGTATATTTTCACCGAAAGGTTATGCAAGATGGTTGGTTTGTTGTTTCAAAAATTTTAATTAATAAATTTGACTTATATAAAGTCAATTTTAATAAGTTTACAGGCGTGATACTAAATCCCGGCTTCCCGGCGATGACAAGTGATATAACGCTCTTAAAATACAGCGCACAAAACCAGTAAAAAAAGAAGCATTGTGCCTGTTGACGCGGGAGGAAAAAAAAGACAAGGTCATATGTAGAAGCTTGAAACATCAGGTTGGAAACGCTATATATCCAACCTAATTCGCTTGCATAGTTCAGCTAGGCTGAACACATACGGTTCAGACAGGCAGGTCGAAGCCCATACGAGTTGGTGCTTATAACGTTATATGCTTGGAGAATAACGTTTATAGATTGAGCCAAGCTGAACGCATGCGTAGGTTGTCTCTATTGTCTCAGACAGGCAAACTAAAGCCCATACAAGTTGGTGCTTGATAACGTTATTGCTTGGAGCATAACGTTTAAACTCATATAAGTTGAGTTACGTTCCTAGCACTGAGGCTGGAACGTGTTTCAAACCAGGGGTTTGAAACGATTAACCAGGGGTTCGAAACCATTAAGTTTAGAGTTAGTATAAAATTGCTCAGCGCTATTGTAAAGCTGAGAATACCTCCAGCCATCTTGCTGGCGTGGCGACCGTAGTTGATTTGTGTTGTTGGGTCCCATGCCAAGAATTTGTGTTGATCATTTATGATCGAATAGCTCATGTTATGAGCGTTTTGTCTGTGCATATTACTGTACATATTACTGACGTTTATAGACTATATTAGTCTTGGGTTTTCATAGTTTCATAATTCATATGCTGAACTTTGGCTGTCCAGCTAAAGACGTTGTCGCTTCATAGCACGCCCATTATAAACATTGTTCAGGCGTCGTCATAGGGCTCTAACGACAAGGTTATAGCCAGACCTCACCACCAACCTGACAACTTGGGGGCTCGTCCGGGATAGTGCTTAGGAAGTTTTATACAGCTGGAACTCATTGTTTTGAGCATTATGGATCATGATAAATGGATAGGGGCTGGAGAACGCATGGGCTTGACAGGGTCAGAACTACAGGAATATGTTGAGAAGAGAGAGAAGGAATTTTTGGACAGGGAAGAGCGTATGCTCAGGCGAGAAGATGAGAAAAATAGGCTGGAGTTTGAACGTTTGAAGCTTGAGGAAGAAAGGCTGGAGAAACAGGCATCATTAAAGCGTGAGGAGCAGGAAAGAGAGATGGAACTGTTGAAGCTTCATGCTGCGACAGGGGTTTCAAAGTCTGAGATGGGCAGTAAGTCTCTACGACCAAAACTGCCAAAGTTTGAAGAACAGAAAGATGACATGGACGCTTATATTGAACGTTTTGAACGATTTGCCAGAAGCCAGGGTTGGAGAGAAGATACGTGGGCAGTTAGTCTGAGCTCACTTCTGACTGGGAAGGGGCTAGAGGTTTATACCAGCATGCCACCTGAGCAAGCTGACGACTACCCAGCGTTGAAGAAAGCTGTGCTGAAACGTTATCAGTTGACAGAGGAAGGGTTCAGGTTGAAGTTTCGTGACAGTAAGCCAGAGCAAGGCGAAACTGTATTTCAGTTTATGGCTAGGCTTGTACGTTACTTTAGTAGATGGGCAGAGATGGCTGAAAGTGATGGGACGTTTGAGAGTTTAGTGGATTTGATCATAAGAGAGCAGTTTATACAAACTTGCTCACCTGAGTTAGCGTTGTTTTTGAAAGAGAGAATGCTGAAGTCTAGAGCTGAGGTTACTAAATATGCTGAACAGTACATAGAAGCACATGGTGGCTCCATCGCATCTAGGAGAACAAATAAGCTGAGCAATGGAGCATACAACAAACAGCCACAGAGGCCAGTTGCCAGCTCAGCTTCCAAACCACTACAAGCTCATAGACCAAGCGGACAGAAACCTGTTTGTTTCATATGCAGAAAGGAGGGACACTTTGCCCAAGACTTTAAGAAGAATGATCAAAAGAAGATAAGTGGAGCAGCTGTCGTATACGAAGATTCAAGCAATAAGTCTTCAAGCAGGGGTTGGAGGCAAAATAAGTCAAGAAGCCGAGACCAGTCTCCAGACAGACACAAGGTATCAGCTGTCTGTATGTCACTGACAGTTGAACCAAGCCCTGCAGTGCAAGAATGCATTCAAGACGGGGAGTTGCAACTTGCAAATGGCCAGTCAGTGCCAATTAAAGCTGGTGGATGCACCATAGACTCTCTAGATGGAGAGAGAAATTTAAACCTACAGACAGGGTTTGTAGGAGATACTGAAGTTAGAGTGCTGCGTGATACAGGCTGTGAGTTGGCTGCAGTTCGAAAAGACTTGGTGTCTGAAGACCAGATGCTTGACAAAAGGTTTGTCATGATAACGATTGATGGCCAAGCCAAGATAGTTCCAGCAGCACTTATACAAATAGATACACCCTATTATAGAGGTTCGTTGGAAGCCATGGTATTGACCTCATTGATATGTGACTTAGTACTGGGAAACATTGATGGAGTTTCTGATACTCCTGATCAGCGATGGTCGAGACATGAGGGGTCTGAACCATTGCCTGAAAGTGTTGCTGCAGCAGTAGTAACACGAGCTCAAGCTGTGAAGGCGAAAAAACCTTTGAAGGCTTTGAGCGTGCCTAGCTCGCAGTTTGAGACTCTAGACATAGACAGTCTACAGAAGGCTCAGAGGGAGGACACATCATTGAAAAAGTTGTGGTCATATGCCCAAGAAGCGAGCGAGATGAAGACAAAGGGTGGTAGTAAATACAGATATGTAATACAGAAAGGTGTTCTGTACAGAGAGTTTGAGCAAGTCAGAGGACAGACCTCAAACATCATGAAACAAGTTGTTGTGCCATCAGAGCACAGAAAACGTGTTATGAGCCTTGCTCATGAGTCCATAGTTGGTGGACATTTAGCAGCCAAGAAGACAATAGATCGAATCACAACTAGTTTTCACTGGCCAGGCATCACCAGTGATGTAACTAGGTTTTGTCGATCATGTGAGATATGTCAGAAGACTGTTCCTAAAGGAAAGGTGACAAAAGTTCCCCTTGGGGAGATGCCAATAATGGATGTGCCATTTCACCGTGTTGCAGTTGATCTGATAGGTCCCATCACACCAGTATCAGACAACGGTAACCAATATATTTTGACGATAGTAGACTTTGCTACAAAGTACCCTGAGGCAGTTGCTTTATCCAGGATTGAAACAGAGAGGGTTGCTGAAGCTTTGCTCGACGTATTTTCTAGGGTTGGTTTTCCAACCAAAATTTTGAGTGACAAGGGTAGCCAATTTACTTCAGATAGTTGGCCATCCAGAGCCTGAAAAAAAAATTCTGTTGGCATTTTTGAGTACATTTTGGCATACATGCTCAAAGTGTATCTTGATGTGTTTTAAGAAGAATAGGGGTGGATGCCAAGTCTGGAAATGCCCCAAAGTCCCAGAATTAGGTCAAAGGTCAACTGAGTGCAAATTCTTGTATATACGTCAGAATTTAGCGTTTTTATCAAATAGCTATCCAAAATTATGATTTAAAGTAATGCAAAATCTCTTTTGGATACTACAGCCATGCTATATAAACAAACAGCATCATCAAGGCATGATGTGTGTTTGGATCAAAGGTCATTTAAGTGCAAAATCAGTGAAAAAGTGTAGCAATATTTTTTTTATATAGGGACAAAATTCAAATTTTAAGTTCCCTTCTATCCCAATGGAAGAATTTGTTTATTGCTATCCTGCTAGGTGTGTGTCTATCATGTTTGGAAAGCAATGATTTACCAAGTTTCCAGCGGTCAAATATTCATAATAGGCATGTAAAGTACGTTACTGTATAAAATCAATTAAAATGTAATACAACTAGGAATAACCATTTCATTTTAAAGAAATATTTTTTTTGTTTAATGCTTTTAATGAATACGTCATTTTATGCAATTATCTATCCTTTTATACATAAGATGTGTTTAAGTTGTTACTTACGTTACATTTTACCATCTGAAATTGAGTCATTTCTCAAAGGTATATGTTCCTAGCTACAGCTTTCATGGAGGACTTGGCCATGATCTCATGCTTATAGGACTAAAATATATAATTCTTTTCTCATTTTACACATTTGTTGTGTTTGTTCCCATCTATGAGTAATTGCAAAACACTTTTTACAAGGCCACTACCTGCTAATTGCATATACAAAGCATAGCTTCACGAAAACACAAAAACCAAGCCTCCTATCATAAAACATCAGGCGTGTTGAAACTATGATAGAATATGGTAAATACCATATAATAGAAGGAATATATCATCACATTGGTCTTCACATCGGCCTGTTAGCAGATGGTAACATACATAACATAAAGCTAATATACATGTACATTCCTAATAATGACCATCCAGTGAAAACATTGTTAACTTTTGTTGGGTATATCATGGAAATACGCCTGACATTAAGGGTAATCCTCCATATAACTTTAAACATTTAACTGTAGGGGTGTCCTTTCATTTGCACATATTAATGAAATGATGTGGATTTAAAAGCAGCATTTCTTTGAAATCAGGCTGCTTGTGCAAACGTATTCATCCATATATAGAAGCAGTATAGATATGATATTAAAGGTAACTTCTAATTTTAAGATACCATAAAATATGTATATATGTCTTTCACAGCGCAACTTTTTATACATTGTAATTGTTTCAGTGTCGATAAATTCAATTCTAAGTATCATTATTAAACATATTTTGCTTATTATATATTGCAATGATGATAGAGATCAAATACTATGAGGTAATTGGCATGTGTTTCTTTATGTTATTCTTTTTAAATGTAAAATGCCAATGCAAGTTTTATTCCAAATTAAATTTCCCCGAAACAGATGTCTGGTGACTTCTTGGGAACACAGGCATTCGCCATATTGGAGCACCTGATGATTTGATTGTGTTCATAGTTTTCCATCAGTTTGGGTCATTTCTTAGTATTTAGAGTAAATGTGTCCTGAAATGGTCATCTAATATGTACATTTACTAGCATAATCCATTGGTTTAACATCTCCGATTTGCTTGATGTATATAATATCCTAAGGTAGTTAACTCGCCTGTTCTAGCGTAGAATCTATCCGTTAACCATGACACTTTGCTAAGACATGGATTGATTGCATATAAGGTAGGTGACTTACATTAATGTATAAATCTACTGCTCGTAGATACAAGTGCAATATATCAGATTGGATAGCACTTGTAACTGGAAACATACTCGAAATGTGTAGTTATAATATGGCATTACTCTTGAAATAAAACTGAACTACTTTCCTTTCACTATATACAAGACAGTCCTCAATCAGTGTTAGTCTTCACAAATATCTACAAGAATATAGGTACAAGAGTGAGCAAGTTTATGCTTAAAATGGTTTCTGCAAGCTGTTGTCAGCAATGTTGTTCACATTTTCGATGGTTTCGCAATAAGCCTAATTTAGTAAATCTTTTAAAACCAACAAATAGACCATAACTCACTTTTCATAGGACATATATAAAACATGTACTAGGGTTACAAATAGCTCAACAAAATCAAATAGTGCATAAACAAAACTAAAAACAAACTACCTTGTGAATAAGAAAAGCAAAGAAATCAGCTGCGTGTGACACTACTTTTTCAACATTCAGTTTAATCTGTTAGTTTCAGAGATGCAAACCATACTAGTGAATGTTGGGAGTCATGTTTTTGTTTTATGCTTAAAAATAAAACAGTTAACTAATCTTTAAAATAAAGTATCACTCACGTTCAAATGATTTGTTGTTTATGTTACCATGAAATATGTTCAGATGTTTTACAAGACTGCTATATGGCTCAGGTAACCTTACCTAAACCAGCCTTAGTCTAAGATAATTAACGAGCAGAATAGTTTCTATCAGAATTGCTGCAGAATATAATAAGATAATCATCTTTGCAATATGATATGAAATCTAGTTCAACAAAACATAGAAGATTTTAATGGGGACAGATGATAAATTAATTTTATAATGTCCTTGTCAATAGTGAAAAGTGAAAATTAAAAAAGAATTCAGCATACAAGGAAAATCTTTAATACTAGATCTATGTAACATCCTATATTTAGACATAAACCATGCTGGTTCTGTACTACGATGTTTAATTTGCAATCTTCAAAAACTTATACCTGCTATAAAAGACACTCAGCACTACCCCTACATTAGTTCCTGCCTTGCCACTAGATGTATGAAATATTGCCATGCTATTTTAAGTAAAGTATTGATATTAAGTCAATATTTAAATCATGATGTAGATCGCATGTTTATCGTTATGTACCATTGGTAGAAATCTGAAAACTGCAATATGAATGTAAAAGAACCAAGCAAAATACAAAAGTAATTGAGTAAGATCAGGATTTGCCACATTCACATATTGCAGACCTACCCATAGCACTCTTTTAAATTAAGTCTTATATAGAATACAATGAGTGTAGTATATGCAAGCGAATTGTGGAGAGCAGACCCAAATTTTATATAGGCCTAACAACAATTACTACCTTTATCCATTTATGTAAGACACCCTTTGTTACCTACGTTACCTCATTAATATATGTGCAAATATTTAAGATCCATTATTGTTAATATAGTTATAACTTGATTTAATTATAAAAGATATTTTGCCAATTCCAATGCAATGTAAATTATAGAAAAATAAATCTGTAAGCAGCTATGCGTTACATGCTGGAGCCAGTACAAATTACATACTAATTAGCATATTTAAATATTTACTTGATTTCACTTCATTGCAAGTTAAAAGTTATAAACAACTTCAAATATATGAAAATGAATATTTTCAAATAGAATATAGACCAATATCATGTTTATTTCAGGTCAGGTATCATGGTTTATTCTAATACATGTAATTCGTATAGTCATTATTTGCAATTTAGTGTAAAATGTAACATACGTATCGGTGACGAGCAGAAATACATATCACAGATGTATGCAATTGATTTTTATGTCTAGTTAAACATTTAATGATTAAACTGTTTCACTAATACTATTAAAATAAATCAACGTTAGCCTTGTACTGTGTGTACTGTTGTTTTCAATGCCAGTAGGGTAACGTTGATTACAGGTGATAAATAGAAAAATGACCGCAGAAAAGTTATTAAATTATGGGTTTCTAAGGCCCCAAGACATGCCCCAAACTGAAAATAGTTTATTTTTTTGAGAGGTGCAGCAAACTCTCAAAGTAGCCCATATATCTCAGTTTAGCCCAATTGAGGGAGAATTTCCGTCAGAATTGCACAAAACTTACAATGTTGACCTTTGTAAAATCCATAAAAGGATGTTTCAAAAGGGGTTCCTTTAACATAAACATGTTAATTTAAGTCTTCTGAAAGACTTCAATCTTTTCTAGAGTTTAAAAAACATCTTTTTGTTGGACCAGAGAAAAAAAGAAACACAGTTGTAAAAATGCTCCGATTATTGCACTTGATGACCTTTTACCCCATTTTAAAGTCGACATGTGAACGTTTAGTTATAAAAACAGTTTCTCAATGTTTTTCAGACTTATAACTATAAGCATACAAAAGTTGGCTTGAAATGAAATATGTTTACATATAAAAAGATAAAGTTGTTTTACAGTAGTACATATTTTCTCATTTTTGCACTCAATGACCTTTGACCTAATTTCTGGCCTTCATATGCAAATTCAGACTTGGCATCCACCCCTATGGCTTTGTACACATGCTAAATATTATGTTAAAAGTGTTCTAACAAATGTACTCAAAAATGCCAACAAAACCAAAAATATGCATCTTTTTTCGATTCGGATTGCCAACTAAGACCTCATGAAGGAAGTCTGTAGGCTTATTTCACTCAAGCAATTGTTCACAACCCCATATAACCCAAAGTGTAATGGACTTTGTGAAAGAATGAATGGAGTTCTCAAAAGTATGTTGAAGAAAATGTGCCAGGAGAAACCCAAAGACTGGGACAGATATTTATCTGCAGTTCTGTTTGCATACAGAGAAGTTCCGCAAGCATCAACAGGGTTCTCACCATTTGAACTACTTTATGGGAGAACAGTTCGTGGACCTATGCAGGTTCTGAAAGAGCTATGGACTGAGAAAGAGACTCCAGAGGTTTCAAACACATACCAGTATGTGTTTGAACTTCGTAACAGGCTTGAAGAAACTTGCAAGATTGCTAGAGACAGTTTGTATGATGCCCAGAGCGTTTACAAACATCACTATGATAAATCTACTAGGCAGAGAAGACTCAAGAAGGGAGACAAGGTTCTCTTACTTCTACCTACATCCCATAACAAGCTTATGTTACAGTGGAAAGGTCCATACGAGGTTGTTGAGGTAGTCAACAGGATGGACTACAAAGTGAGAGTTGATGATAGGGTAGGAACATACCATATCAACTTGTTGAAAAAGTTTGAAGAAAGGGATGATACTGTGATCTCAGGTATGGCCATCATAGAGGCTGAGCCAAGCTCAGAAATAGGCGTTGTAGATGATGAGAGTTTGCTGAATTTGGTATGTTTGAAGGGGGAAGAAACATACAAAGATGTGCAGATATCTGAGAGCTTGACAGCAGAGCAGCAAGCAGATGTGATAAGACTACTTGAAGAATTTCAGTGCATATTCACAGATATGCCTGGAACAACCCACCTGGCTGAACACAAGATAGAATTGACGACTAAGAGTCCAATTCGTGTTCGTCCATACCCAATACCCTACGCTAAGAGACAAGAGGTTGAGAAAGAAGTCCAGGCTATGCTAGAGGCTGATGTCATAGAACCAGCCATGTCTGACTACAACTCACCAATAGTTCTAGTTAAGAAGAAGGATGGCACAAACAGATTTTGTGTAGATTTTAGGCGGATCAACCTTGTGACCAAGTTTGATACTGAACCTATGGGAAATCCTGAGGACATCATGTCCAAGCTTAAAGATGACAAGTTCTTTAGCAAAATTGATCTGAGCAAAGGATTTTGGCAGATCATGGTAGAGAAGAGTTCACAACATCTGACTGCATTCTCGACAACGGATGGGTCATATACGTTTAAGAAAATGCCATTTGGATTAGTGAACTCTGGGAGTACATTTAACAGAATGATGAAGATGTTGCATGGGTGTAGCAATGCAGACAACTATGTTGATGACTTACGTTGAGAGACATTTTCACAAGAGTCAGAGATGCAGGATTGACTCTGAAACCATCAAAATGCTTGATAGGTTTTGAAAGCATTGCTTTCACAGGACATGTTGTAGGGAAAGGCATCCTGCAGATGGAGGATGACAAGCTCAAAAAGATCAGAAATGCTGAGCGCCCAAAGACAAAGAAGCAGGTTCATGCTTTCTTGGGACTGGCTGGGTACTACAGGAGATTCATCCCAGCCTTTTCAGATGTTGCAGCGCCATTGACTGATTTGACCAAGAAGGGTCGCCCAACACACGTTGACTGGCAGGAAGAACATGAGCATTCATTTAAGACCCTTAAGGACATGCTCATCAGATCACCCATACTTCGGCTGCCAGACTTTGATAGGCCATTTATTCTTCGGGCTGACGCATCAGATTCAGGTGTTGGGGCAGCGTTATTACAAAGATATGAAGATGGTTTGTTCCCTATAGCATATGCTAGCAAGAAACTGTTGCCCAGAGAGAAGAATTACTCTGTTATAGAAAGAGAATGCTTAGCCATTGTGTTTGGAATAAGAAAGTTCCAAAAATATTTGTATGGTGCAGAGTTTGTGCTACAGACAGATCATGCACCCTTGTCTTACATACAGAAATGTAAGATAGAAAGTGGCAGGATAATGCGATGGGCATTATTCCTGCAGAACTACCAATTCAAAGTTGAGGCCATAAAGGGCTCAGACAATGTCTGTGCCGATTACTTAAGTAGACAGTAGATATATGAGAAGTCAGATGCAGATATATCCTGAGGTTTATAAAACACAGAAGTATTTTCTTGAGAAGGGGGCTGTTGTCAGGATAAACTGCATTGTAGGGGGGGGGGGATCTAATAAGCATTGCTTATTGACTTTTTTCATTACAACAGAGCTTGAATAATTTGTTTGAAAACAAAAAGTATATGTCTTAAAACTGCATGTAGACTGAATATTGCTCACTTGATATCTAAACACTTTCTATGGTACCGTATAACCGTAGCCATTACAGTAAAACCTGTCTAAAATGGCTACTCTTAAATAGACAAAAAATGTTTTTCAAGACTGATTATTGCTTAATGCAGTTCAAAAGTATTACAGGAGCATTCTGCAATACTTTCGACCTTCATTAAGCTAGCCTACCAACTGTCATTAAGACCTTTGTTTTGTCTATTTTTGAGGGGCTTGTTTTACACAGGTTTTACTGTACATAGCTTTGCTTCCTACTGCTGAAAAATGCTTCCAGTGAACATAGATTGATTGTTTACCTATAAACAATCAGAGTCCAATTTATGTTAATTTCTTAAATAATTAGAAATACTCCAGCTTCTTTGTTTCTTGAACAAAATAGAGTTTTTCTGGACATGGTCAAAATCAAATTTGACATAAAAACCTAATAGTGATAAAAAGGAATTTTGTAAAAGATGCAAACTTTCTAGCATGATTAATAAGAATTTATCACATGACGTTGCGTCTGGGAGTAAAATAACGTCATGCAATAAAATTGATAAACCACTAGTGGTTTACAGATTTTCCGGAGATGTTATGACGTCCATAATAATGCTGTGTACATAATGACAACATTCTAACGTTTTTTACGCCAGAAATGGGATTTCAAAGTAATCTTAATGTCATATGATAAATAGAATTTAACATTCATGCTCTTGTCTTATTGAATTTATTAAAGTTAGTAAGTGTGCAAAGATCAGGAATCGATACAATCAAGTACCACACCTGGCCCAGGATACCAAAAACCCGTTGCGAAAAAGAGATAAAATGCTCGGCAAGCCTCACATTTTATCTCTTTTCCCCAACTCGTTTGATAAATTCAATAAAACATGAGCACTCATGTAAGATCCTCATATCTAAGAGTTTAGCCTGGGATAGAAATTCTTATGTTATCTTACACAGGCTATCTATCATGTGTGTGTTAATTATTGGTTGTATTGGAACTCATGAGCATGGTCGTGAATTGACATAATTGTGACTTTTGAAATATTGCATTTCAGCATATTTAGGAATTTCTGAAAGCTAATTTTAAAATAAAACTTCAATGGTGAGCAAGAAAATGAATCCATTATTTTCGTGAGGATGGGATAGAAAAAACCCTACCCTCAGGATCCCCATTTGACATCACTAAGTTCTGATATCATAGTTGCTTGGATGGCTAACTTTTAATTCTCCAATAGTGACTGCAGCAGACAACAAATTTCATGACATCTTTCATTTCATGTAGATTACCTGTCAGCAGATGATCTACATGAAATATCAAGCCTTATTGGGTTTCCTAAAGAAGCATCAAAATTTGAAAATGTCGTCTGCTGCAAATTTAAGGCGGTGCTTTTAGGGTTTGGGGGGTAAAACTACAGATTTTATACTTATTGCAGGGAACAAAAACTCAGAGAAGGAGAAAGATATTGTCTGCTGCAAATTTTTGGTTTTTGCTTTGAGGGTAAAGGATCC
Source organism: Loripinus fragilis (assembly GCA_964019695.1). Classification (NCBI taxonomy): domain Eukaryota; kingdom Metazoa; phylum Mollusca; class Bivalvia; order Lucinida; family Lucinidae; genus Loripinus; species Loripinus fragilis. The sequence goes on from OZ026516.1 coordinate 62,168,345, forward strand.
ATTGTGAGTGTGAAGGTGGGATAGAAAAATCGGTCTGGAGGATCACCGTTCGGCATCACAAGGCTTGCTGAGTGATGACAAACAGTGACACGAGGGACCCAGGGTTCACACAGGCTTGATAAGTACTTAAATATACAGGACTGTCTTGAAAAGTCCATGAAAATTAAATTTGCCTTGAAAAGTACTTGAAAAAACACTCAAAGGCCTTGAAAAGTCCTTGAATTTTACCATTTACAGGATGATTCAACACTGTCTTTGGAGACCTAAATCAGTATAAAACTGTGGTGCCTTTATTTGGTGCAGCATATGCTGCACCAAATAAAGGCACCACAATTTTATAATAATTTTTTCATATCTTTAGTAATGCAGTTTAGCATTTCAAAAATAGAATTTTAACGTGTAAATTAGTATTTTTCATAAGTTTGCAGTCCTTGAAAACAGTTGGAAAGTCTTTTGGAAGTCCTTGAAAAGTCCTTGAATTTTTACACAAGCTTGCCTGTGTGAACCTTGGGACAGATTTTTCTATACCATCCTCACACAAATAATGGATTCTTTTTCTTGCTTAACGTTTTATAAATACTGCATTCCCAGAAGTTCCTGAATACGCTGAGATAAGACATATCATGATGACATCACTATAACATCACAATGTTTCTGACAAAGCAAGACTCAAACCAGTCTCGCCAGCTACAGAGTCTAGCTAGAATATTGAAATTTCGCTTGAAGCAAGTTTAGATATGGTACTTTCCAGTAAGGGAATAATAAAGGCGCTGATCAGTCTGCGCGGAAGCGCAGGCTGGTCTGCGCCTTTGTTGTTTGCAAACAGCGAAGACAGGTTTTGTCGCAACGAGGCCCACATAACAATGATATCATTTGTTTTCCGATGTGCAGCTGTTTGATATTTATCTTTCCCACAAGTTGGTACAGGGTATGTGAGATTATAACTAATAAACAATGTAGTAGCTTACAATACAGCAAGTTTACTGACCCCATGCGCCATCCTGGGTAAGATAACAGGGGTAAGATAAGAATTTCTAACCCAGGATAAAATGGACCTCGACCCGAGAAAACCTGTCTTCGGGGGTTTGCGAACAACAAAGGCGCAGATCAGCCTGCGCATTCGCGCAGACTGATCAGCGCCTTTGTTATTCGCTTTTCGGAAAGTGTCATATCTAAACTTGCTTCGAGTGAATTTAGCTGGTCTCTGTAGCTGATGAGACCGGTTTGAGTCTCGCTTTGACGGAAACCCACATAGACATGTTTTCTCGCGTCGAGGCCCAAATATCAGATATCCTTATTCGGTGTACAAGAAACATATTTTATACAGTATACATATTGCAGGGAACAAGAACTCAGAGAAGGAGAAAGAGAAGCTAGCCAATTTCATGGCATTTGGAACAGATTTACCGCCACCGTCAGAAATGAAGAGAATGCCTCGCGAGTATGTTGAGCCGGAGGAGGCACCCAGAGTAGACAGGTTTGACGAATGTAAGTTAGTTTGTTAACCCTTTGACCGCCAATAATTTTTGTCCTGAAATGTTGTCTGCTTTTTACGTCTGCTGCAAATACACAAACTATGCATGTCATTCAATTTTATCATGGAAGCAGACACTATGAACCCTAATCAGACTGCTCCCTAGGAGCAGTCTGATAAGGGTTCATGGGTCCATATTGTTTGCAATATATACTTTAGGGAATAAGGTAGAAATTTGAAAAATCAAGGCCAAGAGATTTCCTGGTTATTTACTCAGGTCATGGCTAAATGACATATGATAACAAATAGCAGCTTTGGAATCTGGTAGAAGTTCGGTCAGATTGTCTATTGAAAATGTATACTTATCTAAAAGTTAAACTAACTTCCAATATGGCTTGATTAATATCAAAGTATGTTTCCTTAACGACCAGACCAAATATTATTCTCAAATGATAATGTAAAACTAAACTAGAATTAAGTGTTTTGGGAATACTCGTACAGTATTTAAATGCCTTTTTGTGCCTAGGTTTTATTAAAATGCAACACTCTTACAAGTATGCATGAGCTTCATCAGAGATCTCTACCGCTAGACCCAGCTGGAATAATTTTAAAGACTTGCTGTAACAGTACAGGGGTCATTCAAACTGTTTGTCTGTATAAAAATAGATCCTTCTGGTGAGGAGATTTTGTACCTTGTTCCTAGAAGTGTATAGGCTATCTAAGAACATAAGCAGACAAGAGGAGCAGACAACAAAATTCGAGACTGTTGGGTAAAGGATAAATTGAATAGGCTGTGGAAACACATGACATGGGGAGATACATTAACTTGAAAATACTTCCCATGTTTTGCATATTAACCTGTTTTAATACTAATGCATACACGATTGCCATAACACCAAAGAGTGTACTATAGTTTAAAGTGAACGTTTTGACACTGGAATGAAGGAGCAATTGTTTCCTGTATTGGGTTCCATGTTTACACATTAAGGGGAAGGAAATGATATATAACTCCCATATCATGGGGTATTAAGGACTACTCTTACAAGAAAGACTTTTGGAGCAAATAAGTTTCCTTAAAGAATTGCCTATTTTGCAATAAAAATTACATTGAAGCTTCTCATTGCCTAAACAAGCCATTGCTAATTTTATAAGTCTCCCTTTGACGCAAAATTAACCCTTTACTTGACCAATAGAGAGGTTGCAAATGACATCACACACCTTGAGTTATCTTTCTTGCTGGAGACAACCAACAATGCTTTCTTCTCTATTTTAATGAACTTCGAGCGTTTTTTTTTCCTGTTATCCCTCGGTAAACGGAGATGAAACCTTAATTATTCAATTTCTAAGAGCCTCAAAATTAAACATGTTAGAGTTCCAAATCTCAGACTCTTTTTTATCACTGCATAATCATCTAATAAAAATGATTAAAATTGTGTACATAACCCTGGTTATTGTCTCCAATATGGCGGATCAAGGGAGAATAATCTTACAAAACTTTGGCTTATGCAACCTCTCTATAAAAGCTTCAGTCCAGCCCAATATATAAAGTTTTGATGTTCTGTTATTATTTGGAAGGGTCCCAGGCAAGGTTATGATAATCATTTTCCATGTGAGTGCAACTCACACAAGTTCATATAGGCCACGAATTTGGAAAAGGACAATCCCCAAATGGGAGTGCAGTGGCTTAGTGGTAGAGTGCTTGACTCGAGACAGAGGGGCCGCAGGTTTGAGCTTCACTGGCATCACTGTGTTGTGTCCTTGAGCAAGACACATTAATCCTACAGGATTTGAGTTAAGAGTGGGTAACAGAAAAATAACTTTCTTATTTTTCAATCAAAACATATGTTATGGGCACTCAAAAGAACCATCTCAGTGAGACGGTTCTGTTGAGCACCCAAAACATATGCTAAAAATAATGGATAAGAAAATATTTACAATTTTACGCTGAAAATTTTTGTTTATCTAAACCTGTGATCCTAGCTTAGTACGGGTTCAACCCAGGAAGACCCGTCCCTTTATAACTTAAATATTGTTAATGGGACGTAAAGAATCAAATCAAACAAACAAACTAAAACAATCCCCAATTTTCATTTATTCAAGCTACAGTCTACTCTCCATACCTCGAATTTCAAGGGACTGGGCAAAATATGTCGAGTTATCAGTAGTTCGAGGTAACCAGATCACAATGTATAGCCAACATTTTGGGGCGAAATAAATCACGTTCAACTCGTCCATTAATAGATTGTTAATGGGAGCTATTACATTAATGAACTGCGGGATGAATTGCTCCAAGAATCAATTGACATTTGGAATTGAAATTAAAAAAAAATAAAGAATAAAAAGGGGAAAATAGAATTTTTTCAGGTACCACTGCAGTCCCGACATTATAGCTATTTGTTTCACTTTCTAAGACAAAATAAAATAAACAAACCGTTTTCAGTTCTTAGTAAGTATCGGCGACTGGTCCCGCGTCGCAGGTTTTACCCTTTCGTACGTTGTCATATTTTTAAGCCCCAACAGACAGTGTACATACACGTTTTAATTTTCGTCGGCTCTTCCCAATCTATTATTGTCATGACATGACCAATGTCCGAAAATAGCCTTACACGCACAACTGTCCAGTGGCTGAATTAAAACGCTGCATCTGTTTTCGAAATTGAAAAGGAAATGGCCCAAGAAACAATTAAATTATACTTTGGCCTTATTTAAAACGTGCAGTCATCGGACAGGCTTATTACTCAATAGCTTGCTCAAATTTGACACATTAGCTCAAACCATCATTTACTTGAAGTTGTACACAAAAGATCAATAGAATTCGCCGACCACGGTCAATTATGTATTTTTACAACACACTAATTAACAACTGCATGTGTCACACACGTGGACCAAGTGATCAAACAATTGGTGGTTTTTAAATTAAATGGGGATAATTAACGTTCGAAACGGTGGACTAATTGGAGACACATTCAGATAAAAAGGTAAGTTAATGAGTCCTGTCTTTTTCTTATGAACTGGAGTCGAGTTAGGCGTTGTAAAATACACTAAAATTGATCAGCGGGACCAGTTTTTCGTAACGAGTTATCAGTTTTATTGACTAAGCCGTTGTCGAGATAAACGTTGTGGAATTGCAATATTACATAGGGGGAAATACCGGGACTGGGCCATCGGTTCGAGATAAGTGCTAGTATTGAGTTATGCATAGTTGAGCTAACGAGAGTCGACTGTATCTATATTCTGCAGTGATTGATCACATGTAGTGTCTGTGTTTTACAGTACAAGCAGAAATAGATGAGAGGAGAGAGTTCTTGGGTGATATGGAGAAACTGGGACAAGCAAATAAATACAGAAGTATTATTGAAACAGAAATCTCACAGGTAATTAGACCCGCTAATACCATATGAGCTGCGACATGATATTTTCAACAATGTGGTATGTGCGACCAGCAAAGGCTCAGACCAGCCTGTGCATACATGCAGTCTGATCAGAGCCTTTGCTAATCACTTGAAAATTCTATGACTGTTAACAGCATTTGAAGTTTCTAAGCTAAAAGGAGACTGCACAGGCTCGTCTGAGTCTACACTTGTCAAAGTTTCACATTGATGGAAATCACATGTCCCGGCTCATATATTTCTTGCCCTGAGTGTTCAGACACATTGTTTGTTTTGTCTACTTCAGAATTCCAGCTGTTCTGGTATGGTATCAAAGACAGAAAGGAAAACAGTATGGATCCGGATCAGCTGGCTTCTGCGAGCTGATCTGGATGTACACTGTTTTCAAAACATGATATATCTGGGTTTAAACATTAATTAGAAAAATAAAAACTATCAACATTCTTGTTTTCAGAGGCTTTCCCTAAGGTGCTAATGTTGAGTATTTCCAGCTCACTTTGGAGTCTCCCTACTCATGATTTGTTGATCAACCCATCATTCACTACTGTCGCCAGTTTTAAGGGGGTACATGGAAGTGTTTGCTTGAATAATATACATGCTGTATGCCAAATAATGAACATAGATATTGTGAATCATGACTTTTCTTAATTCTTATCTGTCCTATCTGTATATACAGGTCAACCTTGCTATGTCAAACTTGCTTATCTCGAATACACAGCATATGTCGAAGTGATCATCCATTCCAGAGCATTTCCGATTTGAATATCAGAAAATTAGCGGTGCCATTCAAATCCTAATGTTGTTTATTGGTGTCCTTTGATGAGAAATTTTCAACAGTCTTTACTTATACAACTTGGTTTTGTTTTTATGTTTGTTAATTCTCTCGAAAAAAAAATCGGAAATTTCACCATTTCCCTAATTCATTACCAGTAATTTAAAAAATCACGGTTTCCGCAATAGTGTTTATCCCTCGCTAAGGCTGTGGCGTTATGGCGGTCCACAACGTAATTAAAGTGGAAATAAAACAAACTAAAATGAATTTCTTTTGTCTTCATTTCAATTCGGTTTTCAGTAGGAACAGTTTGACTACACATGTACTGCAAAAGTATGTCTGGCAGAAATTGAAAATGTACATCATATTGGAGTGACGTCATATTTTGCTTATGTCGAACTTCAGATAACCCGAAGTATTTTTGCCATTCCCTTGGACTTTGAGATAGCGAGGTTGACCTGTATTTGAATGTTCTTAAAAAACAACATTTTATGTAGCCTAAACATTATGTATTACAAATAAAGGATATAAAGAGGTTAAATGCTATCTATGTTCGAGTAAATGGCAGTGGGTATGCAAAAAGTAATACAAACATGGCCATGCATCTCCAAGTCCATCCGCAAACTATCCTGTTAATACTATGTCATCTTAGCATTGTTTCTATTTCTGAATTGGTAAGATGTCATACTACGAGGGTCATCCAATAAAGGATGAGACTTTCTTCATAGTTAGAAAATCTGTGTGTGTATTTAGTTAAAATTCACCATACTAATAGTATAACATCTTAGCAATTCAGGAATATAAACAATATGCTTGTGATTGATCAGTTGCCATAGTAACGGAATGTTTTGTGGAAGGACTTGAAGATGCATGGCCACGTTCACACTTTTTTTTTTGCTTACCCACAGTAAATCAACGTCATTTATTTTCGCTCATAGATAACATTCAACCTCTTTATATCATTTTTTCTACTGAACAATCTTAGTGTTACATAAAATGCAATGAAACAAGAACTTATTATGCATATCCTTTATTTTGGTTGCCTAGCAACCGATTTCCTCAATCTTTTATAAACACTCTACTTTGCGTTGCTATGGTAACTATGTTAGTGAAGGATATCCCACCAAATGTATCGCTACGTGCAGCTGATTGTAATTAGGTATAGATGAACAGAACCCTGTTCACTTAAATTGCCTTCGACTATTTGATATTAACGTTATAAGTCATGATGTCAGTAGAAAATTCCAGTTTTTTCTTAAAAACCTGATTTTTAAGCTTTGTTTCCATGGAAACAGCTCAAGACTCTGAAACATTACTTTCTGCTTTTGGCTACAGATACATTGCATGAGAATATATAAGTATTCATAGAAAAATAAACTATAAATTTTAACCTGTTGCCATGGTGACCACCTATACTAAGCCGGCCACGGATGTTTGCCTAGTCTTCTAATGTTGCCTAGCAACAAAAGTTGGAACTGTGCAACTCGACGAATATGGTTCATGTGAATAGCCAAAAAGACATGCTAGCTTTGAACGAGATTTCATAAGTCAAGCTTGTAAATTCACTGTACTATAGAAAAAGTCTCATTCTTTATTGGATGACCCACGTATTATTGGGGTGACTTTAAACATCACTCATATACAGATCTTCAGACAATGAAGAAAGTCTCATTCTTTATTGGATGACCCATATATGTTTCTCTTTTATAGAAAATTCGAGAAATGGAAGTATTAGATGATAAGAGAACAAAAGAGCTGGAAGAAATGATAGCAAGAGAAGAGGCTAGGAAACAGAAGTCTTGATGATACCCCACATTTCTCTGCAGGACCAGCAGTTTTGTTAATCCAGCACTTTCAAGAGTCAATGTTTTTGTCATGACTATTTCTCTTACCAATGAAACCATATTTTGAGCTGGCACACAAGATTTTGGTACTTCTTGGATATGCGCAAATGCCTCTAATAAACGCACATGCTGATGTATCAATCAAAGCTAGAGGTCTAAATTTTGGTCTTAGCTTTTATTCGCTCTCCTGAGCCTTTGTCTCAAGGTGAGCTATTGTGATAGTTGGATGTCCGGCGTCCGGCATCAGTCGTCGTCTGTTGTCAACAATTGCTTCAAAGAACATCTCCTCCTTAATTATGCCCCCAACTTTGGAAAAGTTGAAGGGGCATATTGCTTTCGGCTTGTCCGTCCATCCGTGTGTCCGTTCAAAATTTATTAAGATACAGTTTTGAAATTTCATATATGGATTCCTCATTCAAAAATAATTGACATGTATTTATAGCCCCGCTTTGAAAAAGGGGGGGGGGTTATATAGGATTTGGGTTGTCTGTCATTCTGTCTGTCAAAGCCTCAGCTGTATATTTTGCACACTCTGAAATATAGAGGTTGTTACATGAATGATGATATGATAAAACATCTCAGAAACAAGCCTTGGTGAGTTTCATATGGGCCTCACGCCAGAAAACTTGTCTTCATGGTCTTCATGGTTTCCAACAAAGCAGGATTCAAACCATCCTGCTCAGCTACAGAGACTAGCTAGAAAATTGAAATTTCGCTCAAAGCAAGACTAGATATGATACTTTCTAAAAAGCCAATAACAAAGGCACTGACCAGTCAGTGTGGATGCACAGGCTGGTCTGCCTCTTTGTTGTTCGCAAACCCCCGAAGACAGGTTTGCTCTTGTCAAGGCCCATATGAAACAGGATATGCTGATGGGAAAAATTGTCATTGGTTTTTGCAACCAGGTTATCCTCATTAAGACTTTTGATTTATAGGAACCATCTATAGGCAGGGTTCACATCAGTGTAGTCCTAGATGGGCTTCAACAGAATACCTGATCTCATCAGGCTCTGCATTGTCTGTCAATATGAAAAATGTCTTCAAGGTTGAAAGACTACTGATATGTAGTTTGTTCTAATCTACATCCACACCTTAAATGTAATATATGGACGGTCCAAAAGAGTTGTCCCAGACCAGTCAGGAAAGTGTCATTTATATATTTTGTTCAGCTGATTGCAATAAACGATTGTTCCACGCTAGATATATTCAACTGTTTTACATGTACATTAAAAATGTGTATGACATATTGTATACTATCATTACTATGTAATATATATATCACATTCCTGTTGTGTTATCAATATTGTTACTGTAGATTCGGAAATTTTTGTGTGATCTTTATTTCGCGAATTTTCTATTTCCGAATTATTCGCGAAGTTTTGAATTCGCGAGTAAGCATTTGTGTGGTCTTCATTTCCATGGGTTGAAACTAGGCATGCAAATTGTAGTCATTGTCTCTTCGAACACACAAAGAAAATCACTGGTCCATATCTGAATCCGTGATCAGGTTTTCTTTAGCGTAATTGATCTAGTCTTGTCTTAACTAACTAAATAACACAACATTAAGACTAAATGCAGGTTGACGCACTTCATTGTGAGTGTGCATATACATGCAACAGAAAGGGCGTTACTGAAACCACATATTGTGAAGCACTTTACATGTAATTAAAATACCGCAATTTGGATAATCTATACAAATAGTGTAGGGGCCAAACTGAGATATATGGGCTATTTTGCGAGTTTGTTGCACCCCCCAAGAAGAAAAAGTTGATTACCATTTTCAGTCAGGGACATGTCTGGGGGCCTTAGAAACCCATGTTTTACTAAGTTTTCTGTTGTCAATTATCTGTAAATGGCCTTTAATCAACGTTACCCCACAAACATTGAAAATAGCAGTACACAAAATACAAGGCTAATAGTATATTTTATAATAGTATCAATGAATTTAATTGAGGTTTGAAAGTTTGATCTAATCGTAAACATTAGTTACAGACATCTGTGAGAAGTTTAACCGCTCATTTTTATGTTTTAGCTAGACATAAACATCAATTGCAGACATCTGTAATATGTATTTCTGCTCGTCAGAGTCACATACGTTACATTGTTTTACAAAATTGCAAAAATTAACTGTATAGATTGCATATCATAATAAACCATGTTCCCAACCTTAAATGTGCGATAGAGATCCCTATTCTAATGATGAATTTCCATTTTTTCCATATTTGAATCTATTTATAATTTATAACTGGAGATAATTTGTAGTCAAATAAATTTTAAAATATGCTTTTAAGCATATTATTTCTACTGGCATACAGATTTTCTATTTCAACCATAAACATTGCATTGGAATTGACAGTGTCTTCTTTCATCTCTGTCACAATGAAATGAAATAACAGCTATTGAAACAAGTTTTACTACCATAGACATTTAATTTCTGTCAATATATAAATAAGGTAATGTAGGTAACAACAATGGTGTTTTGCATAAATTGATATACTAAAAATTGTGGAGAGTAGCCTCATATTTTTACCTAGGCCTGACGACACGCAGAATTTACTCTCCACATATTTTAATAACTACAATAATTGACAAATTATTTAAAATAAACACTAATCTAAGAGAGTTTTGCAATTTTGTTTGATCCTGTTACTTTGATACATGTATGGTAATTTGCAGAATTTTTAATCAATGGTTCATAGCAATGAACATGATATTCACTTTATGATTCAAATATTGGACTGAATATACCATACCTCAATAAATAAATTTCAATAGAAAAGCAATATTTCATGCATGTTGTGGCAAGGCATGAGAATAGTGTGGGTGTCTTCCAGAGCAGGGGCTTTCTGTTGACTTTACACAGAGGGCACATCTTAAAACTAGTAAAGTTCCAACTGAACTTCCTTTGAATGGGTAACAAATTGTCAAATTTGACGATTCACTGTTTTACAAGAATTTAACCCTTTACAATATATGCATATATTTGTCAAGCCCTTAACATATGTAACAGCACACTGTTATTATTTTACCTAAAATATGTTTTCCTGCGACAACTTAGTAGAAGTATTTTATCATGCCTAAAAAACTATGTTTGCTAAAAAGTGAGAATGGCCATGAAATGTCACTATCGCAGACTGTAGATCAAACAAAGGTACCGTGAGGAAGAAACACAGAACATTTTATGTCTTGGCTGCATTTTGTTATAATCTAAAATTCCTTTATCGTTTTTAAAAATTACAAATATGATATCAATCAAAGTACTTATCAGTATAGAAATAGCACGGTTTATACCAAAATGTACCTGATGCTTTGTAGATTTAGCATTTACTTTTTTTCTTGTATGCTTAATACATTAATTTTCACTGTTGACAGTTACATTTTGTAAAAAAATCAATGTACCCCTAGGCCTGTCACAATTGCAATCGTCTATTCTCTTGAAAAACACGATTTCAATATATCATATTGTAAAATGCTTATCATCTTATTATATTATTATATTATACAGCAATTTCCAAAGAAATTATTTTGTTTATTAACCAAGCAAGTTTGAGGTAAAGCAACCTGAGCGATACACATAGACTTAAAAGCATATTACTTGCTTGGTAACATTAATTACAAAGCTATTTCATGTTAACATTAATTGCAAATGTTTTGTTTGTTAGTTAAGCTTTATTTAAAGTAGAGTTTGAGGAGTTATTCTAAAGCTTTAATCACAAATATGACTCACTGTAATTTAACAACATAGCTTGAATATCTGAAACTCACAGATTAAAGTGTCCAATGAGTGTCTGTTAAAAAGTAGTGACACGACTCACACGCAGCTGTTAGCTTTCTTACATCATTCACAAGGAAGTTCTTTTTTCTTTCTTTTTTGCACCTTTGGGTCATGTTGAGCTATTTGTAACACTGATACATGTTTACGCATGAGGAGTAAGAGACTTATGATCAGTTTGTTGGTTTTCAAAGATTTACTTAAATAGCCTTATAGTATGCAAAACCATCAAAAATTGTGAGCAATACTGCAAACAACATCTCGTTAACATAATTTTAGTCAAACTGACTCATTCTTGCACCCATATCCTTGTATATATTTAGTAATACTAACATTGTTTGAGGGCTGTTTCTGGTTAAAAGAAAGTATTTCAGTTTTATTTTAAGTGTAATGCCATATTAAGATTACAAAATATGAGTATGTTACAAATTGCAAGTACAAGCTAATCTCGTATATTGCACTGGTCTATGCATGTAGCAGATAACTTTAATGTAAAGACCAACATAATATGCAACGAATCACTGTTTCAGCAAACTAATATGGTGAAAACATAGATGCATTTTTATATGTAAGGACAGGCGAGTTTCGGGATTTTTTCTACATCAAGCTAATCATATATTAGACCAATTGATTATGTTTGTAAATTTGTATTAGCTAAACAATTTGTGATGTAATTTCTTCTAACATTAGACATGACCTCAGATAAACTGGTGATAGACTGGATAAACTCTCAAGCTATTAGCTGCTGCAATATGGTGAATGACAGATTTTTGAATAACCTTGTTAAGAGCCTTAGTCACCAAAAGGTCAACCAAGACACACTTACCTAATAGGATATTTTTCAGTAGTACTTATTGAACTTATTTTAGCTTTACTTGTTTGAGCTAGACATAAACATCAATGACAGGCATCTGTGAGATATGTTTCTGCTCGTCAGCGATACTTATGTTACGTTGTATACTAAATTGCAAATAATGACTTTGTAGATTGCATTTTATAACAAAACATGTTCCTCAACCTTAAATTTATAATGTATATGTCCATTCTAATGGTAAATTTCCATTTTTGCATATTTGAAGCTATTAATAACTTGTAACTGTAGTGAAATTAATTTATAAATATGCTTATTAGCATGTTTTTGTACTGGCTTAAAAATTTCTATCCTAATTTATTAGGTAACATAGTTTACAGGCCTATTATGAAACTTCGATAATAGGAAACGTAGTAAAACAGACCACGGGAAACGTAGTAAAACAGACAGTCCAATATTTGAATTATGATGTAGATATTATATATATTATCATGTGCCATTGCTTTAAACCTGTAAAACTGTCATGTAAAATAACCAATCAAAATTACAAAACCCTCTTAAATAAGTGTTTATTTAGAATAATGTGTCCATAATTAAAATGTATTTAAATAATATGTGGAGAGAAGACTCAAATATATTCTGAGCTTGGCTTGTTGTCAGGCCCAGGTAAAATTTGAGTCTAATTTCCACAATTTTTAAATTAGTATTTTTATCCATTTATGCAAGGGACAATGTTGTTACCTACGTTATCTGATATATATTAACCGCAACAAACTATCAATCGTAGTTGATTTTGTTTATGATTATTATTTCGTTTCATTGTGAAAGTGAAGAAGAGGACATTGTACATTCATATGCAAAGTAAATTGTCAAATAGAAAATCTTTACGCCAATATTAGAAGTGACATGATCATAAGCATACTTAAATATTTATTTTTCAACCTCTATTGCCAGTTACAAATTGTAAATAGCCTAAAATATGTAAAAATGGAAATTCATCATTAGAATAAAGATCTTTAATACACATTTAAGATTGGAGGAAATGGTTTATTCTAATATGCACTCTATAAAGTCATTATCTGCAAGTTCGTAAAAATGTAACATATGTAACTCTGACAAGCAGAAATACATCTCTCACATGTATGCAATTGATGTTTATGACTAGCTCAAACGTGCTCAAATAATTTCGTTTATACTTTTGAAAATATCATATTAGTCTTGTATTTTGTGTACTACTATTTTCAATGGTAGTAGGGTAACATTAATTACAGGCCATTTACAGAAAAATGACCGAAGAAAACATAGTAAAACATGGGTTTCAAATACCCCTAGATATACCCCAGACTGAAAACAGTAACCCAGTTTCTCTTCCTGTGGCTGGGGAACATGGTTCATTCTTATATGCAATCTATAATGTCATTATCTGCAATTTCGTATAAAATGTAACATATGTTAGGCCGACGAGCTGCAATGCATCTCACAGATGTCTGCAATTGATGTATATGACTGTGTTAAACATTTATACCTCAAACAAATTAATTGATACTTGTATGAAATATATTATTAGTCTTGTATATTGTGTGCTGCTTTTTTCAATGTTTGTGGGGTAACGGTGATTACAGGCCATTTACAGATAATTGACCACAGAAAACTTAGTAAAACATGGGTTTCTAAGGCCCTCAGACATGTCCCTGACTGAAAATAGTAACCAACTTTTTCTTCCTGGGGGGTGCAACAGAACTAAAATTTTGAGATTTGGCCCCTAGACCAAAACTTTTGTTTGGGTGATGCACACTGACAGAAAGCCGTCTAGAAACTGATTTTCTCACACCATATGTCTCGTGCTGTCACATGCTGTGTCTTTTCAACTTGAACGACAAGTATACTAATTGAAATTATTTACATGCCGCAACTCCAAGACAAATATTCCCATCTTTTGAGTGAACCGATCAGAATGTTAGTTATCTTTCGCTTGTCCAAGCCATCAATTCAACACTGTTGTGTGGTGTCACAAAACGTCTATTTTGTAACAGTTGAACGCTCACTTAAAAGACCTTGATTTGGTGAGCGAGTGAGACATTCAGGCAATATTTTCTCTTTACAATATCGGATCGCTCCGCCATTTTCAAAGGTCTTCAACGATCAGTGTAACTCACTTCTGAGCAAGCCAATATAAGGCGAGAACTTTGAATTCCCGAGGCATCGAATTTGGGAATATTAGCGAAAATTAAGTTCTCGGGAATATTTCCGAATCTACAGTATTCAGACTATGCATGTGCACAAGTTTGATGAGAGATATTGCCATTGATTTACATATTTTGCTCTGTGATAAAGTTTTTTTCTTTAATTATTTATATAATATCTACCGGTATTAACCCTTTGTATTCGGGAAACTCCTAAATGAGTACTTTTGCAAACAGTGAAGACCCAGATAAAATGCATCATAATGCTGCATTTTTACCAGGGTCTGCGCTGTTTGTTAAGGTAAAGATCTTCAGACCAAAAAATACAATATTTTAGCTCACCTGAACTATGAGCTTATAATACTCCTCGCCAAAAATTTAGCATAATGCGAAAACAGATTCACAGAATTTATACAAATTAACGTTATTCAATTATGAACACTTTTCATCAGAAAATATCATAACATTATGATGCATCAATGTGTATGGAAAGTCCAAACACCAAATTTCATTGGACTCTGTACAACAATGGTAGGGTAAGAACGTATGTGCAATGTCACCAAAACTACAAATTTTGAAAGCGAAAACAAGTTTGTGTTTTGACTGATAGAACTTAACGTTTTTGTTAAGAAAACATATTGTAATTAGCAAAAATGTTTCAGATGATGTCTTTGATAGTTTACTCACTAATAACAAGTGCTATCAGGCTCAGCGTCTTTTCAGAAATCGACATCTCAATAACGGGTGTATCCTCCTCTACGCTGGTGGTACTCTTGTACTCGCCATGGCATACCTTGCACTAGTTTTCCAAGAAACTGGGGCTCCAAATAGTTCAACTCTTTGACAAGTGCACGTACAAGGTCATCAAGCGTGAGGACTTCATTTCGTTTGCAGACGTTACGTCCCATACGGTCCAGAACATGTTCGATAGGATGCATATTTGGGCTCCTGCTTGGCCACTGAAGATTTTCAATCCCCTCCTGTGCAAGAGAATCTGTAACAATACGTGCCCTATGTGGATGCCCTACTGAAAATAGTCACTGAAATTTCAGTAAAATATCACAGAAATTTCACAGAAATAACATCGAAATAATTCTCCAGCATTTCAGCAAATTTCAGTGAAATCTCACTGAAATTTCAGTGACATTTCACTGAAATGTTGGAGAATTATTTCACTGAAATTTCAGTGATATTTCACTGAAATGTTGGAGAATTCTTTCACGGATATTTCAGTGAAATGTCAGTGAAATTTCACTGAAATAATTCATAATCCCCAGGATCCTAATGACAAAGAAATAAGCAAGAACTATTTGCAATGAAAAATAAACAACATTTATTGCAAAAACTCAGATACAATACTTGCATTTGTAAACTATATATGTCCATAATTATGTCTTATGAATGTAAACCTTTACAATAAGCTGTGCCATTTTCTCATTGTCAAATGTCTACCTGTTACCCCATCCATTTCAAAACATTGTCTTATATTTTCTTTAGAAAAAACATCAACTCTAATAACAATTAACTATGAAAACATTTGAAACTGTATTTCTGGTCTATAGACACTGTGGCAGCTAACTTACTACCATGTTTATCATCTAGAAACTGCCCCACAACTATTTTTAACAGAGACTTTAAAATCCCTCCATTTCTGGCAGCCATGTTTTTTCCCATCATCCATGTGGTCATGACATCATCAAGTCACATGACATGAAATTTCACTGAATTTAATCGAAATTTCAGTGTAACTTTACAGAAAATTCAGTGATTTTAATGTTACTGTTTTATAGTTATGATGCTGCTTAGTTTAATGAAGCTGCTTAATTGATATAATTAAAATTTATTTTTAAAAAAATGGCAAAGTATGTCTTGCATGTCCTCCTTTCTTCATCTTGATTAATTTCCCCTAAGCATTGATAGTAAATATATAATGTTATTTAGGAAATATTAGACATATAAGTATATAACAGCTTAAGGTATTAAGATAAATTGAATGGCATAAACACATTCATTCAAAATTGCTGAAATACATACAGATTGTAAATATCTATAAAAGCATTTGTTTGTAAAAGCAAATCGTGTACAATTAAAATTGTTTGACCTCCAAAATTTCAGACAATTATATAATGTGATGATCAACTTCTGACAAAACATAATTTCAACTGACTTAAATTTCCTCATAAAGTTCATTGAAATTTCAAAGAAATTTCTGTGCCCACTGGAATATCAGTGAAATTTCACAGAAATTTTACTGTTGGAAGAGGGGTCAGTGAAATTTAAGCGACTTTTTCAGTAGGGTGGGCATTGTCGTCCTTTAATATGGGACATGCTGCTTGGTGTGCTCGGAAATGTGGATAAACAATAGGCCCAAGGATATCGTCAATGTAACGTTTCCCTGTCAAAGTTTGTTTAACAACCTTGAGTTCAAGCTTGTGGTCATGACTAAAGCAGCCCCACACCATAATGGATCCACCACCGAACATTTCAACTTCACCAACGACGTTATCTTGAAATGGATCCTGTCCACATCGACACCTATGCGAACACGCCCATCCGTAAAGCGTAACAGAAAACTGCTCTCGTCTGACCAGTAGATACGGCGCCACGATCTTAGGTTCCAACGAAGTTTGTTAGCGGCCCACTGCACACGAATGCATTGATGATCAAGCGTCAGAAACGCCGATGGCCAGGACAGCGCGCCTTCAATTCAGCCTTATTAAGTCGCCTGTAAACAGTTCTGGTTCTGGCTTGAACATTAAGATTTTGCCATTGCTGACGAAGTTCAGAACAAGAAGCCTTAGGATCACAAACAGCAGATTGCACAAGCACTCTATCATCAGCAGAATTTTTTTAGGGAGTCTTGGTCTCCCAGGCCTTGGTGTGTCAGTGACGTCATTCGTTTGGCGATACTTTGCAATTAACCGGCTTACTTGGCTCTGGTTTATCCCAATTTGCCTGGCTATTACAGTTTGTGTTTGGCCAGCCTCCCACATACCGATTATGTGCCAACGTTCCTTATTTTGCAGGGTTTAATACACCATTATATCTTCTTACAAACTTGAGAGTTTTGTACATGAGGGTACCCCAAGAAAAGCTTGAGCCATACGCGGTACATTTCGTTTCAGCAAATAGGCATGCCATTGTTTTATCACAGATATGTAGGACAAGTCATACCACACTTCACAAAATATCTCAGATACGCATATTTTCTTATTTTTGCCAATTTCCGAAAATATGCTAAATTTTTGGTGACGAGCATATTATACCCATCGAGCCGGCGTCCCCCCGCCATCCACCATTTTCAAAGATCTTCTCTGAAACAGCTTGGCCAATCAAAGCCAAATTTTATGTGGAGCATCCTTGGGAAAAGGGAAGCAAAGTTTATATAAATGGTCCAGGTCACATGACCAAGATGGCCTCCATGTCCATATATGGTAAAAAACCTTTAAAAATCTTCTCCAGAACCAGAAATCTTGTGATCTTGAAACTTGGCAGTAACCCGTCTTAAAGCGGCCCCTCAAAAAAGACAAAACAAAGGTCTTAAAGACCAATTATCCTTTAATGCAGGTCAAAAGTTTTGCAGGATGGTCTATTTAAGACAGGTTTTACTGTATGTGAGCTATTGATGATGGAATTCAAGTTATATTGAATTTTTTCATGAATTTCTTAGTGTTTCCAGTATACATATGTTTCCAGTATACAAAGGATTAGTTGGTGTCATTCATTTGTCTGAAAGTTTATACAATGCCATTATGAGATATGTCCATGTGTTAATTGTGTTCTTATAATATATATATAACTTTTAAAATAAATGTTATAAAATGGAGTACCATGTTTTTGTGATTTTTACAACACCTTTGCATATCAAGCAGTCTAGCTTAAACTATGAATTGTAATCACCAAGGTCAATTACTGTCCCCTTTCTGTATGAAAGTCAATTTCTCTAAACAGAATTAAGTTAAGGGTACAATGAACATGGTGAAGATAATCTGTAAAATGTCACATTATGTAGCAATGTATTTGTGTATATTTGTTAAGAAAAGGTTATTTAGTGTCCATGGTCCAGTATCTTGGTGAAAAATTGGATTGTGGTTACTCCTTACATTGTTATGAGCACAGAAAAACAGATTTATAATCAAAATTATGAATAAAGCAAACTCTCACAAACTGCTGATTTCTCTGTAAGTTGGCAAGGAGCATTCTCAATAAAGTTGACTCAACACAATGATTGGCTTCTTTAAGTAATGCTGTTGGTTGGAGTTTAATGTCACTTTCAATAATACTGTCATATCACATAAGTCAGTTATCCCATCACAGGGTTTATACAGGGAAGTTTGAGTAAAATTCAAGGACTTTTCAAGGACTTCTCAGGACTATTTTACAGTTTTCAAGGACTAAAAGTTTAGGAAAAATACTGATCGAAGTATTAAAACTCTTCTTCAAAAATGCGACTGAGATAATGGAGAAATTAGTACTAGAAAATGAGTATGAAATTGTTGTGCCTTTATTTGGTGCAGCATTTGCTGCACCTAATAAAGGCACAACAATTTTATACTGATTTAGATCTATATCAACAGTGCTAAGTTCTACAGAAAATAGAATTCAAGGACTTTTCAAGGCCTTTGAGTGATTTTCCTGTACTTTTCAAGGCAGATTTAATTTTCAAGGACTTTTCAAGAAAGTCCTCTAAATTCAAGTACTTTTCAAGCCTGTGCGAACCCTGCATCACATTAATTGTTACTGGATAAGCTCCTCAGCAGTTAACTCTGCATGGTTGGTTATTTTTAATGATTGTTTTGTCCTCTGCAAACTTTTTTCAAAATTAACTTTTTCAAAAAATTCTTTTAGGAACACTATCAGTGTCAAACGGTTTAGATCCAGATCAGGCCTGACATTCTCTGTCAGGCCTGATCTGGGTCCAAACTATTTGCAAAGATTACCAGCAGAGGACAAGTCGCCGCTGGCAAGCAAAGAGTCAAACATTGGACTACTTATCA
Organism: Loripinus fragilis; assembly: GCA_964019695.1. Taxonomy (NCBI): domain Eukaryota; kingdom Metazoa; phylum Mollusca; class Bivalvia; order Lucinida; family Lucinidae; genus Loripinus; species Loripinus fragilis. The sequence continues at coordinate 62,187,587 of OZ026516.1, forward strand.
ATATATACGCACATGGATGAAAGTTTTCAAGATTAATCCTGCATTCAGGAATTTGAGGCTGACTATCCATAGAAAGTCAGCCTCAAAATACTGAATTTGGATGATTTTGATAGCTTCTCTGATTAGATCTCAGATGATCTAAACACAATTAACTACTAGAACCTGAAATTATTAATTTTTGTAGGCATCCTGCAAGTTTTAAAATATGAATTTCTAAAGTTCAGGATTTAGGAAATTTTCAACTTTCACCTATGCATGCATGCTTTTTATCAGAAACTGACATTTGTCCTTGAATCAGATATAAGGAGAGAACAATCTCAACAAAACTTTAGTGGCCAGACTGCTGCCATTACAGCCACACTCACAATCCACAGAAGTCAGTTTATCTGACTCGCTAAAGATTGCTGTGAATAGCAAGACAAAAAACAATGGAATAATGTGTTTAGGAAAGGAAAAACACGAAAGAAAAGTCTCAAAATGTAACATTTTATTAAGATATGATAATATGAACACATTTAATTTCTCTAGTAGGAAACCTGCTATAAAATAGCAAAAATAAGAATTTATTGATCTGTACAAAGATTTCATTGTTACAATTTTTTAACACCATTATGAGCCAGTGCATGAGATTTCCAACAATACGGTATGTGCGACCAGCAAAGGCTCAGACCAGCCTGCGCATACGCGCAGTCTGATCAGAGCCTTTGCTAGTCGCTTGAGTATTCTATGCTTGTTAAGCTGCTGACTGAACACCACTTGGAGTTTCTAAGCTTAAAAGGAGGCTGCACAGACTCATCTGAGTCTACACTAGTCAAAATGTCATATTGTTGGAAATCTCACGCACTGGCTCATTATGAGAGTGTCACAAATTTCTAACATGATTTTGGAATGTAAAACATTTTTGAACATTATTGTAGTTTGTTAAAGCCTCAATATGAGAAATCCTGCTTATGCCATATTCCAACAATCTCGTAGTGAGGAAAACTGTCTTTGGGGCAAAAGAACAAAGTCAAGTGCAAAGGAGATGTCCAGTTAAGGCGTGAAATCTCCCTAAAAGTCATTTGTGAAAAAGTCAAATTGTCAAACTGTGATTTTTGCAATCTCCCCTTTGCCCTGGGTTTGAACATCATTAAATATGTTTTTGCAGTATTTATGTGTATGTCCATCCATTTTTCGATAATTATTGCAAAAATCACAGTTTGAAATTTTGACTTTCACAAATGACTTTTAGTGAGATTGCGCGACATCTCCTTTAACATTATCAATCACCAAAATGACTATTTTGGTGATCAAAATATTGCTTTTGAAATCAGGCACACAATTTTGTTAAAATTTTTGCATTCAGGATTGTCACCTACTCTGTGTGATTCTAGGGTATGTTGCCGGACCAGAGGTTCAAACCTAGGACATGGTTATCAGTTTGATCTGTATCTGATCTGGCCAGAAAAAGATCAGTGCTATTATACTGTAAAACACCTTTATGGGCCTCATCGCGTCTTCGGGGTTTTCGACAAAGTGTAGCTAGAAAAATAAAATTTCGCTTGTAGCAAGCTTAGATATGGTACTTTACAAAACATGAATAACAAAGGCGCTGATCAGATTGCGCGGATGCGCAGGCTGGTCTGTGCCTGTATTGTTCATAAACCTCCAAAGACAGGTTTTCTCGCATCGAGGCCCATATTTGGCGGGTATGGATGTAGATGAAGCCAAACTAAAATTTGGACCATTAGCCCTACTGAAAATCCAGCATGGATATTTAGAAGAGGTTTTTACACATACAAATGTATGTGATGTTTCGAAATCTAGTATGCTGACTCATGTTTTAACAATTTTATGGCAGTTTTATTATCAAAATCACCTCATAGGCCATAGGTGTCCTATAAATACAAAGTGAGTTAGAATACAAAGTGAGATAGTCAGAAGACGATGGCAGTTAAAAAATTCCCCCATGCAAAATAAGAATGAAAAAAAAATTCCCAACTATACTAAACCACACTTCTAACGCAAAATCAAACTGAACCTTAATTATTACATATATTGTTTAATCCATTGTGACGCAATTTTATCAAAAAAATAAAACACTTATTTGTGAAAATGAAAGTAGAACGTCATCAGTCAATCGTTCACTTTTAATCATAGCCTGATTGGGTGAATGTCTGCCATAACCCATGAATGGTACAATGATTTCGGCAAGACCTCCTATATTAATTAAAGTTACATACCAGAAACATTTTGCGTTGGAAGTGTGGGTCAGTATATTTTCAATATAACAATGGAATGCAAGATTTGTAAAAATAAAAACAATAAATATACACAATAGACTGTAGAAACTGGAATGGCACGATAGATAATTCATAAAACTATGTCACAAAGCTTCATAACACATATCATTATTTAGTAAACTGTTTTTATCTAGTATCAGTATGTCCAAATTTGGTCCATATCATTTAAACCACGTCACAAAACTAATTTTGGTTGCATGAGAAAAACAAAGACACAGCCCAGTAAGCATAGAAACGGGCCACTACAGGCCCGGCTGGCCCGCCAGTGAAACACAATTAAAATGGCCTTTTGCTGGTGGGCCAATGGTGGCCTGAGACAGTATGCTGGCTGGGAGTTAAGGTTAAACTGCATCTTTGGGTTGTATCTGGGCTTTGAATCCACCCATAATGTCTGCAGGCATATTTCAGCATGCCATTGATTGTAGTATACATGTACATGTATTTGTGGAATGGAAAAGTACAGTAAAACCTGTGTAAAATGGCCACTCTCAAAAGGACGAAAATTGGTTTTCACGACCAATTATCGCTTAATGCAGGTCAAAAGTAAGACAGAATGCTCCAAGTGGAGCATTCTGCAATATTTTCGACCCGCATTAAGCTACTTGGAGCATTCTGCAATACTTTTGACCTGCATTAAGCTACCAACTGTTATTAAGATCTTTGTTTTGTCTATTTTTGAGTGGCCGTTTTACACAGGTTTTACTGAAGTTGAGCAGATGATGTAAGTTTGGCCTGATATTCGTGATAAACATATTATCTCTCAGCATACAGTGATAAGGCACATTGAAAAAAAAATCTTTGTCTATATTCATAGCTATAGTAATCAAGTCTTAATCTTGTTAACTTAAAAGCTGTGTACTAATCTGACAATTGTCAAAATTAAAAAAAAGTTGACCTTTGTGAGATTAGGGCTGGGACAGGACCCAGGTACCACTGATTTACTGAAAGCCGAAACAAAGCATTCTCCACAACAATGGTACCATGTATTCACATTGACAACGTTTATACACATGACCGGATCCGAGGGGGTCCAACATTTCTTTTATTTTTTCGATAAGGGGAAAGAGGATCCAAATAGCACTAAAAGGGGGCCATCATCGGCCCTCCAGCAAAACACCATTTAAATGGTGTTTCGCTGGTGGGCCGATGATGGCCCAACATTGAATGCTGGCTTGGCAGCTTTGTGATTTTTCAGGGGATCCAGACCAGTATTGCTAAGAAACCCTTTATTTTTGTGATTTTTCATGGGGGGGGGGATGGGGGGGGGGGGGGGGTAGAATTCGGACCCCCTGTCCCCCCTCTGGATCTGCACATGGTACAACACAGTCAAAGGTTTCTTCTAGCTGCTTGATCTTTTTAATTCCAGTAATGCGGAGCACAGTGGCTCAGTTGGTTGGGTGTTAGGCTGGGGATCGAACGGTTGCTAGTTCCAGACTCACTGGGGTCACTGTGTTGTGTCCTTGAGCAAGACACTTTATCCCCTGCTTAGTACTGGTTCAACCCAGGAAGACAGGAAATTGTCCAGATATGACTGAAAAATTGTTGACTGGGATGTAAAGCATCAACACAAACAAACAAATTCCAGTAGTATTTTCTTAGGTATTTGAGGGAGCGCAGTGGCTCAGTGGTAGAGTGCTTGACTCAAGACCGAGGGGCCGCAGGTTTGAGCCTCACCGGCGTCACTGCATTGTGGTCCTTCAGCAAGACACATTTATTCTAGCTTAGTACTTGTTCAACCCCCTCTGGATCTGCACATGGTACAACACAGTCAAAGGTTTCTTCTAGCTGCTTGATCTTTTTAATTCCAGTAATGCGGAGCACATGGGCTCAGTTGGTTGGGTGTTAGGCTGGGGATCGAACGGTTGCTAGTTCCAGACTCACTGGGGTCACTGTGTTGTGTCCTTGAGCAAGACACTTTATCCCCTGCTTAGTACTGGTTCAACCCAGGAAGACAGGAAGTTGTCCAGATATGACTGAAAAATTGTTGACTGGGATGTAAAGCATCAACACAAACAAACAAATTCCAGTAGTATTTTCTTAGGTATTTGAGGGAGCGCAGTGGCTCAGTGGTAGAGTGCTTGACTCAAGACCGAGGGGCCGCAGGTTTTAGCCTCACCGGCGTCACTGCATTGTGGTCCTTCAGCAAGACACATTTATTCTAGCTTAGTACTGGTTCAACCCCCTCTGGATCTGCACATGGTACAACACAGTCAAAGGTTTCTTCTAGCTGCTTGATCTTTTTAATTCCAGTAATGCGGAGCACAGTGGCTCAGTTGGTTGGGTGTTAGGCTGGGGATCGAACGGTTGCTAGTTCCAGACTCACTGGGGTCACTGTGTTGTGTCCTTGAGCAAGACACTTTATCCCCTGCTTAGTACTGGTTCAACCCAGGAAGACAGGAAATTGTCCAGATATGACTGAAAAATTGTTGACTGGGATGTAAAGCATCAACACAAACAAACAAATTCCAGTAGTATTTTCTTAGGTATTTGAGGGAGCGCAGTGGCTCAGTGGTAGAGTGCTTGACTCAAGACCGAGGGGCCGCAGGTTTGAGCCTCACCGGCGTCACTGCATTGTGGTCCTTCAGCAAGACACATTTATTCTTGCTTAGTACTGGTTCAACCCAGGAAGACCCGTCCTGTTTAACTGAAAGATTGTTGATGGGACGTAAAGAATCAAATCAAACAAACTGAGGTATTCGAGTCGGTACTTATCGCATAGTTAACCCATGCTTTTGTGTACGGAAGCAGTGAAGCCTGGTGAGATTGTCTGTTAGCCTTAACTCTTTAACTACTCTAATGTCGTCTGCTGATAAATTTTGCAAATGGTTTGGACCCAGATCAGGCCCGACAAGATGTCGGGCCTGATCTCGATCCAAACTGTTTTACACTCAGATGGTATTACTGAAAAAAAAATCAAAAGAGTTGATTTTGAAAAAAATCAGCAGACGACAAAAATACATGAAATATTTCCCTCTATGTAACAAAGTCTCATATGCTGGCTCAAATGTTGTATGTACTTAATAGAAGTGTCTCTTGGAGACTGTATCCTGTTATAACAGTTTAGATTTCTTTTTCTCCTTCTTAAGTTTTCCATCTTTTTGGTCCTTCGAAAAACCTGAAATTGGAAAAAAGTTGAAATGTTATTGGCTGGCAAGAATTGTTCTTGATATTTACACATATTTAGGGAAGCATCTTCAAGCATTGGATCAAACATGTTTTTCTATGCATTAACATCTGCTGGACCCCGAAATCCAAGCCTGAAAGGTGAGGGTTTCGATCCCCCCCCCCCCTCTAGCAGATGTTTATGTATCAGAAAACCATGTTTGATCGTTATTTTTGCATAAAGTCGAACGCTTCGAAAGTTCATTTTTGTATTACTATAATGGCGCACAAAAGCATGAAGGATTCATAGGTTTTGAAAACGCCTGTTCCAGAGCAAACATTTAAGTCATCCTAACGTCACTAAATTACGTTCATTTCTATGCAACTTACTGTTGACGACGTCAATTTTGTTGACGGCCTAGAATGCGTATATGTAAAGTATAAAAGCCGTGCATCAACAGCATGTGAATTGACTGATTAATACATGGGTTTTTGCCGGTTAAAAATAGCTGTTAATAGTACGCGACATGGCTTTTACGCTATAATATTTTGTAGCATATATAAATCAACCTTTAAAGCCCACCTAAAATTTGCAGCAGAGGATATTATAGGGAAACAAAATAAGATTTGATACCTCATGTAAATCACAGAAATTTCACAGAAAATGCGAGAAGGATATAAGAACAATTTTTTTGCCTGCTTCTGTCATGATTGGTACTTTAAGGCGTACAATAAACTCTCTATCATAATACAAGGTCAAAAATGTGTTAACAGGGTTAATTGCATCAAAAAATATATAAGCCAGCATGAGATTTCGATACATTGTACTAATCACAGTGTCAAGCTCCCCAGAGCCTTCACTGCTTGCATACAGTATAGATGTAGATGAAGACCATGGCCAAATTTGGGGCCTCTAGCCCCACTGGATGGCATATGCTGGCCCATATATTTAATCAGATTAGCACAGTAGACATTTTTTAAATTTAGGCACACTTGAAAGAATGAGCATAGCAAGTTTTTTCCCTTTGTTTGTGTCAATAATTTAAAAATAAACGGTTAAAAGTTGCTATTATAAAACATCTAAAATCCTGGTTCAGTTTGATTTAAATAAAGGCTTTTAAGTTTGACAACGGGTTTAAGAATCCATAACTCAGGTCATTTTTGCAACAATCATTATCATAGTATTTATTGTCTAAATGACCTAAATCCATCTGTGCATTTGAAATTGTGATTTACCTGAGCTATGTGTACTGTCCTGCCAGAAAAGAGTGACAGTGACGTCATGCTTTGTTTACAGTTACCATGGACTTAGAATCGATAGATCACTTGTGTATTAATCCTATCCTGAGTATAGGCTGGAGTGTTTCACTTAGCAATTGTAAACAAATTATTACGTCACTGTCACTCTTGGTTGGCACGACAGTACTAGTATTTACTGTGGGCATAAATATAAAACATGCAAATACAAAAGACAATTGTAAATACAATGAAAATACCTAGACACAGGTTACACCAATTTGCATCCAGAATGGCTTAAAATGGTTATTTTAAGTGCAATATGATCAATTAACGAATGAAAAATGCATGCAAATTTGATATAAATCCATAGATGCTAACATTGCTGCCTATAGAATCCACACAATAAAGTATTATAGGACCTCTCCCAATTGGTAAATAAAAAATATTAGCTCTTTGACTGCAAGCAGCAAATTTTGTCATCTGCTGATAACCTTTCCAACCAGTTTGGACCCAGATCAGGTCCGACAAAATGTGGGATTTTGGAGAGAGAAAAAACAGCAGACGACAAAAAAAAAATCATGAAAAATTACCCAGCATGCAAAGAGTTAATAAAAGTCAAAATGGATGCAATAACATCATGCTCAGCTAAAACTAATAATAGACATTTTGCTTACTATAAAGACAGCAACTTTAATATTCATATCTGGGCGTGGTTTGGCTATTTCATCTGCTAAACAAGGGAAATCAGGTTCTATTTATAATTTGGCTTAGAATAAATAAGTTGTTTGGGCCTCGCAAACATGCGTGCATTTCATGAAAATCCTTACCGTATACAGACTAAACTCACATTTATTAACCATTAAAGCGCATAATCGCAAAATACATGTTTTCTTGTCGTCCACTAAAATATTTGAAGCCTCAAAGACAAACAGTGTGGACCCAGATCAGACTGCTCCTGTAGGAGCAGTCTGATCTGGATCCACAATGTTTTCCTCTATGCTTATGTTAAATCGACATTTTCAGATGCAGTTATTTTTGCTGGCGTTTAAAGGACTAAATAATGTGTTTTGCGTCTTTACTGAGGTAATGGCACAAGATGATACAGTTACTTTTGAATAAAACCACGCCTCATTTTCAGCTTTTACCTATGTTTAAGGTTGACCAGTCCAAATTATGCATACATGAGGTGCCGCCTTTACAGTAACCAAAAAGTCAAATAATATAATACTATTAGAAAAATCGTATTGGCTTTTTGCATGCTCTTTTTTCGTCTGCAGATTATTCTTATTTGAATAATCATTTTCAAAAAGATCCCTTTCAGGAAAACCACGAATGTGGCAAACAGTTTGGATCTAGATCATGCCAGACATTTTGTGGGCCCTAAACTTGATCCAAACTGTTTGAAAAGGTAATCAGCAGATGAAAAAAAAACACTATGGAGGAAACAGTTAATGTATTTACACTGTAAGTCGCTATTTATGGATTGAAATTCATATTTTGGCCTAAGCTAAATACAGATGTAAGAAAATAATCATGCATTACAGAAGACAACGTGTATGTTCTAACATCATGCTCTACTAAAGTTACAGCATGCTGACTAAGTTAGATGTTTCCAAGATATCTCATGGAATGGCCTATATTAGGTTGACAGTCTGAAAACAGCACAACTAGTGAAAGAGCAACATGCTATGGTAAATGTTCTAAAATTTCTAATCTTTTTCTATTTCTGTTCTCTAATAAAAATGTTGGTGATCATGACTTGAAATTAAAAAATGCTTGTCAGAACAGCAAACAGGGAAGAGGCTGATCAAACTGCTGTTTCAGAAGCAGTCTGATCTGGGTCTGCACTGTTTGTCTTGGCCTTTTTGACAAGCAACTAGTGTTTGAAGTTTTAGAACAGCACCAATAATTGTCAAGAGAAGCATGCCAAAATACATCTACAGAAGCTGTTCTAAAATTTCTTATACTAGTTACCTAACAACATTACCAAAACAACAAACAGTGCCAGCTCTGATCAGACTGCTCCTTCAGGTCCTGGAGCAGTCTGATCTGAGCCTGCACTGTTTGCAAACTTGGCCAAGATTTTATCAATCATAGGACTTGTAACATGATTTTTTGTCGAGAAAACTAAGAATTTTAGAACACACTGTAATGATTTTGTTATGAACATTCTTGGAAAAAAATGCAATAAGAATAACAAGGGTGACGAGGTGCATACAAAAGTACATAGAAAGCGCTACCTTGCTACACGATACATGACTGAGACTAGAATATCCTCACCTAACCCCAGATGTTTGCCTTTAGCCTTCCCTTTCTTGGTCTTTTTGGGTGGCGGTAGTTTAAATGCTTTAAAGAGTAGAACGCATGATATAGGATATGTTTAATTTAATTTTTCTGGATTTCTAGACTATTTCAAGAATAGTTCTATCATAGAGTGCTATAGCTTAAGAACATATATTATAGATTATTGTAACAGGTTTATATGATCAGGTTTAAACACCAGTATTATTTCAACAACTGAACATGAGTTATATATTCTTACCAATTACCACTAAGTGACTTTATAGTGATTACTTTGTGATGGAATTACTTCAGGATTGGGAATCAAATGGGGGATCCAGAGGGGGTTCATTTAAACCCCCTCCCTGACCCCCCACTTTTAAATATCCTATGAAAAAGAAATAATTTGGTCTCAGTGAGACCAAATTATTTCATTTTCATGGGATATTTAAGTAAAATGAGATAAAATGTGAAAAGTGAACCTACCACACCTTCATACATATGAACCTCCTTTCAAGAAATCCTGGAACCGCCCCTCTTGAATCAAATTATTCTTTTATACACTTAGTGCAAAAATGGAAAATTTGATCTTTCTTAGCAGAAGTAACTAGCTTTAATCTCTCTTTTCTAGTAATCTTCAAGAACAAACACAGAAGGATGGGCACCAAAGTCAACCACAACCTAGTAGGTTTTTGTTTGTTTTGTTGCTTTACGTCCTAGGCAACAGCTATGGTCATGGCGGGACAGTCAGTTCACCTAACCACACTTTTTCCTGAGCAAGCTTGAACAAGCGGTTAACCAGTACTTTGTGCACATACTTTTTTTTGTATCTGACAACAACCCTTCTTGAATGATTCAGCGGAAGGGAGGAGAATGACCGTAGATACTATTTCATGATCAATCTCCTTGAAAGTATGGGACTGGGCCTGGGATGGAACTTGCGACCCCTGGATCTGCAGTCAGACACGTATCTGTGTAGGTGTGTTACATTTATATATCAGGTCTTTGAAGTTGATGGTAGGTGAGTAGTAATAAGGCAGACAGGGAAGTTATATTGGAGTGAGTAACCCATGATTGACTGGAAAAATGTACATGGGTACTTTGGTAAACAGTGAAGACCCTAATGAAATGCCCCAAAATGCGGCATTTCATAAGGGTCTATAAGAAACAAACTCCAGGAGCCGAAAATGATATGAGTTGTGTTCTATTTATACATCAGGTCTTTGTAGCTGATAGTAGGCGAGTAGTGATGAGACAGACAGGGAAGTTATATTGGAGTGAGTGACCCATTAATGACTGGAAAAATGTTCATGGTTACTTTGGCAAACAGTGAAGACCCTGATGAAATGACGCAAAATGCAACATTTCATCAGGGTCTGTACTGTTTATTTAAACAAAAAAAAATCTCCAGAAGCTGAAAACAATATGATATGATTTTTAAATTCAACTTTGTGTACCCCTTAAAATGTATAATGGAACAGCTAAGCTATATTGTATTAAGAGATGGAAGAATCCATCTGTGACAAAAGGGCATATAGGGCATAAAAAGAGAGCAGATTTCCGGAAGGACACATTTCGTTACACTGTAACGGTGTAACAATCAAACAGTGCAAGCTGCCAATAACAAGATTTTAGCACTACGCTCAAAAATTATAAGTGCAAAAAGTGAAAAAAATTGGACATCTTCCACTGAAACAACTGAAACTATGAAATTCAATTGAAAACTAATGAAACAGACTGTAACAATAAGAAACAAGCATCTAATGAGAATTTTTTATAGACACAATCTGCCTGAAACTGCTGTAACAAGTGTAACGAATGAAACGAGCGACAAAAATGGACATCTTCCCTCGAAACAACTGAAACAGTGGAAATGAATAGAAAACTAATATAACAGACTGTAACAAGAAGTAACAAGCATCTTCAACTGATTTTTTGTAAACTCAATCTGCCTGAAACTGCTGAAACAAGTGTAACGAATGAAACGGACTTAAAAAAATTGGACATCTTCCCTCGAAACAACTGAAACAATGAAAATGAATAGAAAACTAATGAAACGGGCTGTAACAATAAGAAACAAGCATCTTCAAGAGATTTTTTATAGACTCAATCTGCCTGAAACTGCTGAAACAAGTGTAACGAATGAAACGGACTTAAAAAAATTGGACATCTTCCCTCGAAACAACTGAAACAATGAAAATGAATAGAAAACTAATGAAACGGGCTGTAACAATAAGAAACAAGCATCTTCAAGAGATTTTTTATAGACTCAATCTGCCTGAAACTGCTGAAACAAGTGTAACGAATGAAACGGACTTAAAAAAATTGGACATCTTCCCTTGAAACAACTGAAACAATGAAAATGAATAGAAAACTAATGAAACGGGCTGTAACAATAAGAAACAAGCATCTTCAAGAGATTTTTTATAGACTCAATCTGCCTGAAACTGCTGAAACAAGTGTAACGAATGAAACAGACTTAAAAAAATTGGACATCTTCCCTCGAAACAACTGAAACAATGAAAATGAATAGAAAACTAATGAAACGGGCTGTAACAATAAGAAACAAGCATCTTTAAGAGATTTTTTATAGACTCAATCTGCCTGAAACTGCTGAAACAAGTGTAACGAATGAAACGGACTTAAAAAAATTGGACATCTTCCCTTGAAACAACTGAAACAATGAAAATGAATAGAAAACTAATGAAACGGGCTGTAACAATAAGTAACAAGCATCTTCAACAGATTTTTTATAGACACAATCTGCCTGAAACAGCTGAAACAAGTGTAACGAATGAAACGGGCTTAAAAAAATTGAGCATCAACCACTGAAACATCTGAAACAATGAAAATGAATAGAAAACTAATGAAACCGACTGTAACAAGAAGTAACAAGCATCTTCAAGAGATTTTTTATAGACACAATCTGCCTGAAACTGCTGAAACAAGTGTAACGAATGAAACAGACTTAAAAAAATTGGACATCTTCCACTGAAACAACTGAAACAATGAAAATGAATAGAAAACTAATGAAACAGACTGTAACAAGAAGTAATAAGCATCTTCAAGAGATTTTTTATAGACACGATCTGCCTGAAACTGCTGAAACAAGTGTAACGAATGAAACAGGCTTAAAAAATTGGAATCTTCCACTGAAACAACTGAAACAATGAAAATGAATAGGAAACTAATGAAACGGACTGTAACAAGAAGTAACAAGCATCTTCAAGAGATTTTTTATAGACACAATCTGCCTGAAACTGCTGGAACAAGTGTAACGAATGAAAGGGGCTTAGAAAAATTGGAAATCTTCTACCGAAACAACTGAAACAATATACTCAATGGATAATTAATGAAACATACTGTAACAATAAGTAACAAGCATCTAAAGAGATTTTTTATAGACACAATCTGCCTGAAACTGCTGTAACAAGTGTAACGAATGAAACGAGCGACAAAAATGGACATCTTCCCTCGAAACAACTGAAACAGTGGAAATGAATAGAAAACTAATGTAACAGACTGTAACAAGAAGTAACAAGCATCTTCAACTGATTTTTTGTAAACTCAATCTGCCTGAAACTGCTGAAACAAGTGTAACGAATGAAACGGACTTGAAAAAAAATGGAAATCTTCCCTCGAAACAACTGAAACAATGAAAATGAATAGAAAACTAATGAAACGGGCTGTAACAAGAAGTAACAAGCATCTTCAAGAGATTTTTTATAGACTCAATCTGCCTGAAACTGCTGAAACAAGTGTAACGAATGAAACGGACTTAAAAAAATTGGACATCTTCCCTCGAAACAACTGAAACAATGAAAATGAATAGAAAACTAATGAAACGGGCTGTAACAATAAGTAACAAGCATCTTCAAGAGATTTTTTATAGACTCAATCTGCCTGAAACTGCTGAAACAAGTGTAACGAATGAAACGAACTTAAAAAAATTGGACATCTTCCCTTGAAACAACTGAAACAATGAAAATGAATAGAAAACTAATGAAACGGGCTGTAACAATAAGTAACAAGCATCTTCAACAGATTTTTTTATAGACACAATCTGCCTGAAACAGCTGAAACAAGTGTAACGAATGAAACGCGCTTAAAAAAATTGAGCATCAACCACTGAAACAATGAAAATGAATAGAAAACTAATGAAACAGACTGTAACAAGAAGTAACAAGCATCTTCAAGAGATTTTTTATAGACACAATCTGCCTGAAACTGCTGAAACAAGTGTAACGAATGAAACAGACTTTAAAAAATTGGACATCTTCCACTGAAACAACTGAAACAATGAAAATGAATAGAAAACTAATGAAACAGACTGTAACAAGAAGTAATAAGCATCTTCAAGAGATTTTTTATAGACACAATCTGCCTGAAACTGCTGAAACAAGTGTAACGAATGAAACAGGCTTAAAAAATTGGACATCTTCCACTGAAACAACTGAAACAATGAAAATGAATAGGAAACTAATGAAACGGACTGTAACAAGAAGTAACAAGCATCTTCAAGAGATTTTTTATAGACACAATCTGCCTGAAACTGCTGGAACAAGTGTAACGAATGAAAGGGGCTTAGAAAAATTGGAAATCTTCTACCGAAACAACTGAAACAATGAAACTCAATGGATAATTAATGAAACGTACTGTAACAATAAGTAACAAGCATCTAAAGAGAATTTTTAATAGACACAATCTGCCTGAAACTGCTGTAACAAGTGTAACAAATGAAACAGGCTTAAAAAAGTGGACATCTTCTACCGAAACAACTGAAACAATGAAACTCAATGGAAAACTAATGAAACGTACTGTAACAATAAGTAACAAACATCTAAAGAGATTTTATTATCGACACAATCTGCCTGAAACTGCTGAAACAAATGTAACGAATGAAACAAGTGAAAAAAAACTGGACATCTTCCCTTGAAACAACTGAAACAATGAAAATGAATAGAAACCTAATGTAACTGACTGTAACAACAAGTAACAAGCATCTTCTTGTGAATTTTTGTAGACTCAATCTGCCTGAAACTGCTGAAACAAGTGTAACGAATGAAACGGCTTAAAAAGATTGGACATCTTCCACTGAAACAATGAAACTCAATAGATAACCAATGTAATGGACTGTAACAATAAGTAACAAGCATCTTATGAGAGTTTTTTTATAGACACAATCTGCCTGAAACTGCTTTAACAAGTGTAACGAATGAAACGAGCAGAAAAAAATGGACACCTTCAACTGAAACAATTTAAACAATGAAATTCAATGGAAAATTAATAAAACAGACTGTAACTATTAGTAACAAGCATACAGGAGATATTTTTTATAGACCCAACCTACCTTAAACTGCTGAAACAAGTGTAACGAATGAAACAGGCTGAAAAAATTGGACATCTTCCACTGAAACAAATTAAATAATGACATTCAATGGAAAACTAATGAAACGGACTGTAACGATAAGTAACAAGCACATAGGAGATTTGTTTTGTAGATCCAACCTACCTAAAACTGCTGAAACAAGTGTAACAAATGCAACAAGCAAAAAAAATGCTTGGACTTTTTTCCACTGAAACAATGAACTTCAATGGTAAAATAATAAAATGGATTGTAACAATGAAGCAGATTTTTTATAGACACAATCCCTAAAACTGCAGTTACGAGTGTAGCGAATGTAATAAGCAAACAAGAGGGCCCATGGGCCCTGGATCGCCCACCTGAATCCTTGTCAGGAAAGGATTTTTACCACAAAATATAAATCCTATTCTCCAACACTGCAAGTAAAGCCTATCAAGTCACTTAAGTTCAATCAAATTATACTTGGTCCGACGATATTCCCGATTATGGAATAAAAACCCAAAGAATAATATCCTTTTCTAGATTTAACTTTATTCGACGATATTTAGACGTTTACGGGATCATAAGGTAAACATGCGACTTCCATTATTTCTATTCAGCTTGGCAACCGACGTTAACAAAACGTCATCGGGACGTTACATTACCTCAAAGATAAATATAGCGCCCCAAACAAAGGTTAATTATACACTAAAATCAATATAGACCTTGATAAAACGGCACAAAATGTGGCATCTCATCTGGCTCCATACTGTTTATAAAAACATAAGATTTTAAAATAACTCAAAACTCTTCTAACCAATACTTATCTGCACAATTTCAATGTCTGACTGTTTTACCCAACCCAAAAGATGGGGGGGGGGGGGGGGTTGCATAAGGTCAAACATTTTAATTGCATAATGTGATATGCAACATAGCCTTCTTTAGAAAAAAATGTTTTGCCTGTTTGACCCCATACACCCTCAGGGATGAGGATTGTAAAAGGGCAGAACATTTGCTTTAATGGGGTTCTTATTATGCTTCATTCCAATTAATTTCTAGTAAGTCAGTTTAACATTAAATTAACCCCCCCCCCCCATAGCAACTGTTTATTGCAACATGAATTGTTTATACAGTGTGCTCCCTGGGAAACTGGAAGTTATAAATTTATAATACTTATAACATTAATAAACAGTGGTGCCCGAACTGACTCCCCTGCGCATAAAAGTAGTTCTACTTTCAAAAACTGCGCTATTGACGTAGAAAGTCACCAGAATTTTTTTTTTATCTCATATTGCTTTTTAGTACGAATATACCAAAAGGAATGGCAGTTCAGCTGCCACCTAATAACAGGTAGAAATGTGAAGGATTTATCCCCTGAAAATGTTTACCTCATATTGTTTTTGTTTGTTTAATTTGATTCTTTACGTCCCATCAACAATCTTTCAGTTATAAAGGGATGGGTCTTCCTGGGTTGAACCAGTACTAAGCTAGGATTAATGTTCTTGCTCAAGGACACAACGCAGAGACGCCGGTAAGGCTCAAACCCGCGGCCCTTCGGTCTCGAGTCAAGCACTCTACCACTGAGCCACTGCGCTCCCATTACCTCATATTGTTTTAGTATGAAAATAGGTGTTAGTGTATACCAAAAGGGATGGCAGTTCAGCTGCCACCTAATAACAGGTAGAAACGTTAAGGATTTATCCCCTGAAAATGTTTACCTCATATTGTTTATGCACTAAATAAGTGTAAGTTTGTACCAAAAGGGATGGCAGTTCAGCTGCCACCTAATAATAATAAGAAATGTTAAGGATTTATCACTGGAAAGTGTTTACCTCATATTGTTTTGGTACGAAAAGAAGTGTAAATTTTAAGCAAAAATGGTGGCAGATCAGCTGCCACCTAATAACAGGTAGAAATTTTAAGGATTTATACTAAATAAGTGTAAGTTTGTACCAAAAGGGATGGCAGTTCAGCTGCCACCTAATAACAGGTAGAAATGTTAAGAATTTATCACCCTTAAATGCTTGACCTCATATTGTTTGAGTACAAAAGAGGTTTAAAAATCAACCAAAAGGGGTGGCAGTTCAGCTGCCACTTCATAGCAGATAGAAATGTTAAGGATTTATCACTAAAAAATGTTTACCTCATATTTTTTTTGGACGAAAGCTTATACCGTAACCAAAAGGGGTAGCAGTTCAGCTGCCACCTAATAACAGGTAGAAAGGTAAAGGATTTATCACTGGAATGGTTTTAGTATGCAAGTTTATACCAAACGGTGGCAGATCATTTGCCACCTAATTACAGGTTGAAATGTTAAGGACTTATCACAGAAAAATGTTTTTCTTAGATTGAAATAATGTGAAAATAATTGTTAGTTTGTACTAATTTGGTTTAAAGCTTACGCAATTGTTTTACAAACCACACATATGCACAGTTAAAATTAAGATTACTGTTATGCAGTTCGCATAATTTAACTTTTTTTCTAATGAACCATTCTTCTGCTTCCCTTAAGTCTGTTGATTGTTCGTATGTAGCTTACTGTTGATTTTACTATGTACAGTTGTGCTAAGACGAAAGGTAACACCAAGTTCACTCCGTGTTCACTACAGATTAACTTCAGCTGGACTTCAAAGTTCACTATTAGTGAACGTCATTATGCACTATTGTGCACTAGGTAGGGGACACAATGTGAACTAGACATAGCAATGGTCTTACATGCATAAACAAAGCATCTCTTGAAATCTAGACATTGATGATTTATAAGACTTGAATACCAATTTATAATAAAAATATAATATTATTAATATATTTTTCATCTGTTCTTTCATTCATTCTTTCTTTCATTATATTTCATTCAATTTTAATAAATGAAATATTCATTCGTTCATCCATTTATTCTGCAGTACTTAATAACATTTTTATTATTTGTTGGGAGTAAATAAACTGCACCCCCTTTTATTAACTCTTGAAGTGTCAATCACAAAAATATTTGTCTGCTTTTGTCGTCTGCTGAAATGTTAAAGAAGCAGCTTGGTCAAACATTGTAGACCCATGTAAGACTGTTTTTTATATGTAGTAGTTTGATCTGGATCCACACTGTTTGCCTCTACACTTATATTTATCAATGATGTAGCAAATGTATGCAACAGACGACTGAAGCAGACAACATTTTCAGTTGCATTTTCGCAGGTGCTTTAAGTTAGAAAATGAAAATATATTACTTTCTCCTAATCTACTTTTCTTTTCATTTTCTTTTCTTTTAATAATTCTATTCAGTAAAATTTGTGAAATTTGATAATTTTTATTATAAACTAATATTGGTTTTTAGATTTAAAGTTTCAATTTTTCACTTTATTGATGACATTTGCCTGGCCATTAAACAAACACTGACCACTTGTTGATTTAAGGACACCGACCTCGATACGACTGCGCATGCGACGTGCGCATCTTCCGTAAACAATTTGACGTTGTACTTCTAATACACGTCAGTTTCTGCGAGAAAAAAACACACCAAATACTTCAAGTTAATGAGTGGTAAATGGTAAATAACGCATTTTTGGAAAATATGAGTGTCAATAAATCAGCCAGGTCATATATTAACAAATCTGAGAACAAATATC
This sequence comes from Loripinus fragilis, assembly GCA_964019695.1. Lineage (NCBI taxonomy): Eukaryota > Metazoa > Mollusca > Bivalvia > Lucinida > Lucinidae > Loripinus > Loripinus fragilis. The sequence continues at coordinate 62,205,454 of OZ026516.1, forward strand.
GACTAGGTTAAAGTGATTGAAAGCAGGAATTTTCTTGAAATCTGGCTGCATAATCACTCAGAAGTCAACAGTGATTTTAAATTGCTTTTGTGATTATAAAAAAAATCGGATAGTCGGCAATTGTGCCCCTTTGATTATTTTACTCTGTGTGCAAAAACAAAATGTGGAAGGTCATAAAAAGTGAGTTCTTTAACCGACAATGTCAAAATAAATCAGGCAAAAAGCTCTTGGTTGAGCAAATCAAGCGTAGCATCATCCCACCTAATGGCTCAGTGGTGGAGTGCTTTACTCGAGACCAAGGGGCCGCGGGTTCGAGCCTCACCGGCGTCACTTCATTGTGTCCTTGAGCAAGAACATTAATCCTAGCTTAGTACTGGTTCAACCCAGGAAGACCTGTCCCTTTATAACTGAAGGATTGTTGAAGGGACGTAAAGAATCAAATCAAACAAACATTCCAGCTGATATTCTCATGTGCGGATCCAGAGGGAGGGGGGGGGTCCACACCCCTCCCCTGGAAAATCACAAGTTATATGGGTTTCTAAAGAAAATAGCATTTGGACCCCCTGGAAAATGTTGGACCCCCTCTGGATCCTTGAAAAAGGACAGTTTTCTCTGTTATAAAACCATTGGACCCCCTTCGTAAACTGTGAAATAAGTTGAGGGCTCTAAAAAACAATAACAACTACTTCTGTCCATTCTCTGCCCCTGCCCTGATGAAAAGAGTGATTTGAAAAATGATTGTCATTGTGAATTTATGTTGGTGGTATCCCTACATATTTTATTGAAACATCATAGTGATGTATGTACAGCCCAGGGGTACATGTAGGCTCAAAAGTAACATATGTGTGTGGACGCTTGCATGTGCAGATCCAGATTTTTCTGGAGATTTTTTGCAATCCTCAACTTTACCTTACAATTTAGCCGTTAGAGGTGGTTTGACTGTCTAACATTTTCAGGATGGGGTCCAATTATTTTCCAGGCATGATTAGTGAGTAATAGTGACAGTGGGGCTGGGGTATTGTCCAATAAATGATTCCTAAGAAAATCTAGCAATATCATTTGCATTTTCTTTTCTTTTTTGTGTGGGAGGGGGGTATTGACTATTGACCCTTCAGTCCCCTCTAGATCTGTGCATGCTTTGTAGGGAAAGCTTTGATCACCATAGTAGGCTGTCTAGAAAACACTGTGCTGAGTTTACAAGTTAGCCTTTATACCAAGTAACAATAACCACCACCATAGAAAAATGGCAAGGTCACTCAGATTACAAAAAAATCATAGGGGAAAGGGAAGGGAATATTTTAATCATCAGTTAAACATTTGGTTATGGTGCTCAAAAGAACCGTCTCAATGAGACGGTTCCCTTCATCATATGTTTTGGTTGATAAAAGGAAATTTATTTTTTATCACGCACACTTTCATGTAGGCTATCTAGATGCTTGTGAAAAGACAGTTTATATATTGAGTGAAATTCATATTATGACAAAACCAAAAAAGCGAATGTGTTTAACAATGACGCAGATCATCTTCAGGTTATTGCTTCAGTAAATCTCACTCATCACATTCAAACATTCACAACTCTACCAGAGGTACAGATATTAATGTAAAAATACAACTTTTCAGATGGCCCCTTTTTCATATACTGTATGACCTTTGTTTTTTATTTAATTTTTTACAGATCATGTAAATTTTTATCAAATATAAAAAATTGTTTGTTTCTATTGGGCAGATATATCTTAAATTTCCTCATTTTAAGTCAAAATTGACATTTTCATAATAAATCATTTTTGTAACAGCCCTTCTTCAGATTTTCGAAGTTAGGGCTCTTACTAGCTCACTATCATTGTAAATGCATACTAAAGACATAGAAATTTGAGCAATAATACTGGTACTACTCATTATGACTCTCTCCAGGGGTCATACTGGGCAGATCAAAAGGATGGTCATAATGAGGTGATTATGACTTCCCTACAGGGGCAATAAAGTGGTCCCATGAAGGGATTAGGTAATTAATGATAAATAATTGATCTTTATCTTAGTGAAGGAAATTGTGCTGTATACAGGTAATTCCCCACTTGAGGCCCCTTTAATGTTGCGAGATATTGAAGTTAATCCTTTAATGATCTCTATTGGACAGTAACACATGCCTTTAAGGGCTATTGCTTCAGGAAATCTAACTCATCACATTCAGAACTACACACAATCTAACCAAGGTACTAATTTGTAGTGTAAAAATACTACTTTTGGGATGACCCCTTTTTCATATACTGTGGTGACCTTCGGTTTTTACTTCAAGTTTTAACAAATTATTTTTAGGTTCATCTTATATATAAAAATTCTATAATTTCTCTCGGGCAGATATATCTAAAATTTCCTCATTTTAAGTCAAAATTGATCAAAATTGACATTTTCGTAATTACATAACCATTTTGTAACGATGCCTCTTCAGATTTTCGTAGAAATGAGGTCTCTCACTAGCTCACCGACATAGTTAAGGCATATTGAGGGCTAATGTGTCAGTAAATCTAACTCATTAAAATTCAGACTTTCACAAAATCCAACTGAGGTACCAATTTATAGTGTAAAATTATTGCTTTTGGGATGACCCCTTTTCATATACTGCGGTGACCTTTGATTTTTATTTCATATTATTCAGATTATGTTACGGTTCATATAATATAATTATATAAGTCATTTATTTCTATTGGTCAGATATACCTTAAATTCACGCATTATGCCAAAATTAATCAAAATTGACTTTTTCATAATCAAAAATCCTTTTTGTAACTTTTTTTTCTTTTCTTTTTTGATTTTTTGGCCTCTTACTAATTCTTCAACACAGTATAGGCATAATTAAAGTTAATGCTTAAGAAAACCTAACTATTTCTATTGCACAAATTCCATCCAAGGTACTGATTTTAATGTAAAAATAATACTTTTAGGACGACTCCTTTTTGGAACTCGGGATCTGTTCAATATCAGCTATTCTAGAGAGTTATATCATTCTGTTTTCGAAATTTCTACACTTTGAAGAAATAGTTCGTGTTAAAATGGCAGTTTGCTTTGAAACGATAGTGAGTGAAACATAAACCACAGTGCAGTTATTCAAAAATATGTAATTGTTTGCCGATTTTCATTCGAAAGTTGAACTTTTACTGAGTTAATGGTGTTTTTGCGAACTGTGAAGCTCCCGTGTCACTTTTAAACGGTTATTCGGTCATTTCAGGAACAGTAACTCTTATTGAATTGTTTTCTATGAATGGACACTGCATACTAGCGTGATGCGCGTATGAATATCGCTGTTAATCAGGTCAACCACGCCTCGTAGTGTATTCCAATGAATGGAAATAAGACGTTTCATGTTAAAAACCTGCCTTTCAGAATTTTAAAAGACTACTCTGTTTAATACAGGGGCTATAGTTAGTTCTCAGAAATTTGATGTCGCAAGTTGAGCTATCATACCTTACATGTATAACCAACAGCAGTGTGCACGTGCTGGTCATAGCATAAGGATATATCTCAGTCACGCATACATGTCATAAACTGAATGACCTGGCGCTTTCACATCGTTACTTGATTAGATTTCTTGTAAATGTTATAGTAATGGGCCAGCTCATTTACTTTATCACACCCTTTAAACATCCACTATATTTCGGTCTCTGTATTCTTCCTGCGTGTACGCTGTTCATATAAACATAAATGCGGTAGATACCCTAATGCATTTAACATGCGTGAAGTAATAATGCATGCACAGCCATCAAGTGGGTCTATGCACCTAATTTTCGGCCCATATGTTCGTCCAAATGGTGCCTGCTTATGTTGTCTGCTGCACATAGTTGATAACTTTATTGGCTTACGTTAGTACGGAGGCAAACTCCAAGTGTTCAAGTGTTTAATAGAGTCGGATTTGGAATGCTCTCTTTTCAGTACATATTTTTGTCCACAAAATTATTTGCCCGATTGTTGTTAGTTATTTCCCTGTAAGTGTTCTTGCTAGTATGCACGCATGTGCTGTCTGTTCTTGAGCTTTCGGTACTCGGCCTGGGTAGTGTTTAATGCAGACGGATCTTTGGAAATTTATATAAAAGATAAATAAATAAAAGAAAGTCAGCACCTATTTGTGTACACAATAATTATTTCAGAAAAGAGCCCAGTTTTGTCTGTTTATTTTGTACTAGTGAACGCTCTTGCGAGAATGTGCGCATGTACGATTTCGTGGAAAAATCAATGCAGTCGGAACTTTGGCAAGTTTATAAAACAAGCAGATCCTATCAGAATATGCCGAAACGACCCACCCTAAAACCAGGCCGAAAACGACCCACCCGAAACTACCCACAGCCGGAAACCTATGTTTAATTAATGAGCTACATCCGCTTTCAAGCGTCAAGGCAGTGACCGATATATAGGTCACTGGTCATTGCTACCACGTCGTGCAACAGAACCCATACCGGCTTCTTTGATCTTAAACATTGCTATCAGCAAGCCTCTGCTGATAACATAAGCAGAAAGTTTGGTCCCAGATCTGGTCCGACAAAGTGTTTAAAATTGATCAAACCTGACGGTTTTCCTGACTTCTTTTATCATACATTTGAATCTACATGTAAAAACAAGGGCGACGATGGGACTGCGCGGGGGCTCAGGGTGGTCCCTGCTTTTAACAAAGTCGGGGTTCTCGCGGCTTTAAACATTATATAGGCGTCTGGTAAATAAAGCAAATTTCGATAATCTCAAGGTCTGTTCTGTTTTCAAATACAGAGCCAAAAAACCATCCTCTATAAGTTCCTTACATGCGTATATGAGCAGTTAAAGGCCTCAACTTAAACGGTAAGATTTGCCTTATGCGATTCTGTCTTATAAGACTCCTTCTTTGAATAAATACCTGGAGATAGTTTCATCACGGAGGGAGGTTTCATTGTTGTTTATGTAAAAATGATTGATTGATTGAGTGAATAATTGATTGATTGTGTTTGTGTACATCATTCTGTTTGTTGATACATGTACTCACATGTAGCTTGTGATGTAATGAAAGAACGAACTCTTTATCTGCTAAAGCCGAGTTCATTGATATGGCACTTAATACCATATCTTTTCTTGTTCATATACTGTGGTGACCTTTTGTTTTTATGTCAAATTTTAACAGAAAATAATTAGGTTCATCTTGTATCTGAAATATATTATTTCTCTTGGGCAGATATAACTTATAGTCAGGAAAAAAAATCAGAAAAGTTAACAAGTACAGGCATTTTGTGAAGAAAAGGGTTTGACACCTTGATTAGGGGTAATTTGGTATGCTGAATCCGAAAACCAATGTTGGCAAGCTGAGAAATGATGTCTTAATGGCCTAATTTGCATATTTTCAAAATGGCCGCCAAAAATCATGGACTTTGACATATAACTGAAATATTTTATTTTTTGACAATGTTTTTGTATCCAAAATCATTTCTTTTATGTCCTAAGATCGTTTCACCATTAGAGTACATGTTTTGGCATACATATTTACATAATCATTTCAGGATATTACCGTATTCATGGTAATAAAGGTCCATTTAGTCTATAAAATCATTATATAAACTTGCCTTATTCAGTATCCTGCTTTTTAAATGTTAGTTTTATTCATAGCTAGGTTTTGGACTTTTTATCAGCTTTTCAAGTAATAAATTAGAAAGAAATTTTGATAATCAACAAGTTGTTTTGTTTTAAAATAAATATGTCATAATGTCCATGCCCAAATATATGGTACATTTTGTATCTATAAAAGTAACAGCATGCTCATTCCTTAGTAGCCTAGGGTCTAATTAGTCCAACATTGCATGATCAGGAAAACTTTTAATGTGTGTCAAATTATTTTGGGAGACAACCTAAATGGGGAGAAATTGCCCTAAAGAATAAACCTATTTGAGCTATGTTAAATCGCATGGTTTCCATGGCAACGCATAATGCGCTTCTTAAGAATGGGGATGTCCCTACAAAAGTACTCATATCTCAGCAGCAACTCATCCGAAACTTTTAAACTTGGTACCAACTCAATGTTAAGACATAGGACTTTCATCCAATGTTCAGATATGCAAATTATCAAATTTGCATATTCATGAATATAAATGAAAATATTAGAAATAAGAGAAAAATCGTAAAAATTAAGGGGGTGTACATGCAAATTTATCCACATCTCAGCTGCTTACTATCCTATACTACAAGCCTTGGTACCAATTTAATTCTAATACATATCATGTTTACTTAATGGACCAATATGCAAATTATCTAAAAATTGTATTTATGAATATTAATTAAATATTAGAAATGAGAATAAATTAGAGAACAATTTATAAAATGTACATTCAAAATTACTCATATCTTGGCTGCTATTTATCCTAGATTTCATACTCACTTACTTTTTAAACTTGTTCCCAAATTAAAGTCCAGAAAAAGTTCTATAATAGTGCTGTTTGATATGCAAATTATTTAATTTGTTTATTAATGAGTATTTTTTGAAGATACAACCTTATTGATTTGTTTTCAATTTTTCTTTAGTTTTCTATAGTTTTCATCAATATTCATGAATATGTTTGTTAATTGATTGTATATCTGACCATTGGAATAAAATACTATGTCTCAGCCTTAATTTGATACTAAGATTAATTGTCTAGAACAATTTAAAGATGAGATAGGAGTAATTTTAGAAGTAGAACCCCACTAATTTTTCTATGTTTTTTCTCTCATTTCTAATGTTTAAATTAACATTAATAAATTTAAAAAAAATGGATAATTTCACATAATGGCTATTGAGTAAAGTAAAATGTCTTAGCTTTAAATGGGTACCAAGTGTGGTAGTCTAGGAATATTAGCAGCTACGATATGAGTAATTTTGTAGGTACACCGCCTTAATTTATTACCATTTTCTCTGCTTTCTAACATTTAAATTAATATTCAAGAATATAATCATAAACTGATTTGCATATCCAATTATGGCATAAAATGTGCTATGTCTTAGCATTTATTTGCTACCAAGCTTGTTAGTCTATGACAATCAGAAGATGAGATATAGGTAATTTTGTAGATATACCCACTTTAATTTTTCTGCATTTTTTCTTTCTTTGTTTAATGTTTTCATTCACAAATATGTTAATAAGATTTGTATATCAGACTATTGTGTTAAAGCACTATGACTCACCTTTCATTTGGTACCAATTTTGGAAGTTTAGAATAGTTAGCAGCTGATATATGGGTTATGTTGTACGTACACCCCTTTAAATTTTCTAAAGATTTTCTCTTAATTCTAATGTTTTCATTAATATTCATGAATATGCAAATTAGATAATGTGTATATCATACTATTGAGTTAAAGTGTAATGTCTCAACTTTAATTTGGTAACAAGTTTTGTAGTCTAGAAAAGTTAGCAGCTTACATTTAGGTAATATTGTACACACCCTCCTTATTTTTCCTACCATTTTTCTCTTATTTCTCATGTTTTCATAAATATTCATGACTACGGTAAATCTTGTATTAGTTCGTACAGTAAAAAATAATTATTTTTCGCTGTGTACGAACTAATAAAAATTATTTTTCTGAGAAACGGGACTGTACGAACTAATAAAATGAAAATCTGAAGATCGAGAAACGGGACCAAAAACGTGCGAAAATTGCCAAAGAGGGAGGAAGTTCTGTTTATCCTTTTAGCCTAATTACAGGCTGAATGTCTGGTCAGTATTTTCAATTAAACTAACATACTTAATAGCATGGTGAAAGATTGAAAATAAACAACCAGATTGCCGTTTCAACCGACTCATATGCAATGTGCGATATACCCGGCGATATCACCGGGTTACAGGCCAACTTTACATAGGCCTGCTTTACGGAAGAGATGTCTCGTCGGACTTGTTCTATGACGATTGTCTTGATTGGAATCATACTGTGGGTCCGAGGAATCATAACAAAAATACAACTTCTGTTCACTACCGACGGCTAGCTCTACAACGTAACAGAGCAATGTATATCGCAGCTTTCGTTTTTGGCCATGATGTAGATTCTTATTTTCTTAGAACCCTCGAAAATGCAGCATAGAAGTAGACAAGACAATACATGTACGCACATTCAGTCCTACAGGTTAGACCTACGCGTACACTCATCGATTTGGAATGAAAACTGAAAATGAAAATGGCGACTTCTAAATATGAAATATGAGCAACTGGAACGCAGACCCACAACTTACGTTTTTGCGAATGCATACTCCATTTAAAGGCTTTGTATGAACACCTATATTTCTGCATAGGTTGGTTGGTTCGAGTCTTCATCATACGTCGTATTCCTTGTGGCGACATAACATGCTCAGCTTGTTCGCACACCCCCTTACGTGTTAGCTCGGACCCAATATAGCTCGGTGTTAGGCTGTTAGCATTCTAAGATTATGAAAATGGCAATCAATGTAGAACCAGATTCCCGTACTTTGTCATCTTCGGTCGCTTGACCATGGAAAAAGCCATTACACGAGAAAATCTGTCTTTCGTGATTTGAGGCTGACTGACTCTTTTACAGCCAGAAACAGGGTTGGATGCACATGATAGTCTTTGCACTGCTATTTGAACACCATGCTATCCCGTGTACACCTTGCTTTCCATGCGCGGATCCAGGATTTTTCGTCAGGGGGGGGGGGGGGGGGGGGGCCGGGTCAATCTGACAAAAAAAGCCCTGACGTTTGTTTTTTTAGTCCTCAGCTTATTTTACTGAAGTCAAATGGTTAATTTCGAAGAAAACTCATTTTTCAAGGTTCCAGAGGGGGTCCAACATTTTCCAGGGGGTTCCAACTTTTTCCAAGGGGGTCCAATTGCTTATACCCTAGAGAAACCCATATAACTTGTGATTTTCCAGGGGTGTCCGGACCCCCTGACCCCCCTCTGGATCCGCACTTGCTATCTCGATCAGCAGGAGATAGCTTTTTTCCGTTTAGTCGTCGTTGGGTGGTATTTTTCAGTTTTATTTAAATTTTGATAGACCATGATTCTGTAAGCAAACAGTGGCGTCAGGCGACCCCACGTGCGGATCCAGAGGGGGGTTAGGGGGTCCGGACCCCCTCCCTGGAAAATCACAAGTTATATGGGTTTCTTTGGACACCCCCACCCCCTGGAAGAAGTTGGACCCCCTCCTCCCCTCTGTAATAAAACCATTGGATCCACTCTGTAAATTGTAAAATAAGTTGATGACTAAAAAAACATTGTCCAGACTGTTTTTCTGGCCGTCGGGCCTCGACCCCCCTTCCCCCCCCCCCCCCCCCCCCCCCCCCCCCCCGCCTGACAAAAATTCCTGGATCCGCGCATGAACCCTGTTCGACTTGTCTGTTCATAAGGCCTGGGCCACTGTTTAATGTGTAATGTACATTTTCTTGCGTCAAGGCCATCATCACGTGCGACCTCAAACTTTAAAACAACACGTGGCCGGAATTGATGTGCGCGGTCTCTTTGATCTTAAAAAGGATCATGCTGTCTTTTCCCTTTGCGTCAGCTGATATGCGTCAGCTGATATAATTAGCAGACGTTGGCCCAGCAAAATAAATAAATAAATAAATAAATAAAATGTGAATTCAAACTGTTTGAAACTCTGATATGGGCGGAGACCTCGGACCCAGTATGTTTATTGGGTCCGAGGCGGAGACAGAGGGGACAGGGGGTCCGGACCTCCCCATGAAACTCATTGCCATTTGTTTCCTAGAAGAAAAACTGGTACGAACCTCCCTCGAGAAGCAATTCGACACCCCCCCCACCCCCCCCCCCCCCCCCCCCCCCCCTTTGGAATTGTCTGGATCCGCGCACGCATGTCTTGACAGGAATTTTATTTTTTATTTTTTGCATGTAGCAGGTTTAGCTATCATACTTTCTAGAGATAGTTGGTAGAACTGCGTAGGTGCGCTGGCTGATCTGCGTTTTTGTTGTTTGCATACTAAAAAGTTTCTCGCGGAATTGGGTAAAAACGCGAAGTTGCAAATTTAAATATACACGGACGGTAAACAAGAGGCTTTTCTAATCTGAAAGCAAGCAATTGTTGCGGTGAGCCTAACTTTAGACATGCACCTTCATCTACATTCCTTGTATGTGAGCATTTATGCCCCTGGCAAGACTGTGCGGATGTGCAGGCTGGTCTGAGCCTTCGCTGGTTGCATGTGCGAGAGGTACCATAATCTCATGAACTGGCTAGTTTCATAGACAGCCCAATGTAAAGCATGATGCAGAAGCATGCATAAATCACTTTTCATCTTGGTTTGTGCGTCTGTGCGTACGTGTGATGATCCACAGGAATCATTTAATGTGTAAGACCCATAATACAATTTCATGAGGACGCCGCGCTAGGCTCATCAGTGTTGTTTTTGTTTGATAAAAAGTTCCATCGGATATACAATGTATATAGTTATTTTATTACGCTTATTGCGTGCGCGTTTTGATGAAACTTAGAAATGAAATTGATGCACGCACATTTAAAGCACAGCTAATTAGTGGGAGTACGTAGGTGTCTAGATTCTTCATCCATTCCAAAACTTTGAATTACCCGACGAGATTGCAAAAAAGCACAGGCTCCCCTGGGCCTTCGCTGATAACATTTGTGATAAACACCAGCCGATATGGTTTCATCATGCTCGGATCCAGTGATTCAAAAAAAAAGAAAAAAGACGCTTAGGCATATTTATGGCACAGAAAGACCATCACAGACACGTAGGACACTGTGTGCACGCGCGCGTGGTTGTGTACATGTATTTGATTTTTGTCATGACTGGATAAAATATCTCCGCGATTTGCATCAGTCCGACGTTCATTGAACCTAGCGTTTATCTTTGAATAAAAGTTTGGCATGCATTAATGCTGGATGCACGCGCATAAGCGACACTGACGATCGCACTGACAGGCGAAACGCTCCTGTTCCGCTGATATGTTTGTTAAATGACGTGCTCGACAAAAAACGAAAGCATCGTAGACAGACACACTGATTGACCAAATGAACGGAAAAAACGTTGTGTACGAACTATTAAAAATTACAAATAGGAAAAATGAACACTGTACGAACTAATACATGACATTTTGAGCTGACCGGTCATGAATAATTTATGGTGTACGAACTATTCGAGTGTACGAACTAATACAAGATTTACCGTATTCAAATTAGATTTTTTTGCATTTCGTACCATTGGATAAAAGTATATTGTCTAGGCTTTTATTTGGTACCCAGTTTGATAGTCTATGATAACTAGCAAATGACATATGGGTAATGTGTATAGATACACCCCCTTATTTTTTCTACGATTTTTTTTTTTTTTTTTTTTTTTTTAATTAATACTCATGAATATGCAAAAGCTAAAATTTGCATATCAGCACATTGATTAAAAAACTATGTCTGGGCTTCAATTCAGTACCAGGGTCGGTAGTCTAGAATAAGTTGCTGCTTAGATACGAATCATTTTGTAGGTACATCCACTTTCTTTAGAATCATATTGTGTATTTTCACATTATAGGGGAAGGGTAAATTGTCCTAGCCAGTTTTTTCTTTGCTATTTAGAGACCAGTTTGTTTCACCAGTAACTGACAGCTTGTTTCCCTTGACTTAGTGGAAGAGAGAAAAAATCTATGAAAGTATGTGCAGCACGCAAGTGCCAATCTTGGATCTGCTTGCAAATGACCCAGCTACAGTGCCCGATGGGTTGCCATGGACACCATGCAATTTTATGTAATCCAAATAGGTTTATTTTCAGAGACAATTAGAACTTTTGGTATTTAGTGGTCCCATTCAACAATTTAGCATCCATGAATAGTTGTCCTTGGGTGCAAGGTAAGTCGAATAAGCCCCCTCCCCCTCCCCAGGTATGTGTGTGTGGGAGGGGGGATAGTTATTCCATGATTTTACCTCTATTTTTACTTTCATAAATACTCATGAATATGCAAATGATATAATTTTATTATATGACTATTGGATGAAAGGACTTGTCAAATTGTATCACTGATGATATAATAACATGCAACAAGGACAGTTTTGGGGCAGTATTCAGTTTAAATTTGCTTTTTTATAATTTTCCCTTATTTTCTGAAATTTTCATCAGTATTGATGAATATGCAAATTAGATAACTAATCTGCATATCAGACCATTCTATCAGATGAAAGAACTATATCTAAGCTATAATTTGCTTGCAAGTTTAATAGTGTAGTGAGAATTGCTGATGAGATAGGAGTCATTTTGTAGGTACAGGCCCACTTTCTTTAAAATCGCATTACCCCCCTCCCCTAGCTGAACCCTACAGAATTTTGCTTAAATCGCTATATTTTTCTGCAAACAATAGTGATATCATTGTGATGCATTTTTTAAAGTTCTCATTTTAATGAAATCATTACTGACACATTTGGGCCAGATAATATGCATGGACTATCATGAAAAAAACCTTAACTAAATCGGAAGCAAGATTTTTTGCTCAAGTTGACTCCCCTGATTACCTCTCGGTCATATTTTTAATTCTAAATGCATAAATTGATGTCAGTGAATATCCCCGATAATGAGAAGATGCTTTTGGATTGATTTGTACCAGTTTGGCATCCTTAACATGTTACTCTACAGATTTTTATGGATTTTTCTTCAATTTGGCGTCCATCTTTGAAATATGCAAATTAGATAGTGAAGATGCCATTTTTCAGCTTGCCAACATTGGTTTTTGGATTCAGCATACCAAAATACCCCTAATAGGCATCTCAAAACCTTTTCTTCACAAAATGCCTGTACCTTCTTAAATAAGCGTCGTTTTCTGATTTTTTTCCTGACTATTAAATTTCCTCATTTATATCTAAATTAATCAAAATTGACATTTTCATAATTAAAAACCTTTATTGAGGATCCTTCTTTTAGATTTTGGTAGAAATTTGGCCTCTAATTAATTTACCAACACTGCAAAGGCATAATTAGGGTTATTGCCCAAGCAAAATCTATCTTGTACCATTCAGAATTACACAGAATCAATTAGAGGTACTGATTTGATGCAGTAATATTACTTTTGTGACAACCCTTTTTCATATACTGTGGAGACCTTTGATTTTTATTTCATAATTTTCCTGCTTATGTTAAGTTTCATCAAATATATGGAAGTCATTTATTTCTATTGTGCATATATACCTTAAATTCCTGCATTTATGTCAAAAACAATCAAACTTGACATTTTCATAATTATTAAACATCCTTTTGTAATGGCCCTTCTTTAATTTTGTTTATAGATTTTTGGCCTCTTACTAATTCTTCAACACAGTATATGCATAATTAAAGTTATTGCTTAAGTAAATCAAACTATTTCTGTTCAAAAATTACACAAAATCCGTCCAAGGTACTAACTTAAATGTAAAAATACTACTTTAAGGATGACCCCTTTTTCATATACAACGGTGACCTTTGATTTTTATTTCAAATTTTAACAGATTATGTTAAGGTTCATCTTATATCTAAAATTCATTTAGTTCTCTTGGGCAGTTATATCTTAAATTCCCTCATTTATGTCAAAATTAATCAAAATTGACATTTTTATAATCAAAAATCTTTTTTTTTAACGACTCTTCTTTTATTTTTTATAGATTTTTGACCTCTTACTTATTCTTCTACACAGCATAGGCATAATTAAGGTTATCGCTTAAGTAAGTAAAGTAAGTAAGGGTGCAAAGATCAGGAATCGATACAATCAAGTACCACACCTGACCCAGGCTTAAGTAAATCAAACTATTTCTATTCAAAATTACACAAAATCCACCCAAGGTACTAATTTTAATGCAAAAATACTACTTTTAGGATGACCCCTTTTTCATATACGACGGTGACCTTTGATTTTTATTTGGTCAGGAAGGCTTTACTTGATAAGATGTAGCAGTATGAGTAAATTCTCTTGGGCAGGTTTCTCACAATGAAATTGAACCCGGTGTCCTTAACTGATCTGGGTACAAACTGTTTGTAAATTAAAGTTAATAGTAGACTGGCTCCTGTCCTTAAAACAATTTTTCACCAATGTGTGATATCATATACTTGTAGCTAGTCTGACTCTGATGGCTCTTAAGCCATCTAAGACATTTCTAAGACATTTTTTGTCGTCTGCTGATTTCCCCCCATATGATGCTTGGATTAGTGTCAACCCAGATCAGGATGCTTCTGTTTGTTTACACTGTTTGCTTTTATGCGTTGGAAGATACTTTTACGCAGACACCCCTTTGTAATTAATAGCAATTTTTAGTTGCACAAAGATTGTAGGTTCTTGCAAGAATCAATACAAGGTTCTAATGAGTACCCACATTCTGCGTAGCCTTATTAACTGTATTTTTGGCATCTGCTAATTTTTTAAAAATCAACTTTTTCGAAAAAAAATTTAAGGAATACCATCAGAGTGTCGAATAGTTGAGATCCAGATTAGGCCCGACGTTTTGTCGTTCTGATCTGCGCCCCAAATCGTTGCAAAAGTTATCAGCAGACGAAACTAGGAGATAAAGAGTAAATCTCTTTTTTTTTTTAACTTTGGGGTGGGGTTTGACATGATGGTTATAAGTATAAAAACAATTGTTGCAATTTATTAGAATATGGTTATACTTTAATATGAAAAACTTGATTTTTAAATAATGATTATAAATGTTAGTTTATCTTGGACCATTAAATAAGTAGAATTATATCTGTTGATGACCAGTACCTGTGGTGAGCATATGTTGATTGGCCAATTATGACTGGAGGCAGTCTCTTATCAGTTTAATCCCTATAATAGCCACCTACATATAGGTATTGAAGATGACACAGAAATAAGACTTACCCCTTTAAACAGATACCTTCACAAACAGTGAAGACCCAGATGAAATGCTGCATAAGGCAGCTGTTTATCAGGATCTGTACTGTTTGCTAAAGTAAAAAATAGGGAAATAAATTCATCACTATGGTAATTTCGAAAAGTTGACCTGCTACCCTTAAAACTGAAAATTGACCATCCTATACATACTGTATCAATATCACGAATCAGCAGACTTCTGTTTTTAAAAGTTATCAGCAGGAGATAAAGAGTTGAAGATCAAGAATTTATTGCAACCACAACAATATTATGTAAAAAGAACATATGTCAAATGTTACGCGTTATGTGACGGTTGATCAGTGTACATACTTAAGAAAATAAACAAAGTGTAATATTCAGCTTCACTATAAAATTGGTTATTGAATGTCACGCGATTTGCTACTTATTAGCCGAAATAATATAGTTTTATGAACAGTGTATAGCCAGATCAAACAAGTATATATAGATGAGTGTGAGATAACATTTCAAAACATTTGTTTAATTTCTAATATTTCTGGTCCTGAAGGTTGTTTTTGTCTAAGCAAATAGTGCAGACCCTTATGTAATGCATGTCCTTAGCTGTTGGTGAGGCGTAAAATACACTCACTCATTCCTGATAAAACACGGCCTTCAATCTGGGTCTTGCCTGTTTGCTAAATACATAATTCACAGAAAAAAATGTATTGTGCTAACGCTTTGCAAGCTGGGTAATTTTCATTTGGTTTTGTTGTCTGCTGTTTTAGTTTAAAAATGATAGTTTTCAAAATTCTTTTCATGAATATTATTAGAGTGTCTGTTTAAATCAAGATCAGGTTCAATGTTTTGTCAGACCTGATCTAGGTCTAAACTGTTTGCAAAGACAAAAAAAATACATTACCAGCAGGAAAAGGGTTAAAGTCAAGTGACCACACCATTGAAGCTAGGTGTGATAGATAACCAGTCAAGTGATTATAATCCTATCTGTTATCTTTAATTGCTTGTATAAACAGTGTCATTAATTTATGACACACTTCTGCAAATATGAGATAAGCAGAAGCTAGCATTACCATATTGGAACTTGAAGGTTCAAAACAGCTTGCACATATTCTTTGATAAATGTAAAAAATATCCATTGCAGCAGCTAGCTTCATGAGGCCTTAGATTCTCTTAGAGAAAACTGCCACCGCTGCTTGCTTAAAGCATATCAGTGACCTATATTAGAGTGACTAGACACTTCATTTTTCAGGCATATAGGTATGTCGTGGCATGTGTCACGTGACTAATGCCTGGTGCGCCTTTTATCGTACACACTCAAAATGGCGATGCAGCTTGTGAGACCGCTGCATTTATAGGTACTTTTACGAGCGTACTTCGTCTTTAATATCGCTTATTGGTAAATATTGTTAATAACAATCGAAAAAACATATATGAAATATTGCTAAATGCTTTATTTCTGCAATGTAAAAACTAATCCGATTGAGTTATGACCGTGTAAATAACGGCCGATTTTAAGAAAGTTGCGGAAATCTGCAAAAAATGGCTTCAAAAATACCTCTTTCACTCTGACGAATAAAGCTTCAAACATGGCTATATCTGTGTCTCGATTTATCAATATTCATAAACTAAGATGTCCAATGATTCATAATTATCGATATTATATTATTTCGGTGATTATAAAGGTTTTAAAAGTTTAGGTAAACAATAGAGAAATTACGCTGTGTATTCCAAAACAGCGGTAAAAGCCAATCGTGTAGATAAATGATATCGAGTTTCCCTCATTTACCTGTGTAAGATACACGACAGTGTTATTTGAGTTGAGTATTGGTATTTTATTGGAGTTTCTAGTCACTCTTATATAGGTCACTGAGCATATATATATAGATTAAGACCATGCCATTTTTACAAAAATGAAACTGTTTGCCAAGGTTATAAGCAGACGACAAAAGTCGCCACGAGCTACAGTCTGATCAACGCCTTTAGTATCCAGATCGGAAAAGACAAAATGTGGATCCTGATTGGGGTTCAAACTGTTTGCCAAGGTTATAAGCAGACAACAAAAGTTGCAGTGAGCAAGGAATTAGTTAGACAGGTTAATATGTAAGTACCTGTGTAATGTCCTCATAAGAGCACAAGATTTACGTGTGGGTCGGGTCTGATTTTGTTGCATGCGATTGTCTTACAACCGCGCAAGTAGAAAGTTAGCAAAAGCTCATCTGGAGTCGCGTCATCGCAAGGCCACTGGGTCAGATTTCAAAGACACGCCGAACAAGATACGGCGTAATAAGTGACAAGCTAGTCAAAGTAAAAGAAACCACAATCCATATTTAGCAACACCGATTTATTTGAACATTCCCGTTTGTAGCGAGTAAACAGTTGTCAAAAAACATGATCATTTGGTCAGGAGGCAGAGCGAAGCGGTTGTAAACATTAATGTGCCGCACCGTGGTAATTTAAACGATCCGTTTGTGGGCACGAGGTTGAGAGGTACAGGCTGATCGGGATCATTATACGGGCACTTGATAGCTATTTAAAGGATCTTAAGCTTTCTGTATGCAGACAGCGTAGTGTAACAAGACCCTTGGGCACAGGCTGATCAGAGTCTTCGGTTAGCGCACATATAATAGTTTCATTTGGTGCGACTTAATTTCAATATCTAGATTCTTTGGGAGCAATTTTTGGCGCCGAATAATATTTTCTGTTGGTGAAATAACATGGATAAAAGAACCGGAAAGTCGCATTTGAGTGCTGACATTCTCAAAACGCTAAGAGAAACTATCTTCTTTTGTTGTAGAAAGATCAGGATGGGAATCGTCTCATAACAGGTTTTGTCTTATCACATGAGAGAAAAAGGGACATTGACCCGCCTACGCGTAAGACACAACTGTCAATCATCTCTGAAACCAGCCCAGGAGCACCTGATAGGCAGTTCGACACGAAATCTAACTGTCTTTGTTTTCTGACCGCACACTGAGAAACTTACCGTTTGTGACAAAAATAGTTGGTCGGAGCGTCTTTGTTTCTTGACAGTGACACCGTTTTATGAACCAATCACAGAAGTCATTTTGCTAACTTGCTACTTGCGCGGTTGTACAGTGATAACCTTTTCAAATAATTTATACCCTGATCAGGCTCGACAAAATACAAATCTAGATACAAACTGTTCAATCAGTCTGTAACTGTTCAGTACTCTTATTGTGATGTAAATAAATTAGAAAACGCATGGGCCCAGTCGCGATAACCCGATTTTTTTCGCATGAGCAGAACAAATGCTCAGACCAGCTTGCGTATCGGCGTACTCTTGAGGTGCGGCATCTGACAGGAGTCTACAATGTTTGCAGGATTCATTTATTATTATTATTCATTTCAGTGAATAACTTAGCTTGGGCATTGTCTAGTTCCATAGAAGAGAACACAATTTCTTGCTCAATTTTTTAATTTTGTCTCAGCATGCTCAGTAAATATAATAATAAGACAGAAGTTTCACTAATTTATTCCTTGATAAGAACATGAGAACAAATCGCTTTCTGCCATAGATCCTTATGAGCTTTTTCGCACACATGAACAAACTTAGAGCTGACCACATGGTAAAACAGAAATGATCTCATCCTTTTGCTGATAAAGCTATCAGACAGTATGCTTTGCAAAAAGTTTCATTCGTTACACTTCTTTCAGCAGTTTCAGGCAGATTGTATCTATAAGAATCTCTTGAAGATGCTTGTTACTTCTTGTTACAGTCTGTTTCATTAGTTATCTATTTGTTTTCATTGTTTCAGTTGTTTCAGTGGAAGATGTCCAATTTTTTAAGCCCGTTTCATTCGTTACACTTGTTTCAGCAGTTTCAGGCAGATTGTGTCTATAAAAAATCTCTTGAAGATGCTTGTCACTTCTTGTTACAGTCTGTTTTATTAGTTTTCTATTCATTTTCATTGTTTCTGTTGGTTCAGTGGAAGATGTCCAATTTTTTTTAAGCCCGTTTCATTCGTTACACTTGTTTCAGCAGTTTCAGGCAGAGTGTGACTATAAAAAATCTCTTGAAGATGCTTGTTACTTCTTGTTACAGTCTGTTACATTAGTTTTCTATTCACTTTCATTGTTTCAGTTGTTTCAGTGGAAGATGTCCATTTTTTTTAAGCCCGTTTCATTCGTCACACTTGTTTCAGCAGTTTCAGGCAGATTGTGTCTATAAAAAATCTCTTGAAGATGCTTGTTACTTCTTGTTACAGTCTGTTTTATTAGTTTTCTATTCATTTTCATTGTTTCAGTTGGTTCAGTGGAAGATGTCCAATTTTTTTTAAGCCCGTTTCATTTGTTACACTTGTTTCAGCAGTTTCAGGCAGAGTGTGACTATAAAAAATCTCTTGAAGATGCTTGTTACTTCTTGTTACAGTCTGTTACATTAGTTTTCTATTCATTTTCATTGTTTCAGTGGAAGATGTCCAATTTTTTTAGTCCGTTTCATTCGTTACACTTGTTTCAGCAGTTTCAGGCAGATTGTGTCTATAAAAAATCTCTTGAAGATGCTTGTTACTTCTTGTTACAGTCTGTTTCATTAGTTTTCTATTCACTTTCATTGTTTCAGTTGTTTCAGTGGAAGATGTCCATTTTTTTTAAGCCCGTTTCATTCGTTACACTTGTTTCAGCAGTTTCAGGCAGGATTGTGTCTATAAAAAATCTCTTGAAGATGCTTGTTACTTCTTGTTACAGTCTGTTTTATTAGTTTTCTATTCATTTTCATTGTTTCAGTTGTTTCAGTGGAAGATGTCCAATTTTTTTAAGCTTGTTTCATTCGTTACACTTGTTTCAGCAGTTTCAGGCAGATTGTGTCTATAAAAAATCTCTTGAAGATGCTTGTTACTTCTTTTACAGTCTGTTTCATTAGTTTTCTATTCATTTTCATTGTTTCAGTTGTTTCAGTGGAAGATGTCCAATTTTTTTAAGCTTGTTTCATTCGTTACACTTGTTTCAGCAGTTTCAGGCAGATTGTGTCTATAAAAAATCTCTTGAAGATGCTTGTTACTTCTTTTACAGTCTGTTTCATTAGTTTTCTATTCATTTTCATTGTTTCAGTTGTTTAAGTGGAAGATGTCCAATTTTTTTAAGCTTGTTTCATTCGTTACACTTGTTTCAGCAGTTTCAGGCAGATTGTGTCTATAAAAAATCTCTTGAAGATGCTTGTTACTTCTTTTACAGTCTGTTTCATTAGTTTTCTATTCATTTTCATTGTTTCAGTTGTTTCAGTGGAAGATGTCCAATTTTTTTAAGCTTGTTTCATTCGTTACACTTGTTTCAGCAGTTTCAGGCAGATTGTGTCTATAAAAAATCTCTTGAAGATGCTTGTTACTTCTTTTACAGTCTGTTTTATTAGTTTTCTATTCATTTTCATTGTTTCAGTTGTTTCAGTGGAAGATGTCCAATTTTTTTAAGCTTGTTTCATTCGTTACACTTGTTTCAGCAGTTTCAGGCAGATTGTGTCTATAAAAAATCTCTTGAAGATGCTTGTTACTTCTTTTACAGTCTGTTTCATTAGTTTTCTATTCATTTTCATTGTTTCAGTTGTTTCAGTGGAAGATGTCCAATTTTTTTAAGCTTGTTTCATTCGTTACACTTGTTTCAGCAGTTTCAGGCAGATTGTGTCTATAAAAAATCTCTTGAAGATGCTTGTTACTTCTTTTACAGTCTGTTTCATTAGTTTTCTATTCATTTTCATTGTTTCAGTTGTTTCAGTGGAAGATGTCCAATTTTTTTAAGCTTGTTTCATTCGTTACACTTGTTTCAGCAGTTTCAGGCAGATTGTGTCTATAAAAAATCTCTTGAAGATGCTTGTTACTTCTTTTACAGTCTGTTTCATTAGTTTTCTATTCATTTTCATTGTTTCAGTTGTTTAAGTGGAAGATGTCCAATTTTTTTAAGCTTGTTTCATTCGTTACACTTGTTTCAGCAGTTTCAGGCAGATTGTGTCTATAAAAAATCTCTTGAAGATGCTTGTTACTTCTTTTACAGTCTGTTTCATTAGTTTTCTATTCATTTTCATTGTTTCAGTTGTTTCAGTGGAAGATGTCCAATTTTTTTAAGCTTGTTTCATTCGTTACACTTGTTTCAGCAGTTTCAGGCAGATTGTGTCTATAAAAAATCTCTTGAAGATGGTTGTTACTTCTTTTACAGTCTGTTTCATTAGTTTTCTATTCATTTTCATTGTTTCAGTTGTTTCAGTGAAAGATGTCCAATTTTTTTTAGTCCGTTTCATTCGTTACACTTGTTTCAGCAGTTTCAGGCAGATTGTGTCTATAAAAAATCTCTTGAAGATGCTTGTTACTTCTTTTACAGTCTGTTTCATTAGTTTTCTATTCATTTTCATTGTTTCAGTTGTTTCAGTGGAAGATGTCCAATTTTTTTAAGCTTGTTTCATTCGTTACACTTGTTTCAGCAGTTTCAGGCAGATTGTGTCTATAAAAAATCTCTTGAAGATGCTTGTTACTTCTTTTACAGTCTGTTTCATTAGTTTTCTATTCATTTTCATTGTTTCAGTTGTTTAAGTGGTAGATGTCCAATTTTTTTAAGCTTGTTTCATTCGTTACACTTGTTTCAGCAGTTTCAGGCAGATTGTGTCTATAAAAAATCTCTTGAAGATGCTTGTTACAGTCTTTTACATTAGTTTTCTATTCATTTTCATTGTTTCAGTTGTTTAAGTGGAAGATGTCCAATTTTTTTAAGCCTGTTTTCTTTCGTTATACTTGTTTCAGCAGTTTCAGGCAGATTGTGTCTATAAAAAATCTCCTAGAGATGCTTGTTACTTCTTGTTACAGTCTGTTTCATTAGTTTTCTATTCATTTTCATTGTTTCAGTTGTTTAAGTGGTAGATGTCCAATTTTTTTAAGCCTGTTTCATTCGTTACACTTGTTTCAGCAGTTTCAGGCAGATTGTGTCTATAAAAAATCTCTTGAAGATGCTTGTTACTTCTTGTTACAGTCTGTTTCATTAGTTTTCTATTCATTTTCATTGTTTCAGTTGTTTCAGTGAAAGATGTCCAATTTTTTTTAGTCCGTTTCATTCGTTACACTTGTTTCAGCTGTTTCAGGCAGATTGTGTCTATAAAAAATCTCTTGAAGATGCTTGTTACTTCTTGTTACAGTCTGTTTCATTAGTTTTCTATTCATTTTCATTGTTTCAGTTGTTTCAGTGGAAGATGTCCAATTTTTTTTAAGCCCGTTTCATTCGTTACACTTGTTTCAGCAATTTCAGGCAGATTGTGTCTATAAAAAATTTCCTAGAGATGCTTGTTACTTCTTGTTACAGTCTGTTTCATTAGTTTTCTATTCATTTTCATTGTTTCAGTTGTTTAAGTGGAAGATGTCCAATTTTTTTAAGCCTGTTTCATTCGTTACACTTGTTTCAGCTGTTTCAGGCAGATTGTGTCTATAAAATATCTCTTGAAGATGCTTGTTACTTCTTGTTACAGTCTGTTTCATTAGTTTTCTATTCATTTTCATTGTTTCAGTTGTTTCAGTGGAAGATGTCCAATTTTTTTTAAGCCCGTTTCATTCGTTACACTTGTTTCAGCAGTTTCAGGCAGATTGTGTCTATAAAAATCTCCTAGAGATGCTTGTTACTTCTTGTTACAGTCTGTTTCATTAGTTTTCTATTTGTTTTCATTGTTTCAGTTGTTTCAGTGGAAGATGTCCAATTTTTTTAAGCTTGTTTCATTTGTTACACTTGTTTCAGCAGTTTCAGGCAGATTGTGTCTATAAAAAATCTCTTGAAGATGCTTGTTACTTCTTGTTACAGTCTGTTTCATTAGTTTTCTATTCGTTTTCATTGTTTCAGTTGTTTCAGTGAAAGATGTCCAATTTTTTTTAGTCCGTTTCATTCGTTACACTTGTTTCAGCTGTTTCAGGCAGATTGTGTCTATAAAAAATCTCTTGAAGATGCTTGTTACTTCTTGTTACAGTCTGTTTCATTAGTTTTCTATTCATTTTCATTGTTTCAGTTGTTTCAGTGGAAGATGTCCAATTTTTTTTAAGCCCGTTTCATGCGTTACACTTGTTTCAGCTGTTTCAGGCAGATTGTGTCTATAAAAAATCTCTTGAAGATGCTTGTTACTTCTTGTTACAGTCTGTTTCATTAGTTTTCTATTCATTTTCATTGTTTCAGTTGTTTCAGTGAAAGATGTCCAATTTTTTTTAGTCCGTTTCATTCGTTACACTTGTTTCAGCTGTTTCAGGCAGATTGTGTCTATAAAAAATCTCTTGAAGATGCTTGTTACTTCTTGTTACAGTCTGTTTCATTAGTTTTCTATTCATTTTCATTGTTTCAGTTATTTCAGTGGAAGATGTCCAATTTTTTTTAAGCCCGTTTCATTCGTTACACTTGTTTCAGCAATTTCAGGCAGATTGTGTCTATAAAAAATTTCCTAGAGATGCTTGTTACTTCTTGTTACAGTCTGTTTCATTAGTTTTCTATTCATTTTCATTGTTTCAGTTGTTTAAGTGGAAGATGTCCAATTTTTTTAAGCCTGTTTCATTCGTTACACTTGTTTCAGCAGTTTCAGGCAGATTGTGTCTATAAAAAATCTCTTGAAGATGCTTGTTACTTCTTGTTACAGTCTGTTTCATTAGTTTTCTATTCATTTTCATTGTTTCAGTTGTTTCAGTGGAAGATGTCCAATTTTTTTTAAGCCCGTTTCATTTGTTACACTTGTTTCAGCAATTTCAGGCAGATTGTGTCTATAAAAAATTTCCTAGAGATGCTTGTTACTTCTTGTTACAGTCTGTTTCATTAGTTTTCTATTCATTTTCATTGTTTCAGTTGTTTAAGTGGAAGATGTCCAATTTTTTTAAGCCCGTTTCATTCGTTACACTTGTTTCAGCTGTTTCAGGCAGATTGTGTCTATAAAAAATCTCTTGAAGATGCTTGTTACTTCTTGTTACAGTCTGTTTCATTAGTTTTCTATTTGTTTTCATTGTTTCAGTTGTTTCAGTGGAAGATGTCCAATTTTTTTAAGCTTGTTTCATTCGTTACACTTGTTTCAGCAGTTTCAGGCAGATTGTGTCTATAAAAAATCTCTTGAAGATGCTTGTTACTTCTTGTTACAGTCTTTTACATTAGTTTTCTATTCGTTTTCATTGTTTCAGTTGTTTCAGTGAAAGATGTCCAATTTTTTTTAGTCCGTTTCATTCGTTACACTTGTTTCAGCTGTTTCAGGCAGATTGTGTCTATAAAAAATCTCTTGAAGATGCTTGTTACTTCTTTTACAGTCTGTTTCATTAGTTTTCTATTCATTTTCATTGTTTCAGTTGTTTCAGTGGAAGATGTCCAATTTTTTTTAAGCCCGTTTCATGCGTTACACTTGTTTCAGCTGTTTCAGGCAGATTGTGTCTATAAAAAATCTCTTGAAGATGCTTGTTACTTCTTGTTACAGTCTGTTTCATTAGTTTTCTATTCATTTTCATTGTTTCAGTTGTTTCAGTGAAAGATGTCCAATTTTTTTTAGTCCGTTTCATTCGTTACACTTGTTTCAGCTGTTTCAGGCAGATTGTGTCTATAAAAAATCTCTTGAAGATGCTTGTTACTTCTTTTACAGTCTGTTTCATTAGTTTTCTATTCATTTTCATTGTTTCAGTTGTTTCAGTGGAAGATGTCCAATTTTTTTTAAGCCCGTTTCATGCGTTACACTTGTTTCAGCTGTTTCAGGCAGATTGTGTCTATAAAAAATCTCTTGAAGATGGTTGTTACTTCTTGTTACAGTCTGTTTCATTAGTTTTCTATTCATTTTCATTGTTTCAGTTGTTTCAGTGGAAGATGTCCAATTTTTTTTAAGCCCGTTTCATTTGTTACACATGTTTCAGCAGTTTCAGGCAGATTGTGTCTATAAAAAAATCTCTTGAAGATGCTTGTTACTTCTTGTTACAGTCTGTTTTATTAGTTTTCTATTCGTTTTCATTGTTTCAGTTGTTTAAGTGGAAGATGTCCAATTTTTTTAAGCTTGTTTCATTCGTTACACTTGTTTCAGCAGTTTCAGGCAGATTGTGTCTATAAAAAATCTCTTGAAGATGCTTGTTACTTCTTGTTACAGTCTGTTTCATTAGTTTTCTATTCATTTTCATTGTTTCAGTTGTTTCAGATAAAAAGATGTCCAATTTTTTTAGAAGGTAGATGCTGGTTACTTATTGTTACAGTCCGTTTCATTGGTTTTCTACTGATTTACATTGTTTCAGTTGTTTCAGTGGAGGATGTCCAATTTTTTCCACTTTTGTCTTTATCTTGCATTAGTAACAGTTCAGTGTAGTCCCACCATATTGTTATTCTTTCTTTGACCTTGTATATTGTTATTCTTTCTTTGACCTTGTATATTGTTACACCGTTACAGTGTAACAAAATATGTCCTTCCGGAAATCTGCTCTCTTTTTATGCACTATCTACAAAAGGGTTGCAGGGATATCAGGTTGCAGTCATGAAAAGGTTAAATTTGACTTTTTATTCAATGACCCAATTAATCTCTTAGCTCAGTAAACCTGAGAGTTTGCTTTGATGCTTTACAGCCCAGTCAACAATTTATCAGTCATGTCAGGACAATTTCCTGTCTTCCTGGGTTGAACAAGCAGGATAAGTACTAAGCAGCCATTTAAAGTGTCTTGCGTAAGGACACAACACAGTGAATCCGCCGGTGGTGAGTCTCAAACTGACAACCCTTCGACCCCCAGTCAAACACTCTACCAACTGAACTGCTGCGCTCCACAGTTAACCTGACAGATTGGGATGTGAAGGGTCAGTAATAATAAGGGGGAAAGAAGTCATATAGGTATAGATTAATGTAAGGGCAGGTTCAGTGACTGGTCTGTGGAAGTTGTAGGTTGATCAGTAATACTGGAACTGTATCTACTATGTAACATAATTACATACCTATGTCAGGGAAGGCCTCCTTGACCTTCCAATCACTAACTGGATTGTACAGAATAAAATTATGTACATTAACCCTTTTCCTCATAGAGACACCTTTTAACACTTTTGCAAACAGAGCAGATCCAGATCAGGCAGCTCTTATAAGAGCTGCCTGATCAGGGTCTACTCTGCTTGCTTATGGAAATATGATATATCTGATCCTACACTAGTGGACCTGACCTGACAAGAAATTTCTTTGTTCTTTGTACCAACATGAAAATTTATTTATATAGTTATTCATAGTGGGTGGAGCCTAGCATGAATATTCATGAATAAAAGGGTTAAGAATAACATTTTTCTTCGTCAAGAAGCACTAACAAAGAAGATAAACATTTTCATCACTAAAATGCTGTCTTTTACAAAAAAATATAAAAAAAATCAATTGAAGGATATCTGTTAATGTCACAGCCATAACTTGCAATGCAGTGAATATGTATCTATCTACTACCACAACACCACAGCCCACAAACAGTCTACTATTGACTATTACATCACCATTATCCATTGACTTCTACAATACCGAAACCTTACAGACATTTTCATGAGAAAGTCTTTGGGCATTTGATCAGTTTTTGATACTAAAACTGTATAAAACCTAAATACTCAGACACCTCATCTCTTTACCATACTTATGGTGAAATTCGGACAAGTCCTGAGGTGAATAAATAGAGAATACTAGGTGAGTGTCTTTTGATATCAAGTTTACCAGGCATGGCTTCAAGAACGCTTGTTGACATCGCGATGCTTGCCGAGCGATTCAACATGCTTTCTTGAAGTGGAGCCATGGTAAACTTGATATCAAAAGACGCAACCTGGTATTCTATTTATCAGTTTACCAAGTTGATTCACTCTTCAAACTAGCGAACATGATGCAATGATTGATTTTTGTGTGGTTTCAGTGTCATTGGCGACATCATTCAAAAAGTGCAACGTCATCATGACCTTATAAAGGCACATGCCGTGAGATAGACAACCTTTATCAGGCAACGTGCAACACTGCAGTTAATATGACTGGTAACTAATAAAGTGAAGTGAGATGACAAATGGTGTCATTACTGTCATTACTGATCCTGGGCCTAAAGTTTATTCAGTCCTTTCTCACTGAATATTTAGAGTTAATATGATCCCAAAGGTCACGATAACCCAATTTTTTTGTCCACTACAAAAAAATGCAATTAGTTTCTTATCCATCAGTTCAAATATATGTTTGGGGTGCTCAAAAGAACTGTCTCATAGAGACAGTTCTTTTGAGGACCCACAATATTTTTTGGTTGAGCAATAAGAAAATTAAATGTCTCTTATCTGGAGACTTGAGTACAGGGGTTAAGTCTTAGAGATATGCTTGAGTAAATAACATTTTTGTAAACAACTGATCTTCAGGCCTTTCGTTAAGAGTGTGTACCAAAAAATTATTATTTTTATCTCTCAACCAAAACATATTTTGTGGGTACTCAAAAGAACCGTCTCAATGAGACGGTTCTTTTCAGCACCAGAAACATATGTTAAATCTGATGGGTAAGAAAATATTTGCAATTTTACCCTCAAAAATTTTGTCTATCTAAACCTGTGTGATCTTGGATAGGTTTTCATCAAAATGCGAATCCTACCACAAGATTGCATGCAAACATCACATATACCCAAAGAAATGGTTTCTCATTACACAACACATATATGTGGGTTGATCAGAAAATGATGTTGAAACTTTTTACAATGTTAGATGAGTTAGTATGCAAAAACAGTCAAAACTTACACAACATAATGTACAAGTACTGAATTTGCAGTAATATCTGTGCATAAAATCTAGAATTTTCGAGTGCTCTTCAAACCAATTTGTATTCATTAAGTCTGAATCTGTATGAAATTTTGGCCATTCTGAATGCCTTATGCATACATGGCATAAACTGTGGACTGAAATCTGTGACATAAACCAAAATTTTAAAGGAGATTTGATAAAATTCTGTGAGATATTTCACAAAAATCACTTTGGAACTCCTCCAAAATAACCAAAAAGCTTTTATTTTAATGTAGGAAGCCTGTGATAAACACAATAAAGAGTAATTTATGATTATTTCTTTATAAAATGTGCTTTAGATAGTCTGAAAATTCAGTGAGATTTGAAAATCTTATGGGAATCGGCTTTCAGAAGGACCAAATTCTGTGAGATTTTATCTCACAGTGTGAGGTATGGCATGTATGACTATGTTTCAAAGAACATGTTATAAGGTCATGAGGGCATAATCTGAAACGATTGTGCCTAAAAGTATAAACTTCCAAGGCAGCCTGGCTGTATCTAAAATGAAATTCTAACTGTACTGCTTGCTTACAGTTATTACTGAGCATTTCTGATCACCCCTCATATGTATTCAATTGACGCGAGACTGGATGCTAGAGGCCCCAATGGCTGAATGATCTAAAATTACTGGCTTGGGCTGTACAGTAAAACCTGTGTAAAATGGCCACTCTAAAAAAGACAAAAAATTGGTTTTATAAGACCAATTATCGCTTAATGCAGGGCAAAAGTATCCAAGGGGAGCATTCTGCAATATTTTCAACCTTCCTTAAGCTACCATTTGTCACTAAGATCTTTGTTTTTTCTAATTTTGAGTGGCAGTTTTACACAGGTTTTACTGTATTTGAAAATGCAACCATTGTAAAATGACCACTCTCAAAAAGACCAAAAATTTATTTTCAAGACCAATTATCGCTTAATGCAGGTCAAAAGTAAGGGGAGCATTCTGCAATACTTTCAACCTTCATTTAGCTACCTTTTGTCATTATTTGTTTGATTTGATTCTTTACGTCCCAGTCAACAATTTTTCAGTTACTTCGGGACGTGTCTCCCTGGGTTGAACTAGTACTAAGCAAGGATAAAAGTGTCTTGCTCATAGATATAACACAGTAACCCTGACCATTTGTCATTAAGATCTTTGTTTTGTCCATTTTTGAGTAGCTGTTTTACACAGACTTTACTGTATTTGAAAATGCAAACCAATAAATATGTACCTTTATCCTTGAGCATCTGTTCAATATCTTTGTCTTCAGCTATGTATCTGAAAATAAAATTGCAAACACTTACAGTCAAATCTCGTAAATTCGAAATTCCTAGGGACTAGAGTTTATTTTATTTGAATCTTTTTGTCCCATCAACAATCTTTCAGTTATGTAGGGACGGGTCTTTCTGGGTTTAACCAGTACTAAACTTGCTCAAGGACACCACGCAGTGATGCCGGTGAGACTCGAACCTGCGGCCCCTCCGTCTCGAGCCAAGCACTCTACCACTGAGCCACTTCGCTCTAGGGACTAGAGGTTTTATTTCTAAGTATCCTAAATTTGAATTATAGGGAGGTAGACATAAAAAATATATAGCCCCAAAAAAGATTATCATTTTTTTCCTCTATCAAACATGAGTTTTGGGCGCGTAAAATAAACGTCTCAATGAGAGGTTTCTTTTATGCACCCAAACAATATGTTATTATAGACAATTTGTAAAATAGACCATGAATAGGTCCTAGTCTCTGAATCTATTGTGTCCCAAATTTATTTTGATTTAGTGAGTATTTCAAAAAATCAAAGTTCGAATTTTCGAGGTTTTACTGTAATTCTTTGTATGCTGAATAATTTTTCATGATTTTTTTTTGTTTGCTGACTTTTTTCAAAATTCACTTTTCAAAAAATTATTTCAGGAACACAATCAAAGTGTCAAAGGGTTTGGATCCAGATCAGGCCCGACAAAATGTCGGCCTGATCTGGGTCCAAACTGTTTGCAAAGATTATCCGCAGATGACAAAAGTCGCCGCTGGCAGGCAGACAAAACCCTTAAAACATTAATCTGCACAGCAACAGACAACAATTTTTTCTGACACCTTCCATTAATTTTGTGGAAAATTCATGTCGACAGATCATGATGATTCACATGTTATAAATATCAAGCATTGTAAGAAAGCAACAAAGTTTAAAAATACTGACTGCTTCAAATTAAAGGTGGTGTGCTTTATGGATTTAACTAGCAAATTAAACATATGCTGTTTCCATATCCAATTACTGTAAACAACAATAATATACTGCCATCCCGAAATAGTGACTAGACTTTGACTTTCCATAGAAAGTCAGCCTCAAAATGCTGAATTAGGGAGATTATAATAGGTTCTCTGATTTATATTGGGTCTGTCTAAAGACAATTGACCATTTAAACTTGAAATTGTGAATATTTAGAAGCCATACTGCAAGTTTTAAGATCAGAGTTTTGAAAGTTCGGGATTTAATGGAAATTGTGAACTTTCACCCATGCTATCATCTTTTACCTGATTCTGTCTTCGTCTATACTGTCGACGATATTACTTCGTTGATTTACAAGATCCAACAATCTCTGCATCAGATATTCTTCTTCATTCTTGTCTTCTATTGACTTGTCTAAATCTAACAAAAAAAAAGAAGTACAGTTTGTTTGTTAGATTGGATTCTTTACATCCAGTCAACAATCTTTCAGTAATACAGGGACAGGATAAGCTAGGATTAATGTGTCTTGCTCAAGGACACAATGCAGTGACGCCGGTGAGGCTCAATTAGGCGGTCCCTCGGTCTCTAGTCAAGCACTCTACCACTTAGCCACTGCGCTCCCTATGAAGTACAGTAAAGCCTGTGTAAAATGGCCACTCTCAAAAAGACAGAAAATTGGTATTCAAGACCAATTATCACTTAATGCAGGTCAAAGCATTGCAGAATGCCCCAAGAGGAGCATTCTGCAATACTTTTGACCTTCATTAAGCTACCATTTGTCATTAAGATCTGTTTTGTCTATTTTTGAGTGACCATTTTACACAGGTTTTACTGTATTTGAAAATGCAACCTGTGTAAAGCAGCCACTCTCAAAAAGACAGAAAATTGTTTTCCAAGACCAATTATCACTTGATGCAAGTCAAATGCTCCAAGGGGATCATTCTGCAATTCTTTTGGCCTTCATTAGCCTACCATTTGTCATTAAGATCTTTGTTTACAAGAATAGTCATTATTATATACATGTACTTCAATATTGCGTCCTTTTAAAATGCATTGATGAAAGTATCATAAATTCTAAAGTATTGAACGTTTGGTAAACAGTCATATTGAATCGATTAGAATTACAAGTACAGCACACAATCTTACCGGGATATTATTTTTTACCAATCTTCACTTGTCTAGATGCAAACTGAGCTTAAACTTTCCTACCCGATTAAGGTTTTGATTTTACAACTACTGATGATTGTAATTTGAAAAAACTGAAATCTGAATGATGCTGTGGCAGAACATTATTGAGGAAGGTATGTTTCTTACAATTCCTGCGTGAGAGATTGAACTTCTTTTTTATTTTTCATTATCACGTGGCATTCTATAAGTTTGTATTAATTTTATATGATAATAGCGTAAGTTTCAGAAAACAAGAATGGTAGCATATAAATAGCCTGTCTTTTCCTGTTAGCAAACCTAATCTTAACCCTTTACTCAATAGGCTGTTTTTAGATCATGACACCATTTTCTATTTTTAGACAGCGTTGAAAAAAATTAAAGAAAAATTTAAGTGAAGTTTTGAATACTTTTGAAAGTATTATGGAAAATAGAACATTTGTTCCTCTCATAATATTTTCAAATACATGATATTTCAAAGGTATCAAAAGGCGTTATTATGGAGTAAGGGGTTAATATGGTTTCGCAAAAACAACATACCTGGCTTTTCGACAAGCTCTCTCAACTGTTGTTCCACAGCCTTATGTTCTGTCTCCAACTCCTGCTGACGAGACCTGAAATATTCAAGGGTCATGTTGTAAACATTCAGAAAATAGAGACAGTGTGATAAAATTATTGCATGGCTAGTATAAAGAAAAAAAAAATAAAGAAATATATAAGATTGCTTTAATGTTGATTTTAATTTTAATATAGAATGTTTGTTTGTTTGTGTTAATGCTTTACATCCCAGTCAACAATTTTTCAGTCATGTCGGGATGATTTTCTGTCTTCCTGGGTTGTTTTTGTTTGTTTGTTTTGATTCTTTACGTCACATCACTACAATTTTTCAGTTAAACAGGGACGGGTCTTCCTGGGTTGAACCAGTACTAAGCTAGGATAAATGTGTCTTGCTCAAGGACCACAACGCAGTGACGCCGGTGAGGCTCGAACCCTCGGTCTCGAGTCAAGCACCCTACCACTGAGCCACTGCGCTCCCTTCCTTGGTTGAACCAGTACTAAGCAACAGATAAAGTGTCTTGCTCAAGAACACAACACAGTGACTCCTGTGAGTCTCGAACTAGCAACCCTTCCATCCCATAAAATGTTGGTTTTCAGGGTTAGAATTCACAATAGCAAAATGGGAAGACCCTGATCAGATTGCTTCCTCAGAAGCAGTCTGGTCTGGCTCTGCAGTGTTTGTCTAGACCTTTTTGACAGGCAACTAGTCTTCAAACTTTCTGAGCATTTATCACAGGTAACTTACACATAAATGATGTCAGCCTCTTGTCTGACCAGTTATTTCTTGTTACTGACCAATTTAAACCAGGTAACTTACACATAAATGATGTCAGCCTCTTATCTGACCAGTTCATTCTTGTTAATGACCAGTTTAAACCAGGTAACTTACACATAAATGATGTCAGCCTCCTGTCTAACCAGTTGATTCTTATCATTGACCAGTTTAAACCAGGTAACTTACACATAAATGATGTCAGCCTCTTATCTGACCAGTTCATTCTTGTTAATGACCAGTTTAAACCAGGTAACTTACACATAAATGATGTCAGCCTCCTGTCTAACCAGTCCATTCTTGTTACTGACCAGTTTAAACCAGGTAACTTACACATAAATGATTTCAGCCACCTGTCTGACCAGTTCATTCTTGTTACTGACCAGTTTAAACCAGGTAACTTACACATAAATGATTTCAGCCACCTGTCTGACCAGTTCATTCTTGTTACTGACCAGTTTAAACCAGGTAACTTACACATAAATGATGTCAGCCTCCTGTCTAACCAGTTGATTCTTATTATTGACCAGTTTAATCCAGGTAACTTACACATAAATGATGTCAGCCTCTTGTCTGACCAGTTCGTTCTTGCAACTGACCAGTTTAAACCAGGTAACTTACACATAAATGATGTCAGCCTCTTGTCTGACCAGTTCGTTCTTGTTACTGAACAGTTGAAACCAGTCTATCATCAGGTAACTTACACATAAATGATGTCAGCCTCCTGTCTGACCAGTTCGTTCTTGTTACTGACCAGTTTAAACCAGTCTATCATCAGATCATCTTCCTCTTCTTCTTTAGCTGGAATAGACAAGAAACAACCAATCAGAAAGAGAGAAATACTTAAGCTCTTTACAAACAACCAATCAGAAAGAGAGAAAGACTTAAACTCTTTACAAACAACCAATCAGAAAGAGAGGAAGACTTAAGCTCTTTACAAACAACCAATCAGAAAGAGAGAAAGACTTAAGCTCTTTACAAACAACCAATCAGAAAGAGAGAAAGACTTAAGCTCTTTACAAACAACCAATCAGAAAGAGAGAAAGACTAAAGCTCTTTACAAACAACCAATCAGAAAGAGAGAAAGACTTAAGCTCTTTACAAACAACCAATCAGAAAGAGAGAAATACTTAAGCTCTTTACAAACAACCAATCAGAAAGAGAGGAAGACTTAAGCTCTTTACAAACAACCAATCAGAAAGAGAGAAATACTTTAGCTCCTTACTTACTAGTGTGGTCTGCTGATAATCTTTGCAAACAGTTTGGACCCAGACCTGGCCCGACAAAATGTTGCGCCTGATCTGGATCCAAACTATTTGACACTCCCATGGTATTCCTGAAAGATTTTTTTTTAAAGTTGGTTTTGAAAAAAAATCAGCAGATGGCAAAAAAGCATGCACACTTTCCCAGTAGGCAAAGCGTTAGCCTGTGGTACCAGGTGAAATGAAGACCATATAAACACTGTAGTCATACTACCCCAGCAATTTGAGTTTAGTCGCTTCCTCTGGTGTTATAGTAAAATTATCTTTAATTAAAAGGCTGACAAAAATGATAACTTTTGAACACCTTTGCTTCGAGGGTGAATCCTCCAGTTAACAACCTCTGCATTGTTTTGCCAAAACGGACATAAAATCAGATTTTAAATGTGTGTTTTTACAGTTACATTAAAAAATTGTCCATTACGGTTTAGTCATAATTGTACGGTTTTGTCATAGATAAATTATCCACGATGACAAAACCGTAATTTGCTATTTCATGCCAAGACACTTAACGTCAAAGTTTTAATATGATTTTAAAGCTAAAAGATACAATGTGAATTTGATGAACAAAAATCAATCGGAACCCAAGCATTTCTGGGCGTTTATCTGTGGTTAAATGAAGAAATTGAGCATGATGAGAAAGTTACCTAAACACCGGAATAAGTGACGAGACCCAAATTGCGGGTGTAGTATGACCACAGTGATATAAAGCACCACAGCTAAAAATCTCAGCTTTTGTAATTTCCAGAGCATACACAAGAGTGAAAGAACTAAAGATCAAAGAGCGCTGACTCCGAGGTCACACTGGTAAGTGTATACGTCAATTTGGTGGTATTTACGCATATTGCCGGTACTTCATAGACCGGAATTGGTAGATATTGGTGTTAATACTATATAGAAATACATGCCATATGCCTATGAAGTACCGGCAATACACGTAAATACCACCAAATCGACGTATACATTTACCAGTGTGGAGGTTATAAAACTTGTTCAAGCTCAACTCACAGGAACATGAAAATGGTAATCTTTGTAAATACCCAAATACAAACAAAGGAGGAAAAGTTCTTGCCCAGATCCAATACAACCATGCAACTAGCAATTAGCAATATACTCCCATGAAACATCTCAAGATAAGCTGTAGAAGCATAAAATAGACAGTCATCTAGGTGCATGACAAACTACATGAAAAGTTGTTAATTTCTACATGCTCCTTTTTTTGAATAAATGAAAGTGGTTGAGAAAAAAAACTTATGGTGAAAAACTCATTTATTGAAAAGACATACTGTATGTTGAAGGTACACATTGAAGGTACACATTGGAATTGCCTCATAGTGGCAATTCCAATGTGAACCTACAGCATATGTTACTGAAAATAAGAAAGAAAACTATTTGAAAATTTACATTTCCCAAGTATCATGTCCATTGTCTTTACCTCTTTTAAACATCCCAAACTGCCAATCAGTATCAAAATTCCTGATACTCTACTGCAAATTGTTTATATTTGCATGACAGCTATAATCTCCAAAATCACATTATGAACTAACTCATTTCTAAAATGCTAGTTGCGTGGTTGTAAGTAGGCAATGTCATTTGTCAATTGATAAAAAATATTATGACCAGAACAAATTTCATGGTGATTTGAGTATGAACTTTTTTTTATAATCTTAGGGCCTAAAGATCCTAGAATTGATATGCTAAAGTGTTAATTATTGTTCATCTAATTTCATGTTACATGGACTGAATGTCATTTGGAAATCAGGCCTGGAGCAATGAAGATGATATTCTACGTCTATGCCCGATTCCAGATTATGGGACTGTCTTTTTTGGGATACTGAATTTAGGCATAACCCTGAAAACTTTCACCTAATCCGACACCCATGCTGGCACCAGCCTTGATATTTCAATGGAAACAGTAGGTCCAATTGTCCATCCATCAGTCATAGATGTCCTAAATGATAAGTCATAGATATTGCAGATCATGATCAGAAACTTTGCTGAGTCAAATTTTGTCATTTCTATATGCACCTTACATGGGTGAAAGTTTAAAATTTAAGAAATCCTGAACTTTCGAAATTCAACTCTTAAAGCTTGCTGTATAGCTACAAAGTATTAACAATTTCATGTTTAAATAGCCCATTGTCTTAAGATGAACTGAAAATGACCCAGAAGCTATCAAAATCTACCTAATTCAGCATTTTGAGGCTGATTTTCTTTGGAATGTCAACCTCAAAATCCTGAATTCAGGAATAATCCTGAAAACTTTCACCCATGATCTTATGATATCCTTGTCTAAAAGGAATTTTATTTCTATGGCCTCTTGTAAAGATTGGTGGAGATCAGGCAAGGGTGTTTTCACAGAGTTGGACAGACATCCAGACAGATGGAGATAGGCAGATGAACAGTACTAAATCAGTGTGTTTCCTTACTGAAAAAGTTGGATTCTAGGTGAAAGCTAGGGGGGGATGGTGACATAGAGACAAACAGATGAACTGGAACTTGCATGCCAAAGTTGCCAACATGACCAACAGAACCAGATATAGGTGAAGCAGGACCTTAGTTTAGAGTGCGTAACAAAAAATTAATTTTCTTATTTTTTAACCAAAACATATGTTGTGGGTACTCAAAAGAACCGACTCACTGAGACGGTTCTTTTGAGCACCCAAAATGTATGTTAAAACTGATGGGTAAGAAAATATTTAACAATTTTACACTAAATATTTGTTTATCTAAACCTATGTGAAGCCAGTACAGTAACTAATGATGATATGTATAGCTTCAGCAGCCAGGTTGATACAATTACCTTGGGATGGTACATTATTTAGCGGTAACTGAGGTAGAAATTTCAAGAAAAGAAAAAAATCTGTCCTGGATGAGAGCTTTTATCTTAGTAAATACTGCAGACACTGATGAAGTCTACACTATTTGCCAAAGTACAGGATAACAGGTCTAAACCCTTTCCATTATACAAAGGGCTAACATACTAACTAACCAATACAAATGTCAGAACAGCATGATATAGAAGCCTTTCAGTCACTGAGTGTTCAGCATATTTTAAGCTCTCGAAACATGCACAGAGCCTGAACTTTTTAAGCTTTACCCAAACCAATAAAGCCGAAAGTTTAGCAGCAGCTATTGAACTCTTCAAACGCTAAATATAAATGAAACAGACCCTTCCAAACTTGAGCTACATGTAAATTAATAAAGCTATGTAGAAAAGAAGCAGTTTTCTGATCAATGTCACTTTATGCCCCCACTCCACCACCTCCAGCCCCACCCTCCAGCAGCTAAGGCTGTGCTTCTATTTGCTGCTTGTTCCTTCTTTACCCAAGCAATGTAAAAACCAAGCAATTTGCTGATCAATGCGACTTAATGTCCAACCCCCCCCCCCCCCTACAGTAGCTACTGTCCATTCTAAGGCTATGCTTTTGTTATTGCTAGTTCTTTCAGCATAGGTCTAGATAGCACAGAAAAAATGACCGTAAAATAGTAAACATTTCCTTAGTCATCAATTTAATCATCTATGAGAGGTCTTTATGTTACCCTAAAAACATAAAGGCTTTACTTACTTACTTACTTTTTTAATAATAATCCAAAATTCACTAGAAAATTACATTTAATTTTCATAGGAAAATGTTGAATCTTACATGTACATCCACCATCATTCTGTAATTTCATGGACAGTTGAAACCTTTTGTATCCCCTTCATCCACGAGGCAACCACATTTTTACAGATCAGATTAGATATAGTCACATGTTGCATGTGAGTATAGGTATTGTAAATTCGAAAATTTTTGCGAGAATTTTATTTCACAAAAAGCGGTAAAAGACAGATCCGCGACGTTAAAAACTCACGACTAAGGCATGTTTTACCTATATCGGTAAACTACAGAGTGAATTCATCATTTCGCGAGGACTTTGTTATTGCAAAATTTTGTGAAAATAAAACCCTCACAAAATCTGAATTTACAGTATGGATATGTTTAATTAAGTTGACAATTTTTCTATTTTTACAGACATTTTTCTATTTTAACATGAGTTGTCTATAATGTCTGTAAAAATAAAAATAAATTGTATACTTATTGAAACCATACTCGCATGCGATGTGTGAATTCTAATCTGCATCGATCAAAGTGTTGTTGTCTCACGGGTGTAGGGGGGGATGTCTTGTCAAAAGCTCAGGTTTTAATGCTATCTTGGAGACATTGTTCATTTCTACATTGCTATATTTTCACACTTATGAGTGGAATATGATCAAGACATCATTGCAAAAAAGGAAAGAAGAATTATAAATGTTAAAACAGCGTAAAATAGAATTATAAATGCTAAAATGAACTAAACACCAAAGCGATACCTAGAATCCTACAGGATTTCTTACCTCGATCATGTACAACTATAAAAGGTATAAATGATATATCAATGACTGCCATAGTAACTATGAGGTCTGCGACATGATCACCTCAGTAACAAGTGACAGAAACGATTTAACTCTATTAATGCTGGGTAACATTTCACGATTTTTTGTCATCTGCGGATATTTTTTTTTCAAAATGAATTTTATCAAAAAATTAATTCATGAATAACAGCTGAGTGTCAAACAGCTTGGATCCAGATCAGGCCCAACATATCGTCGGGCCTGATCTGGCTCCAAACTGTTTGCAAAGGCTATAGAGTGTCAAACAGCTTGGATCCAGATCAGGCCCGACGTATTGTCGTGCCTGATCTGGCTCCAAACTGTTTGCAAAGGTTATATCAGCAGACTACATAACAGGCAAAGTTAAAAAGACATTTTTTTTATATTGTCTTATTGAAATCTTATGCTGTGCTCGAGCATTGGTTGCATCTTGGTGTCTAGTAAATTAGTCTAATATCAAGTCACAATATAATTGGGCAGCGACATAAGATTTCCAACAATGTGGTATGTGTGACCAGCAAAGGCTCAGACCAGCCTGTGCATATTATTCTGCATGTAAAGCAGTAAATCTTTGACAGCACACTTACTCAAGTGATCATGTCTGGGAATTTATGACAATATTATCTAATCTGTTACTTTTCTTGCAATGCTTACTGCACTCCCTGTATTCGAACCATAACACACAGTCCATTATGATAAACAACAGTATTGTTTACCTGGGTAAGCGTATTTTTGCGGAAATTCAATTTAGTAAATTTCAGCCATTTAACAAATCTGGTGGGAAACGAAGGGGTCAAAAAGATCTTGTTATAGTCAGCCGATTAATAAGATACAATTCTTTGACATGCATAAAAATGGTATCAGGACATTAGTTAAGAGTGCGTAACAAAAAATAATTTTCTTATTTCTCAACCAAAGCATATGTTGTGGGTACTCAAAAGAGCTGTCTCGATGAGACAGTTCTTTTGAGCACCCAAAACATATGTTAAAACTGATAGGTATTTACAATTTTACGCTTATAAATTTATTTTATCTCAACCTATGGGTATAAAAGAAAACTTGATTATATGCTAAGATGACAGCCAGTTCAATCACATGTCTGTTAAAGTAACTTGCAGTCTGAAGCCATGGTAGCAAACAGTCACAAAACATATGATCCAGATAAGGACATTTTATTTGCGTAAAATTTTAATTATTTTCTTACCCATTAATCTTAACATGTGTTTTGGGTACTCAAAAGAACCGTCTCTTTTGAGACGGTCCTTTTGAGTACCCACAACATATGTTTTGGATGAGAAATAAAGAAAATAATTTTCCAATACACACTCTTATCTGGAGGCCTGCATATTCTTCAACAATGCAACTGCATATATAGGACGTTAGCGGGGTATAAGGGAATACATTTGCCAAGTTTTGATTAAGTAGACCGATGGAAAATCTCCGCCAAAATGTACATGCCAAGGTAAACCAGACATAACAGACTGTGGGTTACAGTTCAAATACAGAGGCTGTTACTGGCACAGCTATTTATACAGATAATGTTCAATCTGGTCAAGTTGCTACTATGTGAAAAAAATGCTGAATTACTAAACTCAGAAATTCTTGTCTATATTTATTCATTGCAAGCATGTCCAAGAGAAAAGTAATAGAACAATCATGTTGTTTGAAGACGTCAATATTCTACCAATATGTGAAAGGAGATAATGACCAAAAGGTTTCTAGTTTAGCAATCAATTTGCTGAGGAAGAGAAAGATGGTTGCTCTAGGGTTCCCACATAAATTCAAAAACACAATTCCATGCTTTTTCATGATCAACAATGTAATTTCCATGACTATTCAATGCAAGGCCTCCAACCTCCTCTTTAAGCACCATCTTCACCAGGCTGAGCATAAATACGGAATGCCGCAACAGTAATGTATTTATATAAGCATACTTGTAGACTATGCATGCATTTTGAAATAATTAAAACTTGAAACTATCAGTAGCCAGAAAACTAGCTGTCAGACACACAAAACTTGTGTGTCTGATAGCTAGTTGTATGGCTACTGGTGGTTTCATCAATTTTTTCCACAAAATTCCATGATTTTTCCATGATTATTCAGTTTTTTCAAATTCCATGATTTATCCATGCATCTAACTTTTTTGGTGATTTTCCAGGTTTTCCATGATTTCCAGAGCTTGTGGGAACCCTGTTGCTCTATTCTAACTGTGTTAAATCTGTGTTCTGTGTCTCTTCCTCATGGTGCCATGGGTTGGTCTGCAGTCTGTGATTGTGGCATTTCCTGGTCACACTTTTTGGTCTGTGCTTCACATTCACTAAAACAACCCATCACACATCGACAAATAAAACATGACACGGATGTCTTCAACCACGTATATACAGGATGGACCCAACATAATGCTTCATGCTTTTATGTGGATTCAGTTATTATATTAACACCTTTGTAATTAAAAATTAGAATTTTACAAAGAAATTATATGGAGAAAAAAATTCCATATAATAAAATGACCATATAGCAGTCATCTTTGTCCTCAAAATTTAGAATTTTAGAATGAAATTATTGGAAATATGACGATAATTATAAGTTGTCTTTGTTCTCAAAATTTAGGATTCTACATAGAAACTACACAGAAATTACAGGAAGAAATGACCATGTGTAAGTCATCTTTTCAATTATTTTGTCAAGAACCTCCAACTGAGGACACTGAGCATTATGTTAGGACTGCATTATATTTGAAAAATACAGTATATCTGTAAATGAGCTTCATCGTGAGAAAACCTGTCTTCGGGGTTTCTGACAAAGTGAGATTCAAACCAGCCTGACCGGGTACAGGTACTAGCTATAAATTGAAATTTCACTTGTAGCAGCTTTAGATATGATACTTTCCAATAAGCGAAATACAAAGACGCTGATCAGTCTGCGCGAATGTGCAGGCTGGTCTGCACCTTTGTTGTTCTCAAAACCCCGAAGACGGGTTTTCTTGCGTCAAGGCCCAAATGATCTACAACTAACTTATGGATGGTAATGGAGAAAACGAATAACATACACTTTTCTGTAAATGAAAATCTAGGAGTTCCGGGACCAAAATCAAAATGAAGAACACTAATTCATGTCAGTTTCTGAGGGGAGACTTCTACTTACCAGATCTCAGGCAGGAGTCTCTAGGGAGATATAATTCCAGATTAACCCTTAAAGCGCCAATCACGACTGCAGCAGACGACAAATTTCGCAACATCCTTCATAGTTTTCGACAAAAATAAGGTATGATATTTCATGAGAATCGTCTGCCAGCAGACGGTTCTCATGAAATATCGAGAATCGTCTGCCAGCAGACGGTTCTCATGAAATATCATGCCTTATTTGTTATTTTTGAAAAAGCAACAAAATTTGAAATTGTCATCTGCTGCAAATTATAGGTGGCGCTTTATGGGTTAATTTATCTTCAGAGGAACACAATACTAAGTTTATAGACCAGCAGACGATTCTCATGAAATATCATTCCTTATTTGTTATTTTTGAAAAAGCGGCAAAATTTGAAATTGTTGTCTGCTGCAAATTATAGGTTTTCTAATTATTTATGGGTTAATCTTCAGAGGCACACAATGCTAAGTTTATAGATTATCTCTTTGTCTACTAGTGTCATCTGCTCACAACAACCTTTGCAAACAGATTGGACCCAGGGCAGGCCGGACAAAATGTCAGACCTGATCTGGAT
This sequence comes from Loripinus fragilis, assembly GCA_964019695.1. Taxonomy (NCBI): domain Eukaryota; kingdom Metazoa; phylum Mollusca; class Bivalvia; order Lucinida; family Lucinidae; genus Loripinus; species Loripinus fragilis. The sequence goes on from OZ026516.1 coordinate 62,247,048, forward strand.
CCAATCTGTTTTACACTCAGATGGTAATCCTAAAAGAGTTTTCGAAAAGTTGATTTTGAAAAAAAATCAGTATACAATAAAATCTCAGGGGCCAAAGAATTAACGATAGTGAGGATTTACAGATCAACTTAATTTTTTCTCCAATCAGATGTCTTAAGTTTGATTTATCATATGTCGTGATATAACGACATGTATTAAAATAGATAAACCACAAGTGGTTTACATATCTAGTAATGTTGGGTAATGATGCCCGTAACAACGTATTGTACACATGGCAAAATACTTGCGACTTGACGCCATAAATGTGATTTCAATGTACTTTTAGTGTCATATGATAAATAGAATGTAACATTTGTGCTCCAGAATTATTGAATTTATTAAACTTGTTGCTAAAAGCCTCGCATTTTATCTCTTTTCCTCAACTCGCTTGATAAATTTAATAACACACGAGCACTCGTGTTAGATCCTTTATTCAAACTGATTGGCCTTTATGATCTATTCTCAACAAAAACCCTTATTTCTGAATAATTTTGAATATATGCCAGTGGCTTCATCTGTACTTATTTTAATAATGAGGTTAACAATGAGTTTATAAAGTTTAATACTAGTCGGCAGCTGTCATGATGATGATGATGATGATGATAATGATGATGATGATGATGATGATGATGATGATGATGATGATGATGATGATGATGATGATGATGATGATGATGCAGAGTTCAAGCTCGGCCCTGACAGTAGGGAGAAGTGACTTCTCCCTCTAGGAAACTGCGTTGTGTCCTTGAGCAAGAACATTAATCCTAGCTTAGTACTGGTTTAACCCAGGAAGACCCGTCCCTATATAACTGAAAGATTGTTGATGGGACATAAAGAATCTAATCAAACAAACAAAAACAAACAATAAATGGAAGGAAAATATAATGCAGTGGTAGTAGATTGTCACTACAGCTTGTGTTTGTGTGGTGACAAAATGTAAATGTGTCAATTTTTTTTTTTTTTAGGGAGACTTACACTTCTCCCTTGGTCCCATTCAGGGTGAAATTTCGGCCTCTTAGGCGACTATTTCTCCCTGGTAGCTCCCTAGCTTGTTCCCTGTCAGATGATGATGACTGCCATCCTGTGGAAGCTAAGTAGGACACAGATGAGGAAATGAGGACGCAGGATTGTGGAAATAATGAAAATGAAATATTTACCAATTTAATTCTGTTAATGAAACAGATTGATCTGAAAAGATGAATTAAAAATTTTCTAACTTCATAATGCATTTTCAGACATTCAAATGTAAACCAATGCTTAATTCAATGCTAAATTTAAATGAGAAGTTTTGTTTTGTATGATTTGATTCTTTACGTCCCATCAACAATCTTTCAGTTATGTAGGCATGGGTCTTCCTAGGTTGAACCAGTACTAAGCTAGGATTAATGTGTCTTGCTCAAGGACGACGCTGGTGAGGCTCGAGCCTGCGACCCCTCGGTCTCGAGTCAAGCACTCTACCACTGAGCCACTCCGCTCCCTTTAAATGAGAAGTGCAGTAGCTCAGTAGGTAGAGTGTTAATGGGATCGAAGGGTTGCTAGTTTGAGACTCTTCAGCGGCACTGTGTTGTATACTAGAGCAAGACACTTTATCTGGTTCAACCGAGGAAGACAGGAAAGCGTCCCAACATGACTGAAAAACTGTCGATTGGGATGTAAAGCATCAAAACAAACAAACAAATGATTCTGTACAACTTTATAAGGGCCACAATCACAAACTCAAAGAAAAATGTCCTTCTAAAGCAAGGTAGTTAGAATGCCAATCCTCCCTCCTATTTTAACATTTACTGCTAACATTTACACTCTAACTGCGAGCCGGAAATGTTGTCTGCCGCAATTTTAACTTAAACAAACAGTAGAGCAGTTTTAACTGGCATGCAAACAGTTTGGGCCCAGGTCAGACTGCCCCTTATGGAGCAGTCTGATCTGGGTCCACACTGCTTACTAAAGAGACTTCCAAAATCCAACAGCAGATGACAAAGCAGACACCATTAGTCACCAATGGCAGTGAAAGTGTTAGATTATAAGTTAAAAGCGAAAAGACAAAAAAATTTACACAATCATGTTATGAAAACGAATTCTTTGCACACAAGCAAATGACATTAAAAAAAATTTTGTCCCAAAGAAACGGACATAGGATGTATCAATGAGCAGGTCTGATATGATGTACTAACAAACTGATGCCCTTAGAAATTTCAATTAACTTTTAAAATGCCCATCACACCTGTAGCAAATGAAAGATTTATCAATAATGGGAAAATGAGCTTTTTGTTTCTTCAAGCAGTAAATTTTCTAAAATTTCGAACACTTCTTTTTACTTTACAAAATAATATGTTGGTTATCAGGGCTAGAATTCATACAATGCTTGTCAGAATAGCAAACAGGGAAAACCCTGATCATACTGCTTCTTCAGAAGCAGTGTGATCTGTTCCAGTGCTGTTTGTCAAGGCCTGTTTGGCAGGCAACTAGTGTTCAAAATTTTACAACTTCTACCGCAAGCAAAGATATTGCAATCAGAATTTGATATGAGTAGATGAGTAGAGATGAATCTTATACACTGACTTTTTTCTAACCACCAGAGATACAGTTAAAGCAACAGATTCATTTTTTTGGCTTGAATCCACACCTTACATTTAAGGGAAGAACCTAGATACCACTCTAATTCTAGGACTATTAAGACTTTACGATCCTTATATTTTCAACAATAAATGCTGGGTTGTTTTTTTTGTATAACTGTCCAAATATTCATTTAACTGGCTTCTCCAAACTACCAGACCCAGTTGTCTAAGGCACCATTAACAAAGTGACTAGCTTTTATAAAAAACTTTTTTTCTTGTTTGCTTTTTTCTACTAATTACTACTAGGCTGATAATTTTTTTTTTGTTTGATTTGATTATTTACATCCCATCAACAATCTTTCAGTTATAAAGGGACGGGTCTTCCTGGGTTGAACCAGTACTAAGCTAGGATTAATGTTCTTGCTCAAGGGCACAACGCAGTGACGTTGATGAACAAAATTAAAGAAAGCTCTTGAAAACGCTTATCACTGCTTTCTTCAAACAGTATAAGGTACATGCTAATGCACACAGAATCGGTGCTGTTGTTGTTATTTAAGGAAATTAATGATTGATTATCACTGATTGATAATATTCATGATGCTTTAAATAACTGGGTCACAAACAGCTACCAAGAAGTTACACATAATCCCATGACCTTGACCCTTTAGCACTAAGACTAACAATGGTTAGTTAATGAAGAACAAATGACAATGAGCCTACCATACAATTTTGACACTTTCCTTCCAACCTTTCTCTCTCCTTCTACCTTCAAAGAAAACATCTACTTCTATAATTACCTTGGATAAAAAATTTAATCCGTATTTCTCAGAATTTGATCTACCAAAGTTGGTATGTTTTTATATAAAGACATGTAAGCATGCGATGATATTGTGAGTGTGAATAACAATAAACACTCATTACTATGACACATGTGAACAGACTTTTGAATAAATTCTTGCCTTATTTTTTTTTATATTTTGATATGAAGAGAGTGTATGTATCACAGTGGCAGAGTGAGATTTAAAGACAATACATCTGCTGAAATGACCATTTTTTCATCTGACACTAATATAAATCAAATAAATACTTGACCATTAATTATAATACTCAGGCCTTCAGTTGGAAAACTATTTTCTTTATTTCTCATCCAAAACATATGTAGTGGGTACTCAAAAGAACCGTATTTTGATAAAAAAAAAAAAAAAGCACCACAAGCACTGCATAATACCCCGCCACTGCTGGGGGCACCAAAAGTTATTTTAAGAGATATATAATGCCTAAATAGCAACAGAACTGAGATAGACAGTGATATGACATCCTAACTCTAAATAGATATTAATATAAACCACAGATACATGAGCAGTCTAGTGAGATTTCTAACAATATGGGAAATTCTGATTAGGGTAGATTTAAATCAGGCTGTAAAGCATATCTTTAAGCTAAGAGACTGTGTTCCTTATTCTATGGGTAGCTTACAATCTGCAGAAGTTTTATGAGAACAGTGAAGGCTCTGATCTGGCGGAGAGTATGCACAGGCTGATCTGAACACTCACTGGTCATACAGGGCATTCTGTAATGGTGGTTAAAATTAAGGTGTTTGTGGGGGTGACTTTCATGCATAAAAACTGTAAATTAAGAAATTCTAATACAGGTACAGACTATCTCACCTTTTTCAAGATTTGATAGCAGCCCAGATAATCATGTGATCTGAGTAATACACAGGCAAGGTCTCAGCTCGCACTTCCATATCCTCTGGGAAGTTTGTGAAAATGAGATCTATGATTGAGCCTATGTCACATGTTGGTGAAGTAATCAACTGACGATATCCAAGATTAGTCATTTGCTGAGCAAGCTGCTTTGCACCAGGAGAGTCACTGTTCATGTCTATATTAAAATCACCCATTATAACACTAAAGACAGAGTTCAAATAAGTATGGTGGATGTTTGATCAATCACGGGTGGATAACTCACAATCTGGAAAGGTAAGAGTGACGATCCTTACCCACAATATGTAACCTTTGATGGTCAACATATCTGTGAAGTTTCATTCAGATACTCCATATAGTAAATGAACTACAGGTCAAAAACCATTTTTCAGATCAATCAAGGGCGGATAACTCATGAACTGGAAAGGTAAGGGTGATGGTCCTTACTAAAAATATGTAACCTTTGATGTTCAACATATCTGTGAAGTTTCATTCAGATATTCCATATAGTAAAAGAAACTACAGGCCAAAAACCAATTCTCATATCAATCAAGGGTGGATAACTCACAATCTGGAAAGGTAAGAGTGACGATCCTTAGTCACAATATGTAACCTTTGATGATCAACATATCTGTGAAGTTTCATTCAGATATTCCATATAGTAAATGAACTACAGGTCAAAAACCATTTTTCAGATCAATCAAGGGCAGATAACTCATGAACTGAAAAGGTAAGAGTGATGGTTCTTTGTCACAGTATGTAACCTTTGTGAAACATATCTGTAAAGTTTCATTTAAATATTCCACATAGTAAAGGAACTACGGGTAAAAAACATTTTTTAATTCAATCAAGGGCGGATAACTCACAAACGGGAAAGGTAAGAGTGACGGTTCTTAGTCACAATATGTTACCTTTGATGTGAAACATATCTGTGAAGTTATATTCAGATATTCCATAAAGTAAAGGAACAATAGGTCAAAAACCTTTTTTCAGACCTATCAAGGGCGGATAACTCACAAACTGGGAAGGTCAGAGTGACGGTCCTTAGTCACAATATGTAACCTTTGATGTGCAACATATCTGTGAAGTTTCATTCAGATATCATGAACAGTAAAGGAATAACAGGCCAGAAACCATTTTTCCAATACGAAAAAGGGCAGTAACTCCGTTAAAAATGGACGGATTTTGCCCATTAACAATCCCATACCACTCATCGCCGATAACAATATGTATGCAAAATTTGAAAAAATTCCGTGAATAAAAACTCAAGTTATCGATCGGAAATGGTGAGCACGGACGGACGGACGGACAGACACCGAAAGGTATAACATAATACCCCAACACTAAAGTGTGGGGGGGTATAATAAATAAATAAATAAAACTAGAAATGTGTCAATGGGACACAGATGCCCCCGCTATTGCCAAATTCGTATAAAAAGGGAATTGCCATTAACAAAAGGGCAATGATGCGAACAGGACCATTCTGAAACTTAAACACATTATGGTACTAAATAATGTGACCAAGTTTCATAAAAATCTGATCAGAAATATTCGACTTACGGAGCGGACGTCATATCAAATGGTGAATTTTCATGAAAATTGGGCCATAACTCTTGAAAGCATGGTGCCATATGGACCATTATTGAACTTGAAGAAGACATCGTGGTACTAAACAATGTGACCAAGTTTCATAAAATTCTAATAAAAAATATTCGAGTTAGAGAGCGGACGTCGTTTAAAACGGTGAATTTTCATAAACAAAGGGCCATAACTCTTGAAAGCCTGGTGCGATATGGACCATAATTGAACTTGAAGAAGACATTATTGTACTTAACAATGTGACCAAGTTTCATAAAATTTTGATAAAAAATATTCGAGTTAGAGAGCGGACGTCGTCGGGACAGACTACATAATTACGTACGTAAAGTACATACGGACGGACAGGGGTAACACTTAATGCCCCGGCCATTATCATGGCGGGGGCATAAAAAAAGAAGCTAAAACAAGTCAGGTTTTTAACATTATCAGATGCTTAGTTTTTTATTCTTTTTTCTTATTTCTCAACCTAAACATATGTTGTGGGTACTCAAAAGAACTGTATAAATGAGATGGTTCTTTCGAGCATCCAAAACATATGTTAAAACTGTTGGATAAGAAAATGTTTTAGTGTAAAAACATTTTTACCCTCAAACCATGAAAATACAAATGTCTTTTTTTTTTTTTTTTCGTGTTGAAGAGATTTCTATTTTTTGAACCTAATTAAATGATTGATTGCATTAATAATATTTGTGTCAAATAAAATGTGCTCATTTTAAGTGATATTCACTTTAAGTAAGCACCTACTGAAGCAAACAAGGAAAACAGAATCTGCCTGCTATGGGCAGAGATTTGCTTTATATATCTCTATGTGGTATTTTCACAATAATGAGACATGACTGTTTTGATTATAAAATCATGCTTAATACTTAAATACTGAACTTGAACAAAAAATTCTGAAGTTCACTGAAACAGTTCTGACAATAAAAGACATATATCTAAGTGAATTTTAATGTTGATGATGATAATAGCTCAAAATATTATCCTGAAAATTAGAAATAGTGAAATAAGAATAATTTTGTGAATAAATTGGTGATTCAAAATCATTTTTACCACCAATCCTTCCTTTTCTCAGAATTATCTGCAATGATAAGTTGTCACAATTAACTATTAAATCAACATTTATCCAAAGTTGAAATAGGCACAGGACTAAGGCCACACCAAATAAATTTTTAGATTCTCATCCAAATTTTGTGAAAAATTGGGGCGGGTGGCAAGGTATTTATTTTTCGGACTGCTTTAAAAAAACAGAACAGTGCTGAAAGAAACGTTTACTACCCTGAAATTAAATTGTCAAAATTAATAAATGATAAATATTAAGTATCTAAATTAAAACCAGGTTTTTTGGTGTTTTTTTGTGCGTTTTTTTTTTTTTGCAAAAATACTGGCCAGAAAATGCAGCCATCATTATAAACAAGCCTGATTTGCTCAAAAGATTTTTTTCCAAAATGGACAAATTGTCATATCCCTAATTATCAGTGTTACTTTACATTATTAGCTCTTCAAAAAAGGACTGCATGATTTTCAAATCATGTTTTATCTTTATCAGTGTCATTCTATGTAGACTGTTTCTATAGATCTAATTACATTCCAAAAGCCAGAGTTAATGAGGTATAGTCACTTGACCATATCCTTACTATTACCAGAGTTTCTTGCTTGTAAGACTTACCATTTCTTATAGCATCCTCTAGACCTCTACCCTTCAGCTCTAACTCTGTCAGTTTGCTGTCTATCTTTTCTAGCTCCTTCTGAATCTGGTACGCTGACATATGGTGTTTACTTGGCTGAAATTAAAAACATGCCATATTCTACCTAAGGCCAGAATTTTTTTATTAGTTGATTTACGAACCCTCCTACTGTAATTTTCAGGAAAGTAGAAAAAAAAAATTCTAAAATTATTTTTTTATTTTATCCGCCGACTCTAAATATTATTTGTTTCGTTGAAAAAATAATGTATTTTTGAGGTTCTGTCTGTGTTTTTTTGAGAGTGCCACTGTTAAAAGTGATTGTCCTGTCCAGATTTTTCGGAAAATGATGAAATATTTAAAGATTAAATACAGAGTGTATGTTTACCTTACTAGTTTTACTGTTTTTCTGGAGATATCAAAATAAAAAAAAAAGCTCTAAAAAAAGCCCTGAAAATGACCAGTCAAATGGTCATTTTCAGAGCTTTTTTATTTATCCCCCCCCCCCATCCTAGATCTAAAAAAAAATTCAGTAAATCAACTAACAAAAAAATTCTGGCCTAATCAGCACATTGCCAGCCCAACTTTTTAGTCCTTTGTATACTAATGGATCCTTCCTTCTGGTTTGATACAATATACTTTGGATAGTCCAATGTACATATCTACAGGGTGGGTAGTCACGTGGTATTTGCGTGGATACACTGTGCGGATGTTCGAATACACTGTACGGACATTCTGATCGAATGTAGGTAGATTTCTCTATATTTTCTCATCTATACCCAGAAAGTTATACACAATTTTCCAGCCCACATTTTCCCCAATCAAACGCTACCAGGATAGCATCTTTAAGCTTCTTACTTTGAGTACTAACTCTATCACAAATGTTGTCCGTACAGCTTATTTTCAAATTCAGGCCCGATCTTTGCCGCTAAAAATTTTGTGACAGAGTCTGTACTCAAAGTAAGAAGCTTTATGAGGATATCCTGGTATCGTTAGATCGGGAAAAATGGGGGCTGGAAAATGGTGTATAACTTTCTTTGTAAAGATGAAAAAAACACGCAGAAATATCTACTTACTTTTGCTTAAAACATCAGTGTGGAAAGAAGTCCGCCATTTTTCCGTATAGTGTATCCTCACAGAAACCACGTGACTACCCACCCTGATCTAGGGGTTGTTGCATTGTTTTGTCTAAAGATCTGTTTTACCTTTGCAAACAGTTAAGACCCTGATGAAATGCAGCTTTATGCTGCATTTCATCTGGGTCTTCACTGTTTACAAAAGAACTCATTTACGATTTTGCCGAATACAAAGGGTAAAAAAATCTATACCCTCTTTTAAAAACAGTGTAGATCAGTAGATCAGACTTAGCTGATCATGATCCACGCTATTTAATTTTTCACCTGCATGATAAAAATATTTATAATGAAATCCTTACACAAATGAAATGGTATACTTTTGTTTTACGTTCCAGTCAGGAAATTTTATTTGAAAAATATTTTTATTTTCTTACCCATTAATTATAAACATGTGTTTTGGGAGCTCAAAAGAACCGTCTCATTGAGAGGATTCTTTTGAGTACCAACAACATATGTTTTGGATGAGAAATAAAATAAATAATTTTCCAATACACACTCTTATCTGGAGGCCTGCCAGTCAAAAATTTTCAGTTATGTCAGGATGGGTCTTCCTGGGTTGAACCAGTACTAAGCAAGGCTTAATGTGTCTTGCTCAAGGGCACAACACAGTGACACCAGTTAGGCCAAACCTGCAACCCCTTGATCTTGAGTCAAGCAATTTACCACTGAGCCACTGCGCTCCCACCAATGGTTTGCCTTGAAATCAATACATAGTGAAAATCATCAATTAAGTACTCTGTGCGTGCTAAAATAATTATCTTATTGGACAAAAGAATGCAAATAAATTATGCAATGTTTGTGTTGACGCTTTACTGCCCAGTCAATAATGTTTCATTCAAGTTGGGATGATTTCCTGTCCTCTTGGGTTGAAACAGAGGATAAAGTTTATTGCTCAAGGACACAACACAATGCCTCTGGTGTGTCTCGAACCAGCCACCCTTTAACCTCAAGTCTAACACTCTACCACTGAGCCAACACAATCCTCATGTCTATGAGTGTAATAACATTGTGTAATAACGAAACATAATTGTACCGATACCAGAGAATATTGTCTGTGAGTTCAGATATCAAAATATGTGAGCTTGGGAGCATCACAATATCACAATGAGGGATTAATCCTCTTCATCATCACAATATCACAATGAGGGATTAATCCTCTTCATCATCACAATATCACAATGAGGGATTAATCCTTTTCATCCTGATGGATATACCCAAACACATTGATACAATAAGTATGGGATAGTCCACTTTGAGTTTTAACACTTTGCCTCCTGTGAAATTTGAATGTTTTTTTGCCGTCTGATGATTTTTTTCAAAATCAACGCTTTTGAAAAATTCTTTCATGAACACCATCAGATTGTCAAACAGTTTGGTTCCAGATCAGGCCTGACGTTTTGTCAGGCCTGATCTGGGTCCAAACTGTTTGCAAAAGTTATCAGCAGACGACACTAGGAGATAAAGAATTAAGGGGAAACAGGACTAATTTTTAAATTATGGCATAATTATGTCCTTAAAGATTGCTTTTATCTTTGCAAACAGTGCAGATCCTGATGAAATGCCACCTTAATTGGCATTTCATCTGGGTCTTCAATGTTTGCAAAAGTACCTGTTTAATAGCATCCAGAATGAGAAGGGTTAAATTCATAAACATCAGTGTAATAACCCTTTTATTATATAGCTACATATATTTAAGTGTATTTGCAGATTTGTAACATTAAAAGTCCATGACATTGACCTAAAGCCACTGACCCAGGAAGGTATGGTACAGACCCAAACTTAAGACCAATTAAGGACCTCGGATTGCCCATAAAAATGACCAGAGAAAAGTTTCAAAGAAAATGATATTTTTCTATGAAAAAGATAGTAGGTTTGGTCCTCCACTTATCCACAAAAGCCGTTTTCTCATTGGACAAGTACCAATTGAAAAATATGGGTTGAAAACTCTGTTTTTGCTATTCAACATATAGAAAATAGAAAAAGTTTTACTGAAGTGCTTTCCCACCCCCATGACCAAACTAATCCTTTTGCATACAGTTGTAGTTTTACACTTCACACATTATATAAAAACGGCATGATTGGTCACAGGGGGGAACGCTTTCAAAATGCTCAAAAACACATGATTATAAAAACTTATTAGAAACTTATTTTGTACAAACCTGTAGGTAAATATCAATATGCAATTGCATGTATCAGGGCTTTAGTTATGAGTGCTTACAAAGTAATTAATTGTCTCATTTCTCAACCAAAACATATGTTGTGGGTACTCAAAATAACCGTCTCAATGAGACGGTTCTTTTAAGCACCAAATTATAGGTAAAATCTGATGTGTAATAAAATATTAACGATTTTACGCTCAAAAACTGTGTTTATCTAGACTTTGATTTATACAGTTTGCAGATATGATACACCTCAGTGCACAAGTCAAACTTGTGGCCTTGAAACATTACAGGTAATAGTCAAAATTTATTGACAGCACACATCTTTAGATGAAACAATGAAATCTTCTAAACCCGAATTTTATGCAAACGCATTACTTTCGTCTCAAGTTTTATGCTGCAAACATAATAAGTACATGTATTTAGGTGCATAATCGACGAAACTTTGACTTTCTGTGAAATAAAATTTGGTCACAAAAAATACCCCCACCCCTAAACCCTAGTCATGGCATAATTATGCAATATTATTTTGCTAGGTGCACTAAATGTAAGGGTTTGATAAAAGTACAAAACTATAGCTGTCAGCTATGCGTTATCCTAGCCACATGCTGTCAAATTTTGGGCAATCTGAATAGGAAACTGTCTGAGGTCCTTTTGGATATAAGGATGAGCTTGATAATTGGATCAGTTAAGACAATATAAATTAGTGAAATTTTTGTTTGATTTGATTCTTTACGTCCCATCAACAATCTTACAGTTATGTAGGGACCGGTCTTCCTGGGTTGAACCAGTACTAAGCTAGGATAAATGTGTCTTGCTCAAAGACCACAACGCAGTGACGCTGGTGAGGCTCGAACCCGGGGCCCCTCGGTCTTGAGTCAAGCACTCTACCATTGAGCCACAGCACTCCCATAAATTAGTGAAAGCATTAACCATTTTCATTCTGATGAATTATCCCATACATATAGATACAATATTGTAAGTATGGAATTGTCCAATTTTTATCTTAAGGTGTATTTCAGTCTCTGGTGACTGTCTTTATCTTAGCAAACAGTGCAGACTCTCATGAAATGCCTCCTTATGTGGCATTTCATGTGGGTCTTCACTGTCTGCCAAAGTACCTAAAAATGAAACTAACGAAACGTCATCAAATAAATTCCATATAAAATGACCAGTTATGCAAGATCCTTTATCAATCACCTCTCATATTAACTGCATTGTCGCACGCTGCATGATGAATGCTGTCTATCTCACGGCATGTGCCTTTATCAGGTCATGATGACATTGCACTTTTCGAATGACGTCGTTAATGACACTGAATCAACACAAAAATCGAAAATTACGCCATAATTGCTAGTTTCAACTTTCAAGCGAGAAACAAGAGGTAAAGTGATAAATAGAATACCAGGTTCGCGGATTAGAGAACGCATGTTGAATCACTCGGCAAGCCTCGCGATGTCAACAAGTGTTCTCAAAGCCTTGCCTGGAAAACTTGATATCAAAAGACACTCACCTAGTAGTCTCTATTTATATCCTACCTTTAAGCAACTAGAGGACCTGAAGGTCCTGAGGCGCTCACCTGATCTCCTTAATAATGTTAAAATAGGTCAAGGTCAACTACAGCTTATAATGGAAAAAATTTTGTTTTACCATATATGGGGGTGGCAGACATTATGGTCAAGTGACTTAAACAATCTAATGAATAATCCATCAAACAGCCCGGTGATTTCTGAGAAACAGATGTTTAGATAGGTGTGTGGCAGTCCAAATGAGTGGCCTTGGATTAAAGGTCACAGGTCAGCTTGGCTTTTGGTACATAATACACGATTTTTCCCAAATAAATGCATTAGGAATCAAATTTGACCTTGCCATAAAGTAGGTCAAGGTCAACCTAGATTAATCATTTGTGCAAATCTGGTAGGGCCCACAGCCCTAATGCTACATACCAAGTCCCAAGGCCATTGGCCTTTTGGTTCCAGAGAAGAAGAAATTTAAATGGTTTTTACCATATTTGGGCGTGGTGGCCATCTTGGTCATGTGACCAGTACACTTGGTATAAATTTTGGCTAACCTATCATAAGGAGTCTTCATATGAAATGGCCTAGTGGTTTCTGAGGAAACTATGTTTTGATGTGTTGATGGGGGACTCCAATATAAGCGACCTTGGCTGAAAAGTTACAGGACAACCTTGACCTTTGAAACTTATTTATAGCCATTGTCTCATTTGGTTCAACATATCAAGTGAGAATAATGACTTTGGCCTCAACAGTTTTCAAAAAATGAAATTTTCAAAAAAAATCCCATTTAAATGCATTAGGAAGCAAATTTGACCTTGACGTTAAGTAGGTCAAGGTCAACTTAGGTTCATCATTTGAACAAACTTGGTAGGCCCCACATCCCAAATGCTACATACCAAGTCCCAAGATCATCGGCCTTCTGGTTCTGGAGAAGAAGATTTTTAAATGGTTTTTAACATATATGGGCGTGGCGGCCATCTTGGTCATGTAACCAAACTATTTTGCATAAATTTTAGCTTACTTATCATAAGGAGTCTTCACATGAAATTTGAGTTCAATTGGGCAAATGGTTTGTGAGAAAACTATGTTTTAATATATTGATGGGACTCCAATATGAGCGACCTAAGCTGAAAGGTCAAAGGTCAACATTGACCTTTTGAACTTATTTATAGCCATTGTCTCATTTGGTTCAACATATCAAGTGAGAATAATGACTTTGGCCTCAACAGTTTTCAAAAAATGAAATTTTCAAAAAAAATCCCATTTAAATGCATTAGGAAGCAAATTTGACCTTGACGTTAAGTAGGTCAAGGTCAACTTAGGTTCATCATTTGAACAAACTTGGTAGGCCCCACATCCCAAATGCTACATACCAAGTCCCAAGATCATTGGCCTTCCGGTTCTGGAGAAGATTTTTAAATGATTTTTACCATATATGGGCATGGCGGCCATCTTGGTCATGTGACCAAACTATTTTGCATAAATTTTAGCTTACTTATCATAAGGAGTCTTCACATGAAATTTGAGTTCAATTGGGCAAATGGTTTGTGAGAAAACTATGTTTTAATATATTGATGGGACTCCAATATGAGCGACCTAAGCTGAAAGGTCAAAGGTCAACATTGACCTTTTGAACTTATTTATAGCCATTGTCTCATTAGGTTAAACATATCAAGTGAAAATAATGACTAAAGCTTCCACAGTTTTCAAAAAAAATAAACTTTTCAGAAATTTTCCCATTTAAATGCATTAGGAAGCAAATTTGACCTTGACCTTAAGTAGGTCAAGGTCAACCTAGGATCATCATTTGAACAAACTTGGTAGGCCCCACAACCCCAATGCTACATACCAAGTCCCAAGGTCATAGGCCTTCTGGTTCTGGAGAAGAAGATTTTTTAAGGGTTTTTACCATATATGGGCGCGGCGGCCATCTTGGTCATGTGACCAAGACCATTTGAACAAACTTTCGTTCCCCCATCCTAAGTAGTCTCCATATGAAATATGAGTTCAATTGGCCAAATAGTTTCAGAGGAGAAGATGTTTGAAAATGTTGACGGACGACGGACGGAAGCCGGAGTCACTGGTATACTATTAGCTCACCAATGAGCCTTCGGCTCAGGTGAGCTAATAACAGGCTCTGCTTTGCGAACGCATGTTGAATCGCTCGGCAAGCCTCGTGATGTCAACAAGCATTCTCAAAGCCTAGCCTGGTAAACTTGATATCAAAAGACACTCAGCTAGTATTCTCTATTTATATCATACCTTAGCAATAACTGGCTGAGGTGGTCTTGGAGGACCAGGGGACTTAGGTGATCCTATCTGGCGCTGTGGTTTCTTAGGAACTGTCTCAACTTCCACCTCATCAAACACAAACTTTGTTCCTACTGTAATCTTTTTCTTCTCTTCCTGCTGCTTAGGAGGAGATTTATCTTGAGGAGGCACTGGTAAGAGTCTACGCTTCTCTTTATGTGGTGCAGTAGTCTCAGTATTATCTTTATCAGCAAAGGCCACATGCTTATCGACAGCATCAGTTGCTTTCTTCTGATAAGGTGAGATAGGTCTTGTAGCATCAGTTGCTTTCTTCTGATAAGGTGAGATAGGTCTTGTAGCAGGTTTTAAAACAGTTATATTGTTGTCTGATACAGGGACTTTGGCAGGCACTTTGTCTGGTTTCTTTAACATTTCATCAACTTTTGCTTTCTCGGGATCTGTGTAAACACCGTTTCGAGCGACCCTACGTCTTTCAGCCTCTTTCTGCCAATCAGGTTTGCTAGTATTTTCAGTTTTATTACTCAACACATCAACAGAATTTTGACTTTGATCACTTTTATTGCTCAACACATCAACTGACTTTGGTCTTGATTCAACTTTTCGCTTATCAAGCTGCTTTTTCCACTCAACAGTTTCTTTATTAACATCAGTTGTGACTGTCTTGGTAGTGACTGTAGTTTTCTCTGTCACTTTTGATTTGAAATCAACTTTACGATCATTTGGTTTGTTATCCTGACTACCCTTTTTTAAGTCTTTTGGAGATTCATTCTTATCATCTTTTAAAAACATCTCTGATCTACCAGATACGAAAGAAGACTTTGGTCTTGGCGGTGTTTTACTTGATGGTTTAACTAAATTATCATCTTTTCCAGTTTTTATTTTAAACTCCACCTTTTCATTATCAGCATTTACATTAAAATTTTTAGTATGACTAGCACCATATTGTTTACCACTATCAGAGACACTCTTTTGAGGTTCAGATACATGCTTGTTTCTAACATCCGCTAAACTTTTTAACAGACCTCCAAACACCTCTCTATTTTTCTTTTCTTCGCCAACATTATGTTTCTTTGGTTCTGTTAGAAAAGCTTGATGCTGATTAGATGGCTCATGGGATATAGCTTTTGCTGGGGTAAAAGTATCCGTTTCCATGGGACGAATATCTCTAGCTTTATTAGTATCATTTAAATTTGTTGATATTCTAGGAGGTTTACTTGGTGCTACATCACTGGTATTAGCACCTACTTGATAGTTTGTATGTTTATGGGGGTCTCTTGGTGAGAGTTTGTCTGTAATATTTTTCTCATTTTTAACTGTTTTCACTGGTTGCCTTGGAGAAGGCATTGGAGTGTTCTTTTCTGTTTGTTTAAGATGTGGAGGTGAGGATGTGGGCAGTTTTGGGGGAATACTTGATGGTAATGGAGGAGGTGTGGATTGTGATGCATCACCATCACCTTTATTGTGAGATGACGGTTTTAATTGAAACTCTGATTTTGGAATCTGTTGTGGAGATTTAGGTCTCTGTTGTGGTGATTTAGGTCTTGAGAATTCTTTATGACGATAAGGGGGAGTTTTTGGCTTTCTAATCTCCTTCTCTTTTTCCTGTAATGATATTTCATTGTCTTTTGCTGGTAGAATTTTAGAAGATGGTGTTTCTTTCTTTGTATCCTCACTTTTTTGAAAGGTTTTCTCTGGATCACTCTTGGGTTTTATCTGAACTTTGAATCTCGGGACAGGTCTTGGTTGCGGAATTGTAACACGTGTCTGTTCTGCAGTGTCCATTTTTTCTTCTTTTCTTAAAATATTTGTTCTAGGTTTAGCAACCGGAGACTTTATTTCATTACCTGTAATACTTTTCTTTTCTGTTGGTGGTTCTTGTTTTACCAGATTAGAAGTACCAGTAATATTACTAGTTCCTTTATTCTCGTTAGATTTTCCAACAGATTGATCAGTTTGACTAGCATTAAGATATCTGTCATTTAATTCTTTAAACTTATCAGCCAATCTATTTGGCCTTGAACCACTTTCAGCTTGTTTATTTTGATTAAAAAAATCAGCACGTTTGTCAGGGGTTGTTACTTTAGATGATCCCATTACTATATCATTACTACTTGTATTAGCACTTTTGCCTTGTAAACTAGCTGTTGGCTCCGTCTTTTTCCATGATGGCACATTGGCAGTCCTATTAACCTCTATTGTCTTTTGATTTTGACTGGCTGGTTCAGACTTTTTCCACGATGGAGTCTCATCCATCTTACTAACCGAAACAGAGCTTTGATTTTGACTGGACATCTCTTTAGCTTTTGCCTGTGCCCTTCTCTGCCAGAAATCTTGGCCAGAATCTGGGGCTTTACTTTTTGATTCACTTTTATCAGTGTCAATTTTCCTAAATTTATTTGTGTCTTTTTCTTCATCAACAGACCTATATTGTTGTCTCTTTGATAACCTACTCTGTGGTGAAAGCTCACTTCGTCTGTAGCATGAGCGATGATAAAGTTTGGCATTTTCAATGTGTCTTTCCAACAAATATACTTTTTCATGACAGATAGTACACTTGTCACCCATAGATTCTTGGCGGTCCTTTTGAGTCTGAAAACAAAAAATGTAAGTTTACAGATCTCCATATAAGAGGGCATGGTTAAATATTATTTTTGCTATTTCTCAATCAAAACATATGTTATGGATACTCAAAAGAACCATCTCAATGAGATGGTTCTTTTGAGCACCCCAAACATATCATTCAACTGATGATTAAGAAAAAAAATCACAAGGTAACAGTCATTAAAGTTTTATCATCTTGACAATGATTGTAATTCCTTTTTATGTAAGAATCGTTGAGAATGATCTGGATCCAAACTGGGCTTTTTCAATTTCAAAGGGCCATAACACCTAAATTTGCATTGCAGTCTTACACTTTGCATGCCATCTCATTTTACTTTACATTTGTGTAAATTTTCATGAAAATATATCAAACAGTTTTCAAATAACAGAGCTCACGGAAGTAAAATATACGAATAGCAATTTTAAATTTCAGAGTTCAGTATTGAGTAACTAAAATAATATGCACTACAAAGTTATGGTTCTTGCATTCTATAAGTTGTCTCATTAGCTTTACTTATGTAAAAATTAATATAATTATCTGAAAGGGTTTTTGGCGTTACAAAGCAGACACAGCCATATCACAGGATCTACCTTGACGATTTCAAAAGGATATGACCCCAAATATATGCAATGCAGAATTATGGTCCTTACACTCTACACATCATCTTATGCCACATCTTAACATTAGTGGATAGTTTCAAACGGCTATAGAGCTGACACAAGAATATAGTGATCACACAAGTTTTTTCATGCATTAACATTTGCTGGGTCCAAAGGAAGATGTTTAAACACAAGGCCTATAGGCCGAGTGTTCAAACATCTTCAGAAGGCCTGGCTCGTATTAATGCAATAAAAAACAAGACCAAACTCTGCCCTGGACCTGCGTCGCCAGTGCACATCTTCAATGTGTTAACAATCATTATGCAAAGTTTGAATATAAAGGAATGAAATCTGATTGAATTACAGATTACACACAAATAAACGATGTAAGTAATCTAATGGTGGTTTAGACATAATAATGTCTAAGTTTAACAATCCCAAAAATATTATCAAATATGCACAAAATATAGGGTGCACACATGTTCAATGTGTGAGCAATCATAACTCATTAAGTTTGAATATGAAGGAATGAAAACTGCTGGAGTCACAGATTACACAAATCAGACACCCCATAAGCATTTCCGATGGATAAAATATTTAAGTTCAACAGACCTAAAAGATGTGAAAATATTTATCAAATGTGCACAAAATAAAAGGTGCACATGTTCAATGTATGAATAATCATTAATCAAAGTTTGAATATTAAGGAATGAAAACTTTTGGAGTTACAGATTTCACAAGCCAGACACCCTCTTAGCATTTCACAGAAAAAAATGTCAAAGTTCAAGACCCCAAAAAATGGAAAAAAAATCATGAAATGTACACAAAATAGGAGGTGCACATCTTCCATGTGTGAACAATCATTATGCAAAGATTGAATATAAAGGAACGAAAACTGTTTGAGTTACAGATTACACAAACCAGACACCCCCTAAGCATTTCGGATGGAAAAAATGTCTAAGTTCAACACACGTAAAAAATGTGAAAATATTTATCAAATGTGCACAAAATAGTAGGTGCACATCTTCAATGTGTGAACAATGATTATGCAAAGCTTGAATATAAAGGAATGAAAACTGTTGGAGTTACAGATTACACAAACTAGGCACCCCTACGCATTTCGGATGGAAAAAATGTCTAAGTTCAACACCCTAAAAAACTGTGAAAATATGTATCATATGTGTCAAAATAGGAGGTGCACATCTTCAATGTGTGAACAATCATTATGCAAAGTTTGAATTTTAAGGAATGAAAACTATTTGAGTTACAGATTACACAAACCTGACACCCTCTACGCATTTCGGATGGAAAAAATGTCTAAGTTCAACACCCATAAAAATGAGAAAATATTTATCAAATGTGCACAAAATAGGAGGTGCACATCTTCAATGTATGAACAATCATTAGGCAAAGTTTGAATATAAAAGAATGAAAACTGTTGGAGTTACAGATTACACAAACTATGCACTCCAAAAGTGTTGCGGACAGACGGACGGACGGATGAACGGATGGACAGAGTGGACCCACTACTAGACCTGCTTTCGCGAAAGCGATGCAAGTAAAAACACATGTGACCGTTATTCTTGCCTATTAAACCTTATTTCAAACAAATTTGCACTGAAAACGCCATTAAAACATTAAAATATCCACTGAATTTCTCTAAACAAAGTGGCGTCGACTGTAAACTTTCGAAAGTCATAATGTCATAGCCGTGAGTAACTTTTTTGGGAACAATAGCATCAGCAAAATGATCAGTCTGGTCCGCAGCGCTTTCTTCATATAATGTCATGTAAATAACTTGGGGCTTATTTGGTGTATTTTAAAGTTTGAACCCATGTTCAAACAGCATGTGAATCTCCTGATTTGAACATGGATTTTCGTTCATTTGACAATGGGTTAAAACAGCTATATGAATAGGTTTCTATGCAAGATTAGCTTTATCAATGTTCAAAAGGCTATAACTGGAAAAAATATGTAAACCAGAGTTATAGTCCTTGCATTCTGCACATGGTCTAATGGTGCTTTACAATTGTGTAAAGTTTCATGAAAAAATCTCAGTTTTTAAATTACAGAGTGGACACGAAAGCTTCAACTCTGACGCTGAAGCCCTGGCTGGTGTCTGCACTAAAAAAGTAGTTTCTCTTTTTAAGTGAATACTACAAATAACATAATTCATGTGGCAAAAACATTACGACCATGCAACTACCAGTTTAGCAAAAGCATAGTTCATGAAATCAAATTTGGTGATATAGCTGTCATGTAAATATAAACAATTTGCCATATAGTAACAGGTATTTTAATACTGATAGGCAGATTGAGATGTTTAAAAGAGGAAAGCCATTGGACATGATACTTGTTTAGTGTATATTTCAAAAGCGGTTTCCTTAATTTCAGTAACATATGTTGTTGGTACACATTGGAATTGCCTCATAGAGCACCTGCAACATATGTCCATTCAATAAATGAGTGTTTTTCACCATAAAACAGGTTTTTCACAAACTTCTCAACTACTTATTATGTTTCAGTGTAATGAGCATGTAGAAATGAATAAGTTTTTGTGTAGTTTGGCATGCACCTGGATGACAATAATAGATAGCCAATTTTATATTATTGACAGCTTATCTTTAGATGTTTCATTGGCATGAAATGCTAACTTGGTGGTTGCCTGGTTGTAATATTTTCATTCATGCTTTGTTCTCATGAAACGACTATGAAACCATTTGTGGTTTTCATCACAATCAAGTTCAAGTACAGTGCAGTCCCTTTATAACGCTATATTTAGGGTCCATAGGAATGAACAGAGTTAAGGAATCATGTTATAATTTGTTTGTTTGTTTGATTTGATTCTTTACGTCCACTCAACAATCTTTCAGTTATGCGGGACAGGTCTTCCTGGGTTGAACCAGTACTAAGCTAGGATAAATGTGTCTTGCTCAAGGACCACAACGCAGTGACGCCGGTGAGGCTCGAACCCGCGGCCCTTCGGTCTCGAGTCAAGCACTCTACCACTGAGCCACTGCGCTCCCTGAATCATGTTATAAAGCGACAATTTTACAAAGAAATTATAGGAAAACGACCATTTTTTAATCATTTTCCTATAATTTCTTTGTAAAAATTCCATCGTATAAAAATATGGGAGCCATAACATAACCATGTTATTTCCAAATCTGTGTTATAACAAAGTGTGTTATAAAGGGACAACACTGTAAATACCTTCTACAGTAAAAATGTCATAAGCAGCCTCTTAAAAATAGACAAAACAAATTAACGTCTTACTGGAAAATGGTAGCTTAATGAGGGTCGAAAGTATTGCAGAATGCTCCCCTTGGAGCATTCTGCAATACTTTGACCTGCATTAAGCGATGAGCCGTACAGGAAATAAATTTTTGGTGCTCTTTTTAGTGGCCGCTTAAGACAGGTTTTACTGTATATACCGCTGCTTTCCCAGTATTGGTTTGTGTAGGTGTGAGAGTCTTTGCATCTGGGCTTATAACATTGTCCTTCTTCTTCCCGCCTTTCTTAAACTCACTGACGTCTGGTCCGCCCACTGAAATTATTACAAGAAATAATATGAAATGGGCAACCAACCAATTTGTTATGTTTTCACAATAAATATGTTCAGTACAGCTGAAAACTGCATGGAAAAGTGAATTATCTTATAAAAATAGTTGTTTTTTTCTCTTGTTAGTAATTATTTATGTCCCTCCAGTAATTCTAGACAGATGATTTTTAACATAAATGCTGTTGTTTAGATAGTGATTATTTGTTAAGATTTACAAAAAATGGTAGAATGTTTACCTGAATTTGAGTATTTTTACTGTATTCTTGAAAAATAGAAACTTTACTTCAAAAATTAAAAGATCAAAAGTTACAGACTAAGCAGCTTTAAAAATGACTTTCATTTGCCATTTATTTTCGCTTGACCTATCTATCTATCTATCTATCTATCTATCTATCTATCTATCTATCTATCTATCTATCTATCTATCTATCTATCTATCTATCTATCTATCTATCTTTGAAGTATCTTGTCACGGCTTGGGATAACAAATAAATTTCCACATTTTCTAGAAAGCTTTAGGTAATGAGCAATAATTAAAATCAAAAGAAAGAAGCTGACTGAAGATAACAACTATTTTAGCTGGGATATTTAGGACTTGGGTTAATCTTTCATTTGTTAAGAAAATTGGTCAAATGCTGAAAACTCCATATGCATTTTATGAAAAACTTGGTACTCAGACACAAATTTCAGACACATTTTATTTACTTTAGAAAATGTTGGAAAGTCAACCTGACATAAACACTGGATTGATCCGAATTGGTAAACGGTCAAAAGACAGGGGAGGTAAGAATTCTCAATTGATTTAATTGAGTTATCCGACACTGGGAGTCAGGAATGGTGCGCATGGGAATTAGCCGCATATGTCTTAAATATACAGACTAATGCTTTCAGGTTTTAAAACGAGTGTAAAATTTTTCATCAGGCCTGTACTGAAGAGTGTGTACCAAAAAATTAATTTTCTTATTTCTCAACCAAAACATATGTTGTGAGTACTCAAAAGAACCGTCTCAATGAGACTCAATGAGACGGTTCTTTTGAGCACCCACAACATATGCTAAAACTGATGGGTAAGAAAAAAAATTATAATTTTACGCTCAAAAATTTTGTTTATCTAAACCTATGTCATATGCCAGCCACACTTTGTGCGCTCATGCAATATGCATGTTGTTCAGAAAAGACCTTGGTGTGTGCTTATTGGAGCATGTGCGGTAAATAGAACAAATACAATATACAAAACAGACTTTTTTTAAATCCCATATACCAGCCACAAAATGACAAAACTCCAGAATGTGACATATGCATAAAGTGCAGTCTGTTTTCAACCTGGCCTTAAGGGTATAAAACTCGAGTTCATTCTCAGACTCAAAATAAAGCGCAATGATTGGCTGCTTTCGGACACATGTCCGCAAGCAGCCAATCATAGCGCTTTATTTTGAGTCTGAGACTGTACTCAAGTTTTATAACCTATGGGCCAGAGCATACCCTTGTTTGGACAGTCTTCAGTCTTCAATGTATCATGAACAGAATTTAGATTCTTTATAGCTTTCCAGTTGGGCAAAAATAAAAATGTAGTTAAGTGTCTGTTATCTTATTATTGTTGTAAATGGCAAATGACCAGTTCAAGTGTTTAAAGTATGTGCATATTATCATTCTTGGATTTTTTCAGCAAATCTGCAAAATATGCACCTAGCATATACATGCCTATCAAACGTTCTGATGCTCAACCACTGGTGAACTTGAAAGACAACTGTCCTAGGCAGAGAATCAAAAATCGGCAAATGACATACAATAGCCTATGGGTTCCTACATTTGTGGTATAAATATGAAGTCAGAAAGTTCTCTCGTTTTGTATGATTTACTTTTCTTGTAATAAATGTGTACCAGAATCCGATAGGAACATGTTTATTACAGGAAAAGTAAATAGAAGAAAGTGTGATATATCAAACAATAATTCACAGTTTTGAAAGCACGAGGAAAGTGCGTGCTAGCTGATGTCATTTGTTACAGGAAAATGACGTCATTCATGGGGTTAGAAGGTGTAACGTCGTTTTAACACTTGAAAGGCATTACAAATACACATAAATGAATGTGACAGTCTAAGTATTGGCGGGAGTTCTTCAGTGCAATGGCGGAAAGTTGGAAGAAGCTGAAGACTTCAAATGTGTTTTTGTAGTTTTTTGTGTGTTAGAATCGAAATAGATCAGCTCCAATGCGCGAATCATTGTGTAATAATTCACTGTTTGTCGGTCAGTTGTGCGAAGATAAATCACTCACACTGCGCGCTCATGATTTGATCTTCTTTACAACTGGCCATTATTACACGACAATTCACTGCTAGAGCTGATCTATTTCTTAAATGAGGAATACTTTCTGAGCTCAGCCAGCCCATCTTTTCCTGTTGAAAAACTGAATGCCCCCACACACCCACCCACCCCTTCCCGTTTGTTACTTTACTTTTTTAGGAAAAGGCTCAATAAATAATATTTGTGTTGTTAAATCAAATTAACTATCTTCTGAATTTCTGAAGTAGCTGTAAAAATTCAACCGTATATTGAGGGGGAGGCAAAACAATGTAATTTATTTGACCTTAGTCCAAGCAAGACTTTTTTTGTTGCTTCACCTTAATTTTTGCACGAATATTAAATCTTTCATTGTTTCTTAACCCTTAGCCCGCCAGTCACAACTTTTGTTGTCTGCTTTAGTTCTTAGGGAGCCTATATTGCAAACAATATGGACATAGATCAGACTGCTCCCTTGGAAGCAGTCTGATCAGGGTTCATATTGTTTGCTTCCATGAAATATATATTCTGGAGTGCACTTGAGTATATGCAGCAGGTCTAAAAGGCAGACATTTTTTTTTTAATAAATGCAGGATAAGGGTTAATCTAAGGAATGCAGGGTTCATACAGGCAAGTTTGAGTTAAATTCAAGGACTTTTCAAGGACTTCTAAAGACTATCATACAGTTTTCAAGGACTCAAAGTTTATGAAAAATCCTGATTTAAGTGTTAAAATTCTACTTTAAAAATGCTAGACTGAGAAAATGGAGAAATTAGTACTAAAAAATTAGTATAAAAATTGTTGTGCCTTTATTTGGTGCAACAATTTTATACTGATTTAGATCTCTATCAACAGTGTTCAACAGTGTTACATAGAAATCAAGGCCTTTTCAAAGCCTTTGAGTGATTATCAAGGCATACTTAATTTTCAAGGAAGCCTTCTAAATTCAAGTACTTTTCAAGCCTGTGCGAACCCTGGAATAAGATTCTGCAGAACAAATAAAATAAAGACGTACACTGTGGTTTATTATGGAAGTAGTTGTAATACTGTGAGACATATGTCACTATACTCAGCTTATCTGGCACTCTGATGGCTACCATGTCTTCTGCTTCAAGGAACGCTGGGATTGACAATTTCTTCTCAGCAACCTCAAATGCCTGAAAAAGATATACATGTACATATATAACTTGTTGCCTGCGAGTGTCTTCTGCTGTTAGCCTATGCAACTATGCAAACATCTAAAGAACAGGTTTCCTCACAACAAGGCTTATACATGTATTGGAGAAATACAAAAAAGCAGCGCTCAGTTGGTAGCAGTAATCTCTAGCAGATACTGATCAGCGAATGGGTTTCTCCCTAATACTGGCATTCTGGATACCAATTGTAACATTTTTGTGTGTGAATCAGAGGGCCTGAATGAATTGTCATTGTTTTTATGCATATTTATGAATGGTTCTTTTTTCAGTCTTAAAAACAGATCCAGTTAAGCAAAATTTTTTAGCATAAAATTGTTATTATTTTCTTATCAATCAATGTAAACTGTTCAAAAGAACCATCTCATTGAGACACTTTTTTGAGTACCCACAACTTACATTTTGGTTGAAAAATAAGAAAAATAATTTTCAACTACGCATTCTTATCTGGTATCTTATATTCTGTCTTTGTTCATAGATAAAATCCTATTTCACATATATGCCGAAACAAAACCATAATAAAAACAAAACCCATATGAAAAATGCAAATGAAAAATGCAAGTTTTTAGTGAGTATAATGCCATTAACACTCTTAGAATACCAACGAGAAAAAGTGTTAAATTTCAAATGTCCTCTGCTAATATTTGATCTTCAGCTTTGTGGTTCAAATTACGGTGATCAGCATAGTTTTCTATAATAATCTGTATATCTTCTCGGGTGTTAAAAGTCTATCTTTATTGTTCAAAGTATTCTACCTGAGTTCATTGCCATGTATTGTTCTGATGAGCTTTGAGGACAATATTTCCGATAATCTTGTTAACCTCTTTGCCTACTAGCGTCGTCTGCTGATATTATTTGCAAACAGTTTGGACCCAGATCAGGCCCGGCGACAAGCCTGGCCTGATTTGGATCCAAACTGTTTGACACTCTGATGGTATCCCTGAAAGATTTTTTCGAAAAAGTTGATTTTGAAAAAAAAATCAGCAGACGACAAAAAAGTATGAAAAATTACCCAGTAGGCAAAGTATTAAAAAGGATGACAAACATATGTGAATCACACTGATAGGTATACCCCTTTTATCTTTCTAAAGTCATGCAAACAGAGTCACAATGACTAATTCTTGTTAAAATTACATTTTACAATGGTCACATAGGTTTAGATAAACAAGATTTTTGAGCGTAAAATTGTCAATATTTTCTAAATCCATCAGTTTGAAAATATATTTTGGGTGCTCAAAGAACCGTCTCATTGACACGGTTCTTTTGAGTACCTACAACATATGTTTTGGTTGAGAAATGAGAAAATTAATATTTGGTACGCACACTTAACTAAAGGCCGGGGTCCTAACCTTAGCCCTTATCAACTTGGATATTTTTACGTACTGCACTCCTCCCCAATTTCGATTCACCAAACTCGAGGGATTCAAGTTAATAGCATGTATTTACAAACAAAGTGGAAAACAGTGTGGATCCTGACCAGCTGTCTTCTCAGTAGCCAGCTGATCTAGATCCACACTGTATTTTCAAAACAGGATGTGGAAATGGTTAATATTTTCTTGTTTATCCCAGGATTTATAAAAACTTTCTCTATCTATTAGCATGGGACAGATATAAATTGTAATTTGCAAATTAAATATAGCAAGAAGTGAACAAAGCTCACATACCCTTGACGGTAGCCATCAAAGGTTTTATAACACTTTCACAGAAAAACCAAAATTATGAGAGTGTTAAAGATTTCATAATCTAAATCAAGTAGTTGCTGAGATCATTGCCATCGTATCAATATATTTTTGCAATCATAACGATTTTTTTTCTTATCAACATATTCTTGCCTCTTCAAAAACAGAGTCATAAGAGACTATAGCTACATGTATATGATGATTGATAGAAAAAATGTTTTGAGGACTGGAGCCAGTCAAAGGAACCAAATAAATGTACCACTAAAAGTGGACCATCATTGGCCGGCCAGCCAAATGCCATTTAGATGGCGTTTCCCTGGGGGGCAAATGATGGCCCAACATTGAATGTTGACTTGGTAGCTTTGTGATTTTTCAGGGGATCCAGACCAGTATTGCTAAGAAAGCCTAGATTTGTGACTTTTCAGGAGAGGTCTGGACCCCCTGTCCGTCCCTCTAGATCCATGCATGCCTTACTTCACTTTACTAACTGATAGCTAGGATGATCAACTGGAAGATTTCATTTTAGAAATTCAGCACATTTTGACTTAATTCTGAGCTATTGCAGCTGCAAAGCCTGGAAATACTTACTAAATTGTTGTTTTCAAACACATTCTCTTTGGACAAGGAGTCATAGTCTCTGAAAAGGAAAACAAAAATCAAACCAGCTGCACTCAAAATGTCCAAACCTGAATTGAGATTTAGCCATTTAGAGTTGGTATTTTCACTGACATTCATAAAAGCAGCTCAAAATGTTGTTTCCTGACCAAACCTAAATGGAGATTTATCAGGGGACAAAAATTCCACTCGTCCTCTCGTTATTACGATGGGAATCTAGAAAGGACGAGTAATTATTCCCAATGTAGGACAAGTGCTTTGGAAAGAATAACTTTTACATATCACTCCCTTATGTTCTATTATTTAAATATTGCACTTGTCCTACAGGATGAGTGACTTACAATTTTCACTCGCCCTGCAAACACATGCACTTGTCCTTTAAAGAAACTAGGTCTGTAACTATGAACATTTTTCGAAAAAATTTCTATTCTTTTTAAATCAATTGTAAAAATAGAATTAATGTATGTTTTCACAATAAATATGTTCAGTACAGCTGAAAACTGCATGGAAAAGTGAATTATCTTATAAAAAACAGGTGTTTTTCTCTTGTTTGTAATTATTTACGTCACTCCAATAATTCTAGACAGTTGATTTTTAAAATAAATGTTGTTGTTTTGATAGTGATAACTTGTTAAGACTTACGAAAATGGTAAAATTTTTACCTGTATTTGAGTATTTTTACTGTATTCTTGAAAAATAGAAACTTTATTTCTAAAATTAGAAGATAAAAAGTTACAGACTATGCAGCTTTAAAAGCAAATGCACTAATATCTGGTTCACACCAAAGGCGAATGCTGCGCTTTGAATCAGCGAGCAAAGCGCCATCATTTTTGTTTACTTTTCCAAAAATATCACGATCTCCTAAGTAATGTTACGCTCTGATAAGCTCTGATACGCTCTGATACGAATTGGGGGACGAATTATTGCCCGACTTGTTACGTTTCCTCACGATTTGATCCCGCTTTGATGAGGCTATGTTACGCTTGAAATCACGCTTTGATAAGCTTTATTACGCTTTATTACGCTTTTATGCGATTATGAAGCTTTAAATCAGGCTCTGATACGATTATCAAGCTCTGTTGTGCATTGTTACGCTCTGCTAAGCTCTGTTACGCATTGGAAAATGTCAAGATCGCCGATTTCATGCCGCTTTTGATCCAGAGCTGTAAATAAAGATGCAGCAGATCCACAAAATCATTGCATCTTGATTCCAGAACACGATGGCAGAACAACAAGATCCAGAAATTCCAGATGTACCAGAGCATGATCTATCTGAAGAAGACATGATGTTTGTCTCCCTGCTGTATAACTACATCCTAGCCCTTGAGGCGGAGGAGAGCGTGAAAGAGCGTGAGAGAGCGTGAGGAAGTTTGCCAAGCGTAACAAAGCCTACCAAAACGTGTCAATCCTTGATCAAAGCGTCTCAATTGGTGTGAAAGCGTGAGAGTCCTTCATGAAAGCGTAACAAAGCGTGTCAGATCTTGATGAAAGCGTCTGAACTCCTGTCAGATCTTCATGCCAGATCGTAGCAAATCTTGAGATATCTTAACGAAGCGTGTCAAGTGGTGACAGACCGTGAAGACTGGGGTCCCCGCTTTGAACCAAGCTCTGTTAAGATTTCCTACGCTTTGAGTCAAGCTTTGCTGAGCTTTGTTACCCTTGGTTAAGCTTTGATACGCTCTCGGCGCCTTTAATCAATTCGTGACAGAGCGCCCAAAATTTTTAAACAGTTTAAAAAAAAATGGCGCTCTTGCCGCATGTCCCGCTTTACTCCAAGCTTTCCCACGATCTATAACGACCATGCCGCTTTAATCAAGCTTTGTTACGCTTTGGTGCCGCTTTGCACGCCGTTGGTGTGAACTAAGCATTAAGAACAGAAGGGAGTAGTAATTTGTAATATGACTTCCACGAGTTATTCATCCCAAAGCACTCATCCTATAGGACTCCTAGATTTCACTCGTAATTACGAGCAGACAAGTGGATTTTTTGTTCCCTGTGCTATATTTGGGGTCCATTGGAATGGATTGTGTTATAAAAGAATTGTGTTATAAAGGGACAAAATTACATTCAGGAATTTTCCTATAAATCCATTGTAAAATTCAATGGTTAAAAAAATAGGAGCCACAACATGATAGCGTAATATCCAAATCTGTGTTATAATGAGGTGTGTCAAAAAAGGACACATGATATATGACATTAAGTAGGCTTGATGCTTTATAAAATGGAGACCCTCTACAATTAAAATAACTTTTCACAAGGATTATGATGAATATGTAAAAAAAACATTTATATGAATGTATAGAAACAGTTGAGATAAAATGGGGCTGCTAGCAATATTAATATTTACTGACAAAAGCGGTCATGAAAGCAGCCAGATTATGGCTATAGGACAATCATGGTTCACTTGATTAAGTGTGGGGGTTATCTAGTTCATATTAATCACTGTTCTGGTCAAGTCCAAGCTATCAAATCTGTATTTGTTTTAAACTCCTGTACTTTACCATTCATTCACTAAGATAATTACAAGAAACTCCCAGATAGTCTTATTTACATAGCCCACCAAATTAGTCTGTCTATAGCCTTTACTCTTTCCATACTAGAACCAAAGTACGCAGACAGGAATAGCATGATTGTGCAAATAAAAAAAAGTCCAAGATCAGACTGCTCCAAAGCTTCAATATTCTAACTAGTCCCTGTAACTGAGCAGACTGGTATGAGTCTTTACTTGGGCCCAAAATACAGGGTTTGCATGTTTTTAGGATGGACACCATTTTGAATCCTTGAAGATGAAAAATAACTTTTTTTCAGAAAAAAAAGCTTAACACTTAAAGCCCCAATCACGACTGCAGCAGACGACACATTTTTCTACATCTTTTCAATTTACAAAAAAAAAATTAGGTAAGATATCTCATGAGAATCGTCTGCCCACAGACGATTCTCATGAAACATCATTCCTTATTTGTTATTTTTGAAAAAGCGGCAAAATTTGAAATTGTTGTCTGCTGCAAACTATAGGTGGCGCTTTGAGGGTTAATATTTCTGTGAAAGTCATTTCACATAAAACAAACTACATTAGTTTGGAGCCACAAATTTTTTATTTTCTGCAATCATTATGGTGCGTTAAGGGATAAGATTTCAATTATAACTTTTCAATCAAGCTTTACAAGGTAAAATTCGTAATTTAAATTAATCAACCCCAAAAAGGAGATAGGTAAGAAAAGATTTTGACAAAGGAATTTCTCTAACTATTTTCAAGGCTAGATAATCGCTTTGGGAAGAGCTATTGTTTGAAAAAGGCATGTCACACAACTCTTTCCCCACCAGACTTGTGGCCACTTTTGGTGCCTGCTGATCTGGATCCATACTGTTTGACACTCAGATGGTACTTGATATCTGAAAGAAATTTTGAAAAAGATAATTTTAAAAAATCGGCAGATGACTAAAAAGCATCCAAATTTAGCCAGTATGCAAAAAGTAAAGTCATGACTTTAATTTCATTGCAGCAGTCACACTTGAGTTTCTTCATAAGACCCTAAAGTCACATAATAACCCTTTAAACTATACAATACTTTATACAATATACTCTTGTTTATGGGGGCTAAATTGCAGTTTTGGTCTATTCAATTGTAAGATTATCCTTCCTATTTTAAATGGTGAATCATTCCGCCTTTTACAGTATGTCCAATGACAAACACACAAACTCTTCGCAACTAAATGCAGCATAATGCTGCATTTCATCGGGGTCTACACTGTTTGTTAAGGTAAAAAAGATATTTAGACAAAACTATACAACTGGACTAAGCGGTTAACCACTTGTACTTCATGCACATACTTTCACATGTAGCTGACAACAATCCTTCTTGAATCAGCCGAAAGAGGAGAATGACCGTTGTAAATATTTCAGGATCAATCTCCACGGAAGTATGGGGCTGGGCTGGTATAGAACTCACAACTATTGGATCTGCAATCAGATTCGCTACCCAGTGTGCTACAGGGCCTGGCAACCTTCAATTTGAACTAGTTATTATGACTACCTGGTCAGGTAGAGTCAGAATAGCAAACAATGAATACCCTGATCTGAAACCTCTGCAAGGAACTCTCTTATCAGGGTTACATTAGGTTTGATCAGCCTCAGCTGTCTGAACTTTAAGGGTAACTATAGTATTCAAAATTACATCAGTATAATATTAACCCTTAAAGCGCCAAGAAAAAAAAACATCTGAAAATGTCGTCTGCTGAAGTCGTCTGCTGCAAATAATTGCCTTACATTACTAATGAATTAAGTATAGAAGCAAACAGCGTGGACCCAGAACAGACTGCTCCTATAGGAGCAGTCTGATATGGGTCCACACAGTTTGCTATAGAGGTTTCTTTAACATTTCAGCAGACGAGAAAAGCAGACGGCTTTTGTTGCTATTGGCGTATTAAGGGTTAATTGAGAATGGTACAAAATTAAATCTTGATCACAACTTTCCCATGCTTCAGTTGACAAACCATTTGCTTTGATGAAAGATTGACATTGAGTTTTGAAAGATGCTCCTCAGCCTCACAGTCCGCATATACCTGTCTGCATCTGATTAAATATTATCTTTTTAAGAGTCACATGTATGTTTCATTGTAATGTCATTTTGTCTACTGATATATTTATCTCAAATGTGCATGTGTTTGTGTTTAACATCGCACCAACAGCTCAGCTAAGGTCATATGAAGCTGGGGCCACTGCTTACAGGCTCATCAAACAGACTGGTGCAGCTGGGTATCTAACCTACAATCCCAGCAGTTTATCCACTACACCACAGTGGCGCCACTCCTCATTTCATGTAATAATGTAATTTCTCTTTGATGGCAAAACTGATACAAGTTTGCCATAACTTAGAAGGAAAAGCCTGTCTTATCTTCAAAATGGCTAAGTGTTCTTCTAGCTGAAAACATTTTGCAGCTTTTAAAGACCAAACTTCAGGCACCTGTGGGAATATTTTGAAAGGGTTAAAGCCAAATCAATATGCTATTTGTTGATGGTAAGATGACAACTAGTCATGGGCTGATCCAGAGGGGAGGACAGGGAGTCCGGACCCCCTGGAAAATCACGGGAGGTTCATATGGCCCTCTGTGAAATACGTTGATGACTAAAAAGAGGTCAGGAACCCCCCACACACACCCCTGCCCACCCCACCCCCTGCAGGAATTATCTGGATCCGCCAATGCTAGTTCTTCAACTTATAAACAATGAAGGGATATATGAATGGATTATTCATTCAGAAATATGTGTTTGTTCAACAAAATATAATATTTCAATGTTTTGTTACAAAAGACAATCAATATCATCTTTGTTACAAACAAACAAAAAATATTGTGTTACAAAAGGGAGCAGGTCACTGAGGCTTGAAACAACTGATCATCATGATGAAGATATTTAATACACAAGAATGAGCTTCTCAAAATAGTAACACTATTATCTTTGGTCATTCAACTGTTGTTAAACCTTTAAGAATCATCTCAAATTTGAAGACAAACAAGAAATGTCACAGTCTCGTGACGAATGCTCCCAAAGGAATTGGTCAAGCATAAGACACATTTGAGAAAAGTTAGCTGTAATATAGAAGATATGCAACAGACATGATAAACCTAGAAATGAGGCCAGAAGTCAATGTCAAGGTCAAAGTGACCCAAAATGGTATGCACCACTCCGCCATCCCAAGAGGAATCAACACACCAAATTTGGGATTCCTACATCAAATAATATAGGAGATATGCTCCAGACACAATCATTCTAGAAACTAGGTCATTGGTCAAGATCACAGTGACCTAAAAATGGTAGATGACACATCAACATCTAAAGATGTATCCATACCGCAAATTTGGGATTCCCATCTCAAATAACATAAGAGATATGTTCTGGACACGATTATTCTACAAACTAGGTCAAAAGTCAAGGTCAAAGTGACCCAAAAATGGTATGTGACACTCCAGGATCCAAATTTCCACCCACCAAATTTGGGATTCCTACCTTTAATAATATAATAGATATGCTCTGGACATGATTTTTCTAAAAACTAGGCCAAAGGTCAAGGTCACAGTGACCTGTAAATGGTACAAGACACTCCACCATCCCAAGATGCATTCACACACCAAATTTGGGATTCCTATCTCAAATAATAAAAGAGATATGCTCCTGACACAATTATTATTAAAACTAGGTCAGAGGTCAAGGTCACAGTGACCCGTAAATGGTACAAGACACTCAACCAACCCAAAATGCATTCACACACCAAACTTGGGATTCCATTCTCAAATAATATAAGAGATACGCTCCTGACACAGTTATTATTAAAACTAGGTCAGAGGTCAAGGTCACAGTGGCCCGAAAATAATATGTGAGACTCCACCATGCCAAGATGCATATACACACCGAATTTGGAATTCCTACCTCAAAGAATATAAGAGATATGCTCCGAACACAAAAAAAACTTTTAAACTAGGTCAGAGGTCAAGGTCACAGTGAGCCAAAATGTCATGTGTGACACTCCGTCATCTCAAGATGCATTTAGACACCAAATTTGGAATTCCTATCTAAAAGAATAAAGGAGATATGCACCAGACTCAATGCAGTTTCTAGAAACTAGGTCAGAGGTCAAGTTCAAGGTCACAGTGACCCAATTATGGTACGCGACACTTCCCCATCCCAAGATGCATTCACACACCAAATTTGAGATTCCTACCTCAAATAATATAAGAGATATGCTCCGGACACAAATATTCTTAAAACTAGGTCAAAGGTCAAGTTCAAGGTCACAGTGACCAAATTATGGTACGCGACACTTTGTCATCTCAAGATGCATCAACACACCAAATTTGAGATTCCTAGCTCAAATATTATTAGAGATATGCTCCAGACACGATTATTCTAATAACTAGGTCAGAGTTCAAGGTCAAGGTCACAGTGACCCGAAAATGGTATGTGACACTCTTCCATCCCAAGATGCATTTACACACCAAATTTGGAATTCCTATCTCAAAGAATATAGGAGATATGCACCAGACTCAATGCAGTTTCTAGAAACTAGGTCAGAGGTCAAGTTCAAGGTCACAGTGACCCGATTATGGTACGCGACACTTTGTCATCCCAAGATGCATCCACACACCAAATATGAGATTCCTAACTCAAATAATATAAGAGATATGCTCCGGACACGATTATTCTAAAAACTAGGTCAAGGTCACAGTGATCCGAAAATGGTACGCGACACTCCGTCATCCCAAGATGCATCCACACAACAAATTTGGAATTCCTACCTCAAAGAATATAGGAGATATGCACCGGACACGAAGCGGGACGGACGGACTGACGGACGGACGGACTGACGGACGGACTGACGGACGGACGGACAGTGCGATTACTATATGCCTCCCAAAGTTCCTTTGGGGGCATAAAAATTAATGTAACATGTTCAAACCGGGTAGGCGGCAATCAAAAACGTTATCAACAATCGATGAATGCGGATCAAAAATCGATAGAAACAGTTTTTTCGATTGACATTTGTCGCCAGTTGGGCGACAAATGACAATCGAAAACGCTGTTTCTAACGTTCCTCGATAGTATTGGCATTTTCGATTGCCGCCTACCCGGTGTGATGTTGCTTCTTAAAATATCCTCAATGTAGAGCCACAAAACCAGGCCTCCAGATAAAAATTGTGCATTTAGAAATGTTATTATTTCTCAAACATAACATATGTTGCGGGTACTCAAATGAGATGGTTCTTTAAGCATCCAAAACAAAATTTATACTAGAACACATTCGATGGCGCGCCATCGCAAATCCCCACGCTCTCGAAGATATCTAATGGTATTCGATCCTTTGACCCCATCGCAAGGTCACCAGTTTGATTCTAGGGTAAAAATTTTAAGTGTATCCTGGTCTACTGCTCATCCCCTTTAATTTGATATGCCACATGACCTTGTTCATAAAATTAAATTTTTGACCCCCCAGCACCCCCAAGTCCCAAACCCTGGGGCATGCATGACCGAGGGGACAGAATGAAAATCCCGTCTAATATGTTTTACATCTTTCATTTGTGAGAAGACACACAAAGTTTAGATTAAAAATCTTTGAAATTGACTTTGTAATTGAGATTTAATGATATTTGACCTTTTTGCCCCTCCCCAAGGCCCAAGGAGGCGGGGACCGAAAAAAATTGTGCCGTTGCATGTGCCATTCATGTAAGCAACTCACACACCAAATCTGGTTGAATTTGAGAAAAAAAAGTTTTTGGACCCCCCAACCCCCCATGGTACCCCCAAGTCCCACCCCTGGGGCATGACCCAGGCGACGGAATGAAAATCCCGTCTGATATGTTTTATATCTGTCAATTGTGAGAAGACACACAAAGTTTGATTTAAAAATCTTTGAAATTGACTTTGTGATTGAGATTTAATGATATTTGACCTTTTGGCCACTCCCCAGGGCCCCAGGGGTTGGGACCCAAAAAATTGTGTCGTTGCATGTGGCATTGATGTAAGTTACTCACACACCAAATCTGGTTGAATTTCGGAAAAAAAATTTTTTTTGACCACTCAACCCCCCACGGTACCCCCAAGTCAGACCCCTGGGGCATGACCCAGGCAACGGAATGAAAATCCCGTCTGATATGTTTTATATCTTTCATTTGTGGGAAGACACACAAAGTTTGGTTTAAAAATCTTTGAAATTGACTTTGTAATTGAATTTTAATGATATTTAATTATATATGACCTTTTGGCCCCTCCCCAGGGCCCCAGGGGGCGGGGCCAAAAAAAAATGTGCCGTTGCACACCCTATTCATGTGAGCAACCCACACACCAAATTTGGTTGAATTTCGTCCAATGGTTTAGGAGGAGATAGCGTGACGGACGGACGGACAGACAGACGGACGGACAGACGGACGGACGGACGGACGGAGGCGATTGCAATATCCCCAACGCTTTTTTAAAAAAGCGTGGGGATAATTATGGATAAGAAAATAATATTTTTATGCTATAAAAATTTGCATATCTCAACCTATCAATATAAAATTTGATCTTACTCATGTGTTCAATAATAATTTATGAAACAGGCTTTAATTCATATGCAATGACCACAAATGTAAGATCTTCCATCTTAACCCTTTGTATACTAATGGATTCTCCCTTCTGGTTTGATACAATAAACTTGGGATAGTCCATTGTACATATCTAGGGGTGTCAGGTTAGTATTTTCAAAAATTTTGTATTTTTGTGTCTGAAGATATGTTTTTACCTTAACAAACAGTGTAGACCCTGATGAATGCCGCATTATGCGGCATTTCATCTGGGTCTTCACTGTTTGTAAAAAATACCCATTTAGGGGTTTCCCCCCAACAGTTGTCAACAGGCAATGAGAAGACTTTGATTGATTTTTTTTTTTTTTTTCACCATATATGAGGTGAAGAGAACAAACAAGGAAACATGAAATATTTTTATCACCAAAATACAGCTGTCTGCAGGCTTGATAATAATATTATCACAAATTCAGTTATGACTGTAATAAACAAAGGAAAAGTTATGCAGCCCCTATCTTACCATTGTCAATATTTATTTTACAGTAGAGCCAAGACAAGAGAAATTGTGCCTTAGACAGCTGCCCAAACCAATTCAGTGGGGGTACCACAAGCCAAACCTCAATAAGCAGACAAACAAAACCTTGCAAATACGCATACACCCTCAACAAGGGCCCTTTCATCTAGTCAGCGCATTATCCAGCAATTTTGGGAAAAGGCCCCTGACCAAAATTAAGAAAGTATTATCGACTTAATGTCAAAATTGGGAAAAATTATCGACATAAACATAATTTTGGAGGGAGCAAAATTTATCCTAAAAATCAAGTTATTTTTAAATTATTTTATGCCAAGCACAAGTGTTTAAGTGACATTCTGATATGGGTCATTGATTCTTATAGTTTGAGTGATCTCTAAAATATTTTTTTTCTTAATTGGGAAAAAAAGAGATGCAATTGGGAAAAAAGGTGGCTATTTTCCATTGGGATTGGGGCAGAAATTCAGCCCCGTAGGTATGGCAGATAAAGCTCTGCTAGTGTACAGTCATGTAATATATATAACACTATTTCATATTTCTATCTTATCCGAATTTTGTCTCAAGAATGTTATTTTTAGGCCAAAAATTACAAACACAGGATCTTAGTCACAAACCCTTAGAATAGAAAGAACACAAGATTTTGGGACTTAAAACATATATGAAAAGACAGCCTCTAATGATCTAATCGACACGTATGCCGACATCGGGCCCCCGTAGCGAGTCCATCTTCAGATCCAGGGATGGAGTTTGATGACAGCATGGTCCCATACTTTCTTGGAGACTGATCATGAAATAATTTCTATGGTCATTCTCCTCCTTCCGCTGATTCAAGAAGGGTTGTTGTCAGTTACAAGCGAAAGTATGTGCATGAAGTCCTGGTTATCCGCTTAATCAAGCTTGCCCAGGAAAAAGTGTGGTTAGAAGAACTGACCGTCTCGACATTACCATAGCTGTTGACTGGGACGTTAAAAACAAACAAGTATCCATTGATCTCCTATGGGACTAGAAGTCTAAATTTAGGTCCAAGTCTTTGTCTACATCAATACTAAGGCCCCCAGATAAAAAAGAGTGTGTAAATGAAAATTAGTTTTCTTATTCCTCAACCAAAACATATGCTGTGGGTCACATGCCGAAAGAACCCTCTTATCGAGACGGTTCTTTTGAGCACCCAAAACACATGTTTAATCTGATGGATAAAAAAATAATCGCAATTGTACGCAATTTTTTTTTGTATAACTGGCCCTATGAATACTATGTGTATGCTAGCGGTGAAGGCTCTGGTGAGCCTCCACATTTGTGCAGACACTAACCTGAGCCTTAGTTGCTCAACAATGCGATAATGACCAAAATCTCATACATTGCCTCATTCAATAACCTAGGGCTATGCACTCATTAACAAGATGAGCATATTAAAAGGTGGATGGCCTATAAAGTTTATTTTGGACAAACTGATTACATCACCATACTTCAAACTTTATCTTCAAATGTCAATATGGCAAACTAATTAACTGTGACATCAGATAGCTTATAGGGTACATCATAGTTTGTGGTTATTGTGGCTAGCTGGCCAACCCCAACTTGAATGTTTACAGAATACTTATGACTGTTCATTGAACTATAAATGGGAATATGGTACTTATCACATGAATGTAAAAAGCCTCTTTAACCCTTAAAGTGCCAATCACAACTGCATATGAGTCTTAACTGTTCTCTTACGTGATAATTTTTTAAATTTCTGGATAAATGAATATTGCATGCAGCAATTACTGTAATGTCTAAAATTCTCAAAAGATTTTTGTCTGCTGGCAGATGATTCACATGAAACCTCCAGCATTTTTTTAACGCAGAAAAAATCCTGCCTAAAAATCTAGGTGGAGTTTCCTGGGTTGAAATTGTATGCGGAAAATATTGTAATACAAATGATGCAACATTAATCTCGACCAGTGGAAGCACTAGCCACTATACAGAGCTATCCTATCAGTTTCTAGTCTGTGAAATTGTGAAATGTTTCATACCCGATAGCAGAATGGTATCTGCTACCCACTTTAATATTTTATTACCCGTTTCAGGTAACCAGCAGCCTTATCAATTATTCAAAGCAAACTATCTAATTCTTGTACTCTCTTTATGGTTAAAGGCCTCCTTTAAGGTCGGGTAATAATAAATATTTTTTTCTTCTGCATTGTAATCCTTGAATATTGCAGGTCAGGCTCATTTCAGGACAGCAATGCCTAAACCACCATGAAACAAACTCAGTATACCTTTCTTGGTGGATGCAATCTCCCATCCAATTTAGAATGGATGTTGAATATTAATTCTTGTCCTGCTGAACCATGATATATACCCTTTTTGAAAACAGTGTGGATCCAGATCAGCTGGAAAACCCCAATCATGGTTTATAGCAAATGGTTTCCTCTGTGGGTCAGGCCTCTGACTGACGACCCTGACCTTAAACTTTCATCAGTGCATGATGCTTGCCTTTGGCCCCAATCTAAAAGGCTCTTAACAATCAACAAACGTGGATAAAAAATTGCAACAGTGTTTTTGGATGCCATTAAAGTCGATTTTTTATGTTTTTCACATTGATTTTTGGCAAAAACTTTTTTATTGATTTTAGTAAACTGTGTTCGCGATGAAAGTTGTATAGAAAAATTAGCGCAAACTTCTCCAAGCGGTTCTAACATCATAGATGCTGCGATTAACTCTGCGCATAGATGGCCTCTTTTAGCATTTTAAGCAAAGCGCAAATAAACTAAGTCAAATATGTCAGTCAAAAAGTTACATTGTACCGCCCAGATTCAATAAGAAAGGCGATGGATGGCTTATTCATATATATTGGAAATCGCGCCTGATTCGCCCGTGCGTTAAGCTAGCTGGGTCATCTCGAAACTGTCCGTTTAGGAGCATGTGCGTAAGAGAAAAATGGTGTGTCATGCGATATCACAGCTTCTGTACCTACAAATAATCATGCTCATAGTAGATTCTGAATATGCACGGTACATTCTGAGTCTACAAACGGCAGGATTATGCTTTAAACAACCGCTGATTAACTGTATATACACGATAATACACCCCTTGTAAATATTCTTTTGAGATGAACCCTTTCTGTCACGCCTCTACGAAATTTACCCGTCAAATAAAGACTTAGAAAATTGAGCTGAATTCAATTAATTGCAAAAGCATCATCTATGTACACAAAAATCTGTTGGTGCCACAAACTTCGGACCTCTTGGAGAAATCGGCGCTAATTTTTCTCTACAACCTTCATCGTGAACACAGATTGCTAAAATTAATAATAAAAAAGTTATCGCCGAAAATCAATTTGAAAAACATAAAATCGAGTTTAGTTGCCAGTCGGGTGACAAATGGCAATCAAAAACTCTGTTTCTAACAATTTTTGATCTACGTTCATCGATAGTATTTATGTTTTTGATTGCTGCCTATCCGGTGTGTATCTGATCAGGAAAATTCATGGTAGTATATGGAATGGTTTTTGTTTGATTTGATTCTTTACATCCCATCAACAATCTTTCAGTTAAACAGGGACGGGTCTCCCTGGGTTGAACCAGTACTAAGCAAGGATAAATGTGTCTTGCTCAAGGACCAAAACGCAGTGACCCCGGTGAGGCTCTAACCCGCCGCCCCTCGGTCTCAAGTCAAGCACTCTACCACTGAGCCACTGCGCACCCTACTTGCTGTTCAGTGTTTTTTCTTGTCAGTGTACTGTCTCTTCCTCTGGGTGCCATGCATTGATTGGCTGTGATTGTGGCATTTCCTGATCATACTCTCTTGTTTTCTAATGAAGCAATCTCACATCGGATAGGCCCTAATTGAAAATGCTCTGAACAATTGACAAATGCGGATCAAAAAAGTGCTAGAAACAATGTTTTTGATTGCCTTTTGTCGTCAGTCCGGTGACAAATGGCAATGAAAAAACTCTGTTTCTAACAATCTTTGATCTATGATCGTTGATAGTATTAACATTTTCTAATGCCACCTATCCGGTGTGAATCTGATCAGGAAAATACATGGTAGTATATGGAATGGTGTAAAAATTATTTTTATTTTAGCAAATGTATGTAAACGTATTGGTTCTTACATGAGATCAGGTCTGAACCTGTGGATAATGGCACAGAAGGCTAGCCCACTCTTCCAGGAACTGGCCATGTCCCTGACCTCTACATCCCGGTAACCTTCTGCCATCTTCTTACACCACAGCTGAAGGTTCTTCACCTTGGTCATCGCCATGGCGACCGCTTGTTTAACCCTTTCAACTAAACAAAGTATATGTGCTAGGTCCTGCTTCGTACCAGCTGTCTTTCAGGAGTCTCCATTCTGTCACCTGAAATCCAAATAAAGGACTGGTTAAATATGTGTGTGTTTTGTATTTAATTAATATGGAAAAAACAGATCTGTAGAAATAGAGAGAACCTACAATATAAGAAAACAGCAGACTCGGTTGTATTGAGTCTGTTCTTGAGAACTAACGGAAAGTGCAACAATTCTCAAGCCCCCTAGTATTGGCTTAAGCGGTATTCTGCTTTCCGTCAGAACCCAATATTCCCGAAGGACCAGAATATGAAAAAATATCAATACTATATTGATGTATGGGGAGAAGTTTTACCAAATCCACTTGGCACAACAACAACTGTTGTGACCTTTAAATAATCTGGAAAAAAAACAGATCCTTCAGAAATAGAGAGAACCTACAATATAAGAAAACAGCAGACACTTTGTTTTCTGATGGATTTTCCCATACATATTGATACAATGAAAAAAGTCAATAAGCAATGCTTATTAGATACCCCCGCTCACTAAGGGTCAGTGAAAAAACTTAAGTTTTGGCAAGTGATAGTTCAAACCAGCAGACCCTAGTTTTGAAAAAAAGATTTCAGTAGAAACTGTGAGTAGAATCTGTGCAAATGATTTTGAGCATGCAATCTGGAACATTTTTAAGGTGAAAATTATTCACACCTGAAAGCTCTATATATCAAAGCTTATATCGGAAAAATAGTTAAGTTCTCATAGATGATCATGTCATTTTATCAAAAATTATTTTTCCGAACCAAACTCCTTCATGCATATGTTCAATGTGTCTATATTGTATAGGCAACATATCAAATTGCTCCATCAGAAGTTGTGGTAGGAGTTGATCGGCCCATGAAGGCACCATCTATGTATATACAAAAGCCTTGTTAGGGGAAAATTGTCTAAGTTCTAACATCTGTCATTTTGTCAAAAATTATTTTTTCCAAACCAAACTCCTTGGTGCATATGTTCAATATGTCTACAGTGTAGTGGCAAAGTATGAAATTGCTCCATCAAAAGCTGTGGTAGGAGTTGATCGGCCCAGAAAGGCACTATCCATGCATATACTAAAGCCATAAAAGTGAAAAATTGTCTATGTTCTCATAGCTGTCATTTTGTCAATTTTTTTTTTCAACCAGACTCCTTCATGCATATGTTCAATGTATCTATATTGAATAGGCAAAGTATGAAATTGCTCCATCAAAAGCTGTGGTAGGAGTTGATCGGCCCAGAAAGGCACTATCCATGCATATACAAAAGCCATAAAAGTGAAAAATTGTCTATGTTCTCATAGCTGTCATTTTGTCAAAAAAATTTTTTTTTTCAACCAGACTCCTTCATGCATATGTTCAATGTATCTATATTGAATAGGCAAAGTATCAAATTGCTCCATCAAAAGCTGTGGTAGGAGTTGATCGGCCCATAAAGGCATAATCCATGCATATACAAAAGCCATATAAGTGAAAAATTGTCCAAGTTCTCATAGCTGTCATTTTGTCAAAAATTATTTTTTCTGAACCAAACTCCTTCATGCATATGTTCAATGTGTCTATATTGAATAAGCAAAGTATCAAATTGCTCCATCAAAAGCTGTGGTAGGAGTTGATCGGCCCATGAAGGCACCATCAATGCATATACAATAGCCTTATTAAGGAAAAATTGTCTAAGTTCTCACAGCTGTAATTTTGTCAAAAATTATTTTTTCTGAACCAAACTCCTTCATGCATATGTTCAATGTGTCTACATTCTATAGGAAAAGTATCAAATTGTGCCATCAAAAGCTGTGGTAGGAGTTGATCGGCCTGTGTATGGCCTATAATAGCATAAGCATAAAACCCTATACAAAAGCCATTTAGAACTACAAAGGGAAATAACTCTAATAGAATTGGCCCCTAGCCCTTACTTTTTTGCTTAAAGTATTTGTCTTGCATATATGAACATGTTTGCAAGGTTTAATGAAAATCCAGCAATGACTCTTCAAAATATTAAGGAAACAAAACGTTACGGACGGACGGACACATGCACGGACGCATACACGCACACACGGACAACGTGAAAACAGTATACCCACCGCAAACTAATACCCACCACAAA
Organism: Loripinus fragilis; assembly: GCA_964019695.1. NCBI lineage: Eukaryota > Metazoa > Mollusca > Bivalvia > Lucinida > Lucinidae > Loripinus > Loripinus fragilis. The sequence goes on from OZ026516.1 coordinate 62,290,229, forward strand.
CAAAGTTTGCAGGGGGTATAATGAGCATGGGATTGCCCATGTTACATTATTAGGAGTCACAGGTAGAATTATCTAAATTATGATGTATTTCTGCCCCTGAAGGTTGTTTTAATCTTAGCAAACAGCGCAGACCCTAGTGAAATGCAGCATTATGCTGCATTTCATCTGGGTCTTCACTGTTTGCCAAAGTACCAGTTTAGGGGTTTCCAGTATACAAAGGGTTAACCTTCTACCAATGGAGATAGGGCCATTGTTTAAAGTCTCAGTGCATGACAGACTGTAGAAGCCGGGGAAGAGTCCAGCAACCCCTGGTTTGTTTGTTTGTTTGTTTGTTTGTTTGTTTGTTTGTTTGTTTGATTTGATTCTTTACGTCCCATCAACAATCTTTCAGTTTTTTAGGGACGAGTCTTCCTGGGTTGAACCAGTACTAAGCTAGGATAAATGTGTCTTGCTCAAGGACCACAACGCAGTGACGCTGGTGAGGCTCGAACCCGCGGCCCTTTGTTCTCAAGTCAAGCACTCTACCACTGAGCCACTGAGCTCCAACGACCCCTGGTTTACAAGGTGAGCAGTTAATCCACTATACCACAGCGGCTTCTTGGTAAATTGTACTATTTTTTTTCTGCTTTCTCTTCTTGCTAGTGAACTGCTGATAGTATCAGGACCGCTGATTTTCACTGGGAGTTTTCATGCAGTCCTTTTTTTCAGGACTTTAGAGCGGTCTAATAATCAGAAATCTGTGGAAAGTCAGCTCAAAAATCATGAAAAAGTTTCACTCATGAAAACAGATTTTGGTGCAAAATTATGTAAATAACCCAAACTATTCCCTCAGCCAACCCTCATTTTGAACTGTGGCTAAACAAAGAAAGCGAACTGTCAACATCTGTTGTACATATTTTCAATACTTTCACAATAAACATACATAGGAAGTCTCCTTCAATGGAGGAATCCCATTAATATGAGTTTACAAAAGAAAATATGAAACACACTAAAGTTGTCTTGTTTGCACAGGTTTTCCAATGGAAGGGTGCCTTATTAACCATTTCTCAAAAAATGAACCAGTTTGAGATTTTAGAACCATGAATTTACCACATGAGCCATCAGCAAAAACCAGAAGAGCCTGCAAAATCATGCAGTTTCAGAGCTATCACAGCTCTCATGCATAAATTAAGGATGTAGATGAAGACTCAGACAAAATCAGACCTTAGCCTAACTAGAGAGCTGAACATGCAAGCATACAGACAAACTAGAGGAGCAGTTTGATCTTGGTCCACACAGTTTGCTACATAGATGTTCTCACAGCCGTGAGTAGACTTCAGGCTAATGTGATAAGTATGTACTCTTGCAACTATTTCTATTCATTTATGCATTAAAACTTTAATCAAATGATGAGGTTTAATTGTATTTAAAAAGGTATAGTGTTTTTTGTAATGGCAGATCAGACAGCTTCTGCTATTTTTTTTTATTTTAAGGCTTCAAATCAATTATAGACAAAGTCTCAATTGAGCAAGCATCTGCTTTAACTCTTTTTTTACTGGTGTCCTCTGAAACAGTGTCAGTTTGCACACAGATCAGGACCAGCATAATGTCGGTCCTGATCAGGATCCATACACTGCAAACAGTTTGACACTGTGAAGATAATTCCCAAAAGAATTTTTCGAAAAAGTTGATTTTGAAAAAATCAGATGACAAAAACCCAGTATGCAAAGAAGTAAAGGGTCCCCTCTTCAGTGTACCAAAATTGAAAAGGGGAGAAAAATACATGATAAAATCCTTGATCAACAACTTTTAAAAAAACTACTGTGTAAGCAACAGAAATACTTACATAGGGATCTATAACAATCACAAAAGTATATCCAACAAAAATTTCCCAACATTATTCATTCACAAACCCACATGATACTGAAACTACATTATTAGGTATTCGGATGTAAAATTTAGCGGGCTTCCCACTTAGCTGTATTGCCAAATATCCTATTTACTGTGTTTATATTTATCAACCTACTCACATATTTAGACATTTACCATTTACGTGCAGTATCTTCTCAACTATCGTACTAACATGGTGTATTGATCAGCTGACAGCGAAGTGTTAGGTCAATATCATCAGACCTCCAGATAAGAGTGTGTAATAAAAATTATTTTTTCTTACTTCTCAACCAAAGTATATGTTGTGGGTACTCAAAAGAACCGTCTCAATGGGACGACTCTTTTGAGTCCCCACAACACATGTTTGAAATAATGGATAAGAAAATAATCACATTTTTATGCAAAAAAAGTTTGCTTATCTGGTTGGATGATCTTACTAATTTTATTGCTCTAGATAAGATTTTTTTTCAAATGAAAAAATTGCAATAGTTTTTTATTGTTCAGGTGGTCTTTCGAGATGCTCTTCGATCATAAATTGCTAATTCACAATTGCCTAAATAAGACATTTTTCAACCAAAATTAATGTTTTTCGCTTATTCTTAATGAAAACATTTGTTGTACTACTTGATCATTGGTAGCAGCAACAAAACCAACATTATGGGTAGTTTCTACTTTACCTGTCCATACTGACTAGACGGGTATTGGAACACAATCTTTTTCAGCAAGCATGGCAGGGATGGACGGGAGCGTGGGGGCATTAGCCCATGCAATAACATGACATTAGAACAATGAACTTCTAGTGACCGGTAAAGATTTGTATGGGTTGATGCTTTACATACCAGAGTTAAACAGTTTTTCATTCATGTCGGAATGTCTAACACACCCTGCCTTTTTTTGGAAATGGCAGGTGTTTAAAAAAACAAAAAAAGAAACCCCCTAGAACCAGTGTGCGCACTGAACAGCTCCCCCCTCCCCCCCACATACACTGGCACCCTGGTTGGTGTCACTGAATGTGTCTTATCATAAGGAACTATAATATACAGTAAAATCTGTGTAAAACGGCCACTCTCAAAAAGACCAAAAATTGGTTTTCAATACCAGTAATCAATTAGCGCTTTATCGCTTAATGCAGGTCAAAAGTATTGCAGAATGCTCCAAGTGGAGCATTCTGCAATACTTTCAACCTTCATTTAGCTACCATTTGTTTTTAAGATCTTTATTTTGTCTATTTTTGAGTGGCCCTTTTACACAGGTTTTACTGTATCATATTATGGTTTAGGAATAGGGATCGGAATGTTTTCTGACATAAAGAGCCTAATCCAAACTAGAGGGGGTGGGGCATTTCTACTGAGTGACACTGGTCACATCTTATCATAAGGTTGTTTTCAGAATATTTGCTTCTTAAAATTTATAGTTTCACAGTTCTGTGTTTTAAACACTTCTCCTGCCAATATTTTTGTCCAGAAAATGTCATCTGCTAATGAGGTCTGCTGCATAAATTCAAATGCACTATAGACTATCAAGGAAGCAAACAGAATGAACCCAGATCAGACTGCTCCTGAGCAGTCTGATCTGGGTTCATATTGTTTGCCAAGTACATTAGCAGACAGGCCCGTAGGAAGCAATTACAGATTGGGGGGGCACACATAAAGAGTCTTATAGTAGATGAAAACTGATGTGAATAGTGGGAAATGGTTGATCATGAAGACATTCACTAACATTACAAAATAGATAACCGAATACCCTCCTAAACTCCTTCCTTGCAGGAGGCGACTTTTGTCGTTTGCTGAAAACCTTTGCGAACAATTTGAACCCGGGTCAGGACTGACAGAACATGGATCCTGATCTGGATCAAAGTCGTTTGACACTCTAAAAGTGTTCCTGAAAGAACTTTTTGAAAAAACTAATTTTGCAAAAAGTCAATAGACGACATTAAAAGCATGAAAAATTACCTAGCATGCAAAAAGTTAATATCTTAGCTATGTTAAGTGTTCAATGAGTTTAACATAATCACACTTCCTTGAATGAAATACAAAATATATCAAAATACTTCTACATGTATATTAAGTAATATTTCTAACACAAACTCAGAAAAAAAGATAGTTGGATCACATTTTGTCACACTGGATAGGCGGCAATCAAAAACGTTAATACTATTGACGAACGTAGATCAAAAATTGTTAGAAACAGTGTTTTTGATTGCCATTTGTCACTCGACTGACAACAAATGGCAATCAAAAACAGTGTTACTAGCAATTTTGATCTGATTTTGTCGATTGTTAAGAGCGTTTTTGATTGCTGCCTATCCGGTGTGTTTGTGTAGAAGGTTACTGAGCATTCAAATTTTTATCCCCCCCCCCCCCCACCCACCCAACGAAGGGTTATTTTGGAGAAAATAGTAATTCACAAAAGAGAAATCCCATAAGACTTGAAAGTCCACCTCTGGTATCCTTCAGGTCACAAATAATGAATTATGTAGTACATCCTTTGTTTTAAAGTCAATAAACTATACTTAATTTCCATATTTGACTAAGGTCGAACTTCTTGCTTGCATTTCATAGGCAACATGACCACCTTCAGAATAAAAAATGTTTTTACTTTTTGACCCAATCCCAAGGGTTGAGTGTGTGTAAGAGCAAACTTTTTGCTAGCATGTTGTTGTACGCTTCATTTCCTTTAATTTGATATGCATCATGACCCCTTTCAGAAAAAAGATTGTTTTGACCTTTGACTCAAACCCCAGGGGTCAAGGGTGTGTGTGAGGGCAAAATATTTCCAACAGCTCACTTTGAGCAAATTATGTGCTCAGGTGAGCTTACTAGGGCCTTGATAACCTTGGGGTCATGTCATTCCAATAAGCATGTCTTTGCATAATCTGTATAAATAAGAGATTCAGTCAATCTCATTAAGTCTTTACCTTCTAGTGTCGTCTGCTAATGACTTTTGCAAACGGTCTGGACCCAGACCAGGCCCGACAAAAAGTTGGGCCTGATCTGGATCCCAACTGCTTGACACTCTGATGGTATTCCTGAAATACTTTTGCAAAAAGTTGATTTTGAAAAAAATCAGCAGACAACAAAAAGTATGCTAATACCCAGTATGCAGAGTCAACCCCTCTTCTGCTAAGTCTATATACATGTAAATCCAGATCAAATGGCTCCTGATGGAGCAAACTGATTAAAATCAACAGTTTGTGAATTCAAGGAGGAAATAAGAATTGCTAGAACTCTGAAATTGGTAAAAAGAAAATACCGGTAAATTTATTTAGCAGGCCAAGTATTAACTCATTTCTTACTAGCAGCGACTTTTGTCATCTGCTGAATGCTGATAACCTTTGCAAACAGTTTGAACCCACTGGATCCAAACCGTTTGACACTCTGATAGTGTTCCTGGATTATTTGTTTTTTTTAAAAAAGTCAGCAGACATGAAAAATTACCCAGCATGCTAAGAGTTTACTTAAATATGTAAATTATTTCCATGTTAACATGATTCACACCACAATCCTCATTTGGTCACCTATGTGAACTGCCAGTACTCTGATGAAACTGCACAAAGGCACTGTGTTGTCAGGTCAGTGGTCATCTGCAGTTTATTGAGAACTAGACTGCAGTCGATGGTACACCATCATGAATATCTGCTTTTTCTACCTTTTGATTCTTTACGTCCCATCAACAATCTTTCAGTTATACAGGGACGGGTCTTCCTGGGTTGAACCAGTACTAAGCTAGGATAAATGTTTTTTTACCTATGACCTTGATCTTGAGATCAAGGTCACAACCATTGACCCTGAGGTCAAGGTCACACCAAACATTGCCTGTACCTGCAAAGTTTAAATCTGCTACAGCCATACCAAAAGGGCATGGTAAAGTTCTCAAAAAGGGCACTTTCAGGCTTTCAGCGTGTGGCAACATGCCAAGAGGGCACTTTTACGGGGACTGGTCTATGTTTTACACTACTATCATCTTTTCTCCAGTCCAATCTCCTTTCACTCCCTATTATAAACCCAAAGCAAGATGCTGCTATCATCAGCCTTTTAAGCAGAACACATTAAAATTAATGTAACAGACAACATGAGCTAATGTTGTCTGTTACATTATAAGCGACGTTAAATAAGGCTTCTTTATCTTTATCTCTTTATCTTTAAAGTCAGGGGATTTTCTGTCCAGCTCTAGGGGCCGAATTTCGGCTCCATTCCAAATCGAAAATAGCCACCTTTTTCCCAATACCATGTCCATTTTTTCCCAAATAAAGAAAAGTAAAAAGAAAAAAAAAAAAAAAAAGAAAGAAAAATGTTTGCTTTTTTGTTTTCATTTATTTTTGAGACAGTTACTACTTATGAGAAACAATGACCCATACCAGAATGATACCTAAACACTTGTGCTTAAGTGGTATACTTGGCATAATACAATTTTTGAGGATATATTTTGCTACCCTTGCTATGTTCTATGTCATTAATTTCTCCAAATTTTGATTATAAGTGGATCATTTTTTCCCAATTTTGGCCAGGGGCCTTTTCCAAAAATTGCTGGAAAAAGCCCTGAAAGTATTCGGATTGCTTTTGAAACTGATTTCAACCAGCTTGTCAAAGAGAAGAACGTTGACTTCCATCCAGTTTAATTATACCTGCTTTTTTCTTTAGAAAAAAAGGGTATATTAATTTCGTACCAAAGTCGGTCCATTGTCCGTCTGTCCGTCCATGAGTCTGTGCCTCCGTGTTGATGTGTGTTCGTCACTTTTCTTGTAAATGTATTTCCTCCTAAACGGTTAGACGTAGCAACTTCAAACTTTGTAGCTAAATAGGTCACATGATGTAGCGGGTACTGGGCAACATTTCGTGTGACCTTGACCCCCAAGGTCAAGGTCAAAGGTCAAACAATGTATTTTGTTGTAAATGTATCTCCTCCTAAACCGTTAGACATAGCAACTTCAAACTTTGTAGCTGAAAAGGTCACATGATGTAGAGGTTACTGGGCAACATTTTGTGTGACCTTGAGGTACTTGGCAACATTTTGTGTGACCTTGACCTTGGGGTCAAGGTCAAATAATGTATTTTCTTGTAAATGCATCTTCTCCTAAACCATGGGATGTAGCAACATCAAACTTTGCTGGTGCATAGATCACATGATGTCCAGGGTACTGGGTAACATTTTGTGTGACCTTGACCTTGGGGTCAAGGTCAAATATTGTATTTTCTTGGTAATGCATTTCCTTAAAGGGCAGGTCTGAAACGGCAAAATACCCTACCGGACAGCAAGCCAATATGGCAAGTGGGATGGGCTTATACCCTCACTGCTCAGCTATCAGTTTGAATTCTATTGGCTTTTGTTAGATTGTAAACAGAAACACATGGTAGCTATTAATATCGTCTGCTAGAAGAAACACTGGTTACTGTGTAGTTATTCCATCTAGTGCAGGCATCTAGTTAAGTACAGGCATCCAGATAAGAATGCGTAATCAAATTTGGTTTTTGGTTTTTCTCAACCAAAACATATATGCTGTGAGTACTCAAAAGAACCGTCTCAATGAGACGTTTTTTAGCACCAAACCAAAGCACATGTTTTAGTACGTATGCAGCATTTTGGAGGGGGTTCAGAGTTCCATAAGTATAAATCAATCCTTGCCCCTGATCAATCAGAGATAAATTTACTTCAATAAAGGCAACCAAATGTGTTAATATGCCAATTTATGTTTCTCTACAGCAGCTTCCTTTTATATTCAATGTTTTTGATAATTATATAATTAATTAATTAGTCTCTAGTCCCCCCTTTGGAAAGTCTGGTTTGGTTTCTTCTATTATTCCCAGGCAATACAATTTACACATCTGGACATTATCAGTCAGAAGTAGGTCTGTTTATTTTTTATCTTACAGAGCATTTACAAATCAATTAAAATACTACTTAGTGTCAGATTTACATGTATATACATTTTGCATTTAATCAAAATATATAAAATGTATCTGAGGAGCAACTGGATTCCATAAACCATCTGTTTTGACACTATGGTTGGAATTAAAATGAAGTGAACAGGGCAGACACAGATGAAAATTTGTCGTATAGTTGGAATGACAAACCCAGGAGGAGTGCCCAATATGGGACATTTATGGGAATAGCTAGTTCATGCGAAAGATAAACTGTTTCTATGTGTTTCAAATTCAAGCAAATTGTAAATAAACAAGAAAATATGGCGTTTACAGACATCTCAAGTCTCCCGCCATGTGCCAGGTAGAATGTATTGGATTATTTGTGTAATAAGCTAGTTAGTGCGTTCAGAATTCTCCCATCGGTACCCAAGGTTTATACCGAGTGGTTTCCGACGGTACCTTCGGTAACCATCGGCTACAAAAAACGCCGAAAACAGGTGTTTTAAGTTGAACGGGTTTTGGTAGCTTTCGTTATCATCGGTGGCCTATGGTAACCAATGGCAAATAAATTTACCATATATTCACTTATATACTAAAATTTGAATATTTAAACTTGCTTCATGTAAAATGTCAGCATTCTGGCTAGTCTCTGTAGCTGAACATGTTAGTTTGAGTGTACATCAAAAATTTTGGGAGCTAAAAACAATCGTCTCTTTAGACGTGTTACTTGTCTGTTAAAATGTTGGCTATTCTTCACTATAACTAAAAAAGTTTTAAATATAACGAGACAAAATCTATGATCTGATATTAGAGGAATAGCACTTTGTTTTACCAACAACTTGTAAAGCTTATTGTTGGAAACAAATTTCCGTTTATCCTGCCAGAAGATTTAATTCTAGCAGCCATTTTGAAATGACGTCATAAATCAGCTACCGAGGCTACCTCGACTATCGTGACGCGGCGGTATCGGCGACCAGCAACTCACCAATGTGATTACCGATGGTGACCATATGTTACCGAATGTCGCCATCGGCAGCCTTCGGTAACCGACGGTAACCCTGGTTGCCGAAGGAAGAATTCTGAACGCACTAATTCTCAGCTGCTCCAGTAGAGGTTATGAACTCTGATAAGCCCTCCCACTTGCTGTCAATTATACTTTGGTGCAAGATTTAAATTTTGTAGCAGACAGCTAAAAAGATTTTCTGAAAAGTAAACTTCTGAATAGAATTTTGTTTCAATTTTTATATGGATTTAATGTTTATGGCTTAAAGAAGTTATGTGCCAAGTTTCATCACTTTTCATACGGTAAGTGCTTTATATTTTTGGATTTTCTGTGGTGACAGCTGGATGTTTACTGTATGTGAACTAGGGAACATACTGGCCATTTTTCAGATCCCTTGGCTTTTATAGTTGGTCCATGGCCTTTAACCGTTGGCCGTTGCAACTTCAAACTTTACAGGTACATAGGTCACATGATGTAGAGGGCAATGCTTCATGTGACCTTGACCTTGAATAAAGGTCAAACCAAATACTTCTTGTAAATGCATTTCCTCCTAAACCGTTGGACATAGCAGCTTCAAACTTTGCAGGTGCATAGGTCATATGATGTAGAGGATACCGGGCAACGTTTCATGTTTGTCCTTAATCTAAGGTCAAGGTCAAAAGTGAAATAATGTACTTTCTTGTAAATGCATCTCCTCCTCAACTGTTGGAAGTAGCAACCTCAAACTTTGCAGATGCTTTGGTTAGATCAAAAGCGGGTATTTGCGATGGTGTACCATCGACTGAAGTCTAGTTTGTCTTCATAGTTATTGGTAAATACATGTACTATAATCTGTTGTAAACCCATCACAACCAAACTTTGGAAAACGTTCAGTCAGCAAAAAACCTTGGTATAACCAAGATAATATGGATTGGGGTCAACACATTTCAGAAATTTCTCCCATTCCTTTGCAGGTATTTGGCTTTAGCACCTAGGGGTACAAAGGAAATTGCATACAAAAATTTGGTTCGGCCTTAACTAGAGTATGCAGCACCCATTTGGAGCCCTTACTCAAAGCTTCAGATTAATCAGGTAGAGAAAGGTCAGAGGACAGAAGCCTGTTGGACCTGCAGGAGATGGCGAAACACAAGTGGTGACGGCGAGATGCTTGATGAGCTTGAGTGGCCATCTCTTGAGGCTCGTAGGGATCGGTCCTCCCTGCTTCTCTTTCATAAGATACATTGTGGTGCTGTGTCTATAGAAAAAGACAAGTACCTGATCCCTGCTCACAGTTTGAAATCTACCAGGGCATCACACAGTGCCCAATATTGTAGATACCAGGCATACAGTGATGCCCTGAAGAACTCTTTTTTTCCCCAGACTATTCCACAGTGGAATAGTCTTTCTCCTTCAGTTGTCAATTCCCAGACCACTGAGGAGTTTAGGGCACTCCTAAATTAGTTAGAAGCACAGCCAAAAGATTTTTTATCAAAATTCTAAAATTTGCACTCCCTGGTGTAATGATTGGCATCGATCGAGCCAGTATCTAAAGAAAGAAATGGTTTACTCTTCAAAATTCACACCTTTATCTGAATGATTACTTGATTTCACCTTTTATATATATATGGGGTATTGGCACCTGATTTAAAAGGGTACTGATAGGCGACAAAGGATTTATAAAGAAGTCAACTAATATGAGAATTATATTGGATCTACTGCTGCTATATCTGCCACTAAATGGTTCAATCTAAAGAATCTGTAATTTCCCTAGTTTTTTTTTTCCAGATTTTGATGATTTTTTACCAAAATGTAGGGCATTATCTGTAATTTCAGAAAAGGGCATGTCCCTAGGATAAAGGTCATGAAGGGGAAAGGGCCTGTTGCTGGAGAAAGGGGGCATTGCTTAGCACTATGCTAAAACTAGCCAGGGGAAACACTAAGCCAATGGTTAAAAAAAACACATTATTTGACCTTTTACTATATCTTTTATACATTTTTTAAAAACCTCCCTGAAAAGCGAAGAAAATCTCCCTGATGCCCATTTTCAAGTAATCACATGTATGATTATCCCAGGTTATCCCTGGCCCAGGGGGCATGGTTGCAAATAACCGCAGGATTTAATCATATTTTGAAAACTTAAATTGATAATATATCAAAAACCAGCAGAGAAAACCCACAAACAACCAGAATATGTTGCAGGTATCAACTTTTTTCTTAGAGTCTTTTATCTGATTGGTGTGAGCAAATTATTTATTCGGTAATATTTTAGCTGAAAGTTGACATCTTTCAACAATAAAGACCGAAGCTAGTACCTCCCAATAACAGCCTGGGGACAAAATTCTAATTGTCGGCTAGTAATTACGAGTGAAATCTGGAAAGATTGAGTAATTCTTCCCAAAGCACTCGTCCTGCAAGACGAGTGCTTTAGGAAGAATTACACAAGTAAGTCCTTCTTCTAAATTGCATACGCTTTTAAAGGACATGTGCATGTGTTTGCAGGACAAGTGAAAATTGTAAGTCACTGTCCTGCAGGACAAGTGCAATATTGAAATTTTTTTGTCCCCTGACCGCTCTAGGTGGGGCATTAGATAACTATTTGTGGTTTCTTTTGCCAGAAGAGTTCTTTGCTGACCTAAAGAAAATAGGGATCAAACATGTTTTCTATGCATTAACATCTGCTAGACCCCGAGGGTGATATTGAAACCCGAGCCTATGAGGCGAGGATTTTAACGACGGCCGAGGGGTCTAGCAGATGTTAATGTATCAGAAAACCATGTTTGATCGTCATTATTCAGTGATTTTATTTGGCCATTTTTGAGGCCGTATATGGGAGTCATTCCCAATCCAAAAATGGCCTTTATTTTCTCAATTTCATGTATTTTAGCTCTTATTTTCCCAATTTTAATAAAATATTTTCCCAAATGTGTAGGAAAAGGTAGCTTCCCAAATTCCCAAATAAAATCACTGTTATTGCATAAAGACATGTTGTCACTTGAAAACTTTGGAAAAACACTTCGAAAAGTTCATTTTTGTAATACTATAATTGCGCGCAAAAGCAGGAAGGATTCGTATGTTTTGAAAGCGCTTGTTCCAGAGCAAAGACTAACGTCATACTAATGTCACTAAATTACGTTCATTCTTATGCACGTTACACGCGATGACGTCGAATTTTGTGACGGCATAGAATGCGTATAGGTTAAGTACAAAAGCCGATTATCAACAACACGTGATTCGCCTGATTAACACATGGGCTTTTGCCGGTTAAAACATGGCTGTTAATAGCATGCGACACAGCTTTTTATGCGATAATGTTTATTAAATATTTTCCAAAATGTTCAGGAAAAGGTAGCTTCCCCCAAAAAGTCACTGCTGCTACTAGAATAGTATACTGGTTTAGAACAACAATGAGATTCTATTAAACAGTGCTACGTCACATCCCGCTCTGGATCATCCAGGCGCTTTAAGCACTCGGTGAAAACACAGGTAATTCTCCGTCATCCCAACCTATCATGGTGAATTTATAACAAGCAATATCTTTAAAACTACTCAAACTTTTGCATTCAAATTTTCAGCACCTATTTGAAATATGATTTTCATTGGATAAAGAATTTTTTTTAAAAAAAATCGGGCATATTTATCGATATAATATTGATTAAATTTTCATGATTTTGAACACTTTTTAATAAGCGTCTGGCATAGAAAAGCTGCTCAACAACCTAAACCCTGCAAAGGCGTCTGGCCCGGACCTGGTCCCAGCAAGGATACTAAAGTTGGCATCAAAGGAATTAGCTCCAGTATTGAGCCTCATATACCAACAATCTTACGACACCGGCCAAGTCCCATTGGACTGGCAACAAGCCAATGTCACAGCTGTGTTTAAGAAAGGGGACAAGACCAACCCAGCAAATTACAGACCAGTCTCACTGACCTGCATTCTCTGTAAATCCATGGAACACATTATTTTCAGTCAAATAATGAATCACCTTGACAGGCACAACATCCTCGTCAAATTCCAACATGGATTCCGAGCAAACCACTCCTGCGAAACCCAGCTGCTCAACACAGTAGAGGACTTGTCCCGAAGACTGGATAGAAGAAAGGTGACAGACTTGCTGATACTCGATTTCAGCAAGGCCTTCGATACAGTCCCCCACCGTCGACTTCTCCATAAGATCCAACACTATGGAGTTACAGGAAGAACCAACAGATGGATTAGCTCATGGCTCTGTCAGCGTCAACAACGAGTCGTACTTGATGGATCAGCTTCGTCAGACTCGCCAGTTCTCTCCGGTGTGCCACAGGGCACTGTACTAGGTCCACTGATGTTCCTCCTGTATGTAAACGACATTGCGGCCAAGGTATCACCACAGACCACTATCAAGCTCTTCGCAGATGACTGTCTTCTTTATAGAACAATTGACTCTGTTGCCGACGCAAACCAGCTACAATAGGACTTGGACAGTATGGTGGATTGGTCAAACACCTGGCTGATGAGGTTTAATGCTGCTAAATGCCATCTGCTCAAGATTACCAGACAGCACAAATACCATCCTACTAGCTACACAATCAAGGGAGTCCAGCTTCAACAAGTAGACCACCATCCCTACCTAGGAGTTGAGCTTACATCAGATCTTACCTTGAAAACCCACATCAGCAACATAACTAGCAAGGCAAATAGAATACTCAACCTGCTTCGGCGACATCTGTATGGATGCAATCAAGAGGTCAAATCCAGAGCCTTCACATCGCTTGTCCGCCCTCACCTAGAGTACTCATCATCAGTCTGGGACCCCTATTTCAAACAAGATATCTCAGCAATTGAAAAAGTCCAGCGAAAAGGCGCCCGCTTCGTCACTGGCAACTATTCTCACAGAGATTGTGTTACCTCCATGTTAGACACTCTTCATTGGCAACCTCTACAAGACAGAAGGAAAGTCCGAAGATTAACACATCTCTACAAGGCAGTCAACAACCTTTCGCCCGTCGAAATTCCTGATTATGTAATACCTTCCTCTGGCCGCACAAGAAGACACGACCTCGCCTACGTTCAACTGAGAACCAATTATGAACACTACAGAAACAGCTTCCTACCCAAGACTACTAGGGAATGGAACGCGCTCCCCCCGGACCTTGTGCACGCCTTATCTGTAGACGACTTCCAGGCACGTCTACAGACCTACACAGCCTAGACAACACATCCTCATCATGTTTTTAACTGTAAATAAAGATGTTTTAATCATGTTGATGACGTCACTTGCCCGTGATGCTTCGGCCCTGGGCAGTATCGATGTAGAAGTAGAAGTAGAAGGCATTATTTTCACCGAGTATATCGGAGGAGCTCTTCAGTATGAAGTTACATAATGCCTAAAATACCCGAATGACTTAACAATAGAATTAGCAATTTAATATTACAATAAGGTACATTTTAGACAAACTGTTCCACCTGCCTAATTTTAAAGGCGAAGGCACATTTAACACTTCTTAGACAAATTGACCCTTAGACGAAATGATCATTCAGGGAAATTGACCTTTCGGCATTATGGTGCGGCGAAATCGCTCCTTTGGCAAAATAGTAGTAGGCGATATGGTTATAGACGAAATAATGCATAGCTCAAGTATCCACATGCCTACGAACTTGTGTCACATACGAATTTGAATTGTAACTTTTTTCAAGCCACGTAGATCGAGACTCGAATTGCTTTTGGCACGCGCCGAAATGAGGTTAATTTATCAGGTTTTTATCAAATTTACCTGCTTTAGTGAGGATCAAAGCTATCGGCCAGTAACAAAGCAATAATATATCAAAAATCCTTTTTTGTCTATGGCTGGTCAAAATCCACAAAATCCTGTTTTGAATCTAGTAGCAGAACAGCCGTGCAAAACGTCCCAAAGTTAAAATGTCCTTTCTTTTCTTTCTTCAGGGCCGTAGGAATAGGGGGGGCCGTGCCCCCAATAATTTGCACAAATATGCCCCCCCCCCCCCCAAAAAAAAAAAAAAAAAAAATTAAAAAAAAAAATTGTCATTTTAAAAAAATTTATGTGTGCCCCCCAATCTGTAATTGCTTCCTACGGGCCTGTTCTTTATAGGCACTGGTCGGGTATGAAAGCCATGACCGCGCCGCGCCAGGAGGCGCGGCCGCGCCAAAAATATTTTCATGGCGCTCGAAGATGCCGCACGCAAATTTCAAAGGGGGATTTTGGATAATTAAAATATGGATGAAACGGAGTGTACTGCTTCCAATTTTATGCCAAAAGACCTTATAGAAATCATCTGCATTCTTGAGAGAGATGAAAAGTGTCATTCGTATAAAATTATACGAAAGAGGAAGTATTTTACTCTCGTCACTAAATTTCCCGCCAAGAATGGAGATTCGACGCCATTGAAGAACTACGCTTCCGGTCGACAAACAGCTTCTCATCAGGACAAGAAAGAAGTTTCTTCCGAAGAAAAGCCGCTTAAAAGAAAGCCGAAGCGTAAAAAGAACAAATCCTCAACTCTTTCTTCTGGACCCAAGTCTGCTGAACAACATTCTGTTCAAGATTCCTCCAATGTTAAGACAGGACAGCCAAAGTTAAAGAAGAAACCCCCAGCTGTAGTGGCAAGGGATCGTGCCAGGCGGAAGGAATATTGGAAGCGCATGAAAGTTCCCAGACAGCTAAGAGCTGAGAACCTCGCTTTGTTCTACAAACTGCAAGAATTACAGACGGTAGCCAGTCCACAGATCCCTGTGGTCAGACAGCCAGAGAAATCCGGTTGTTTGGAACGTACATCTGCTGTTCCTCAGTCACACAAACTGCAAGAATCACAGACGGTAGCCAGTCCACAGATCCCTGTGGTCAGACAGCCAGAGAAATCTGGCTCCTTGGAACGTACATCTGCTGTTTCTCAGTCATACCAGCTGCAAGATACAGAGACGGTAGCCAGTCCACAGGTCCATGTGGTCAGACAGCCAGAGAAATCTGGCTCCTTGGAACGTACATCTTCTGTTTCTCAGTCATTCAGTCATTTAACCATTGAAAGGGAACCTGGCGGCACAGCCCAAGTTCATTCGGATTTAAATAAACTGTCTGCAGAGGCTGCAGCGGAGCATTCCAGTAGTTTTTCAGAAGACTGTGAAGTTTCGGACATAGTGTGTGCGCACTGCTTGAAAAAAGGAAGACAGACAGAATTACGTCGCTGTACAGGCTGTAAAAGCTTCAGTTATTGTAACAAAGTCTGCCAGATATCAGATTGGCCCTCACATAAGCAGCTGTGCAAATCTATCCAATCTTTAAATCCACAAAACTAACTGAAAAAAGCTCATTTGTGTACATAGAACTTCTTGTGGTGGTGGAAGATATTCAACTGATTACTCACTGTGTTATATTGTACAGTACATTGGTGTTGGTGACTTTTAGTGTTTAGAACTTTATATCCATTATCCCCCCTTTTACCGGTTTATCCGGGTGCGTCGATAAGTCAACGGCGGAACTCTACGAGATAACGATAACGAATGGCCGCGCCAGAAATATATTTTTCCCTTCTCGAAGCACAAATAGGTAAAATTCCATTTTTTTTCGCTATATCAGCTGCAAATAGTATTATTAACAATTGCCAATAAAAAAAAAATATTAGTTTTCCCGAAATTATGATTTTATAAGCAATTTGACATGTGCCAGGGGTATGAAAGACCCTGCCGCGCCGTGCCGTGCCACTTAAGTTAATGGCAGTTTACTGTTAGTTTTTTTAACAGTCGATAACTGGAATATATGTCCTGGGTTTTTTAATACTAGAAATGTGGGGAAGGGTGACTCTAAGTGGGTGTTTTGGGCATACAATGCGATATAATTGAATATAATAATAACAATAATAACGCACATACTCGATAGGCCCTTTTTTCATGGGTTGTTACAGCTGGACAATTAACCGGTCAGTTTAACTTGTTCACGGTCCCCTTGCATCAGACTATAATGAAAGGGTCCTCATTAAATGATTAATTAAGAAACCTGTATATTCCTGACTTTGATCAAGAATATATAGAACCAAACAAACTAAGTAAAGGTGTATGCATGCCTTTAATCTTATCAATTAGTGCAATTATACCGCCTAATGACTCTGTGATGACAAATACTAGTGACTTAGTACAGACGAAATCTAGTAGTGCCTCTGTAAGCTCGAAGACCACTAGTGACTCTACATCAACTGAGTTGACTAGTGTCTCCGTGCCTACGGAGCCTACTTGTTCATCCGTACGTCCGAATAGTGTACCCGCGCATATTAAGTCCCCTATACCGCCTAATGACTCTGTGATGACAAATACTAGTGACTTAGTACAGACGAAATCTAGTAGTACCTCCGTACCGTATTAGACTTAATACGCGCAAATGATTTATTTTAACTTATAATCGCATGTTTGAAATTATTAAAGTATCCACTATTTGGCAGTTTTGATCTTGATGATCTGAAGCCAGTTAATCTGCTCATCTACATCTTTCATATAGAAGCATTTATGTCATTGTGCGCCTCTTAAGTCAAATACGCTTTACGTATTATATGGGCCTCAACCAGAGATAATCCTCTTTCTAGTGTCGAGGCCCAAATATAATGCACAACATATATAACCGAGACGAGATGTTAGACTTCCAAAAATTTGCCATGTGCGATCGTTAAAGGCTCAGATCAGACTGTGCATACACATATACATATAAACTTTGAGCGGGCCCGGGGGTTTTATAACTTTTTTCATGCTCAACTTAGCACGAAATTTTAACCGCTCATAAAAACTAAACTATGGATAAATGAAGAAGTTTATTGCTTTGAGTCTCACAGATGTTATATTTATCATGCTAATAAATGTTAAAATGCCAACAATTGCTGGCATTTTAACATTTATGAGCAGGATAAATTTCGTGCTGAGTTGAGTATGCAAAAACTTTTAGAACCTAGGGGCCAGGTCCTTTGTACGTTGCCTGACCAATTTCTAAAGGCAAAAATACGAGCATCTCAACGCAACAGGAGTCTGCACAGACTTATTTGAATAAACCATGGTCGGAATGTCATATTTTTAGAAATCTCACATTGAGCTCATATTGTACACCTAACTCAGGTGTGGCTCCTAAATGGGGTAGCCTCCAAGTGGCAGGAGCTGGACATCAAACAAAAATGATTTTATGACACTATCCCATTAAACATATAAGAGGGCCACCATCGGCCCGCCGCGAAACGACAGTCGAATGACGTTTCGCTAGTGGGTCGAGGATAAATAAAGAAAACGCTGTAACTGGGATATGGTCTTTGGTAAATCATTTTTCTTTGATGACTCATCGCCCCACAGGTAAGTTTTAGTCCCATCCATTCAGAGTTAGAAACTTATAAACTTATACATGTATTTATATTTTGAATGCATCTCACAAAGCTTCTGTTATATTAAATCATTCTAATAGTAATTAAATTATAAAGCAGTGTGTCAAATGAAAACAAAGTGTAATCACAACTGGTGTCAAATCAATATAGACCGCTCAACATAAAAGGGGCCTATTAAGTGTTTTGGGGTCTGTTTTGCCATTTTTATTAATGAAAACATTATTTCCCAAAGCAGGAAAAGAAAAATAAGAACCATTATTCGTTCTTATCCTCATTTCTACTTAAAAAAAACATGATACTCGGGTCAGGTAATTTTCAGAAAACTGGGAAATACTACCTAATGCAAGTGGCACGGCACGGCGCGGCAGGGTCTTTCATACCCCTGGCACATGTCAAATTGCTTATAAAATCATAATTTCGGGAAACTAATATATTTTTTTATTGGCAATTGTTAATTATACTATTTGCAGTTGATATAGCGAAAAAAAAATGGAATTATACCTCTTTGTGCTTCGAGAAGGGAAAAATATATTTCTGGCGCGGCAATTTTCGGCGCGGCCGCGCCTCCTGGCGCGGCGCGGTCATGGCTTTCATACCCGACCATAGGCACTGTCTCGGGGTCCGGTACCGGACCCTTAGACTACGGGGCTACGGGTCCGGTACCGGACACCGAGCCACGCCTATGAGGACTGTCTCGGGGTCCGGTAGTTTGTGAAACAACTACTCGGCACGTCTAAGGATACGGGGATGCGTGACCATACCTGCACGTATATGTAGTAACTGTTATTTTACCAACAAAAACTCGTGTTGAAGTTTAACTTTGCCTTGTCCCCCATCTTTGATCATCTGTATTTACTGTCACGCTATTCGAACAAGTATAAGCTTATACTAAAGGTATAAGATTTTTAACAGACGAGAGTGGAAAAAAATAACTAGATATAGATCTAGTTTGTCTTACTTTATTCCTTTTATTTTTATTTTTCTTATCCTTATTTTTTCAATAAGGTCATGAATAAAGGTAATTAATGTCAGGGGGAACTTACTATCGCATCAGTGAATTGGCATAGGGTTTGATGTCCTTTAATTGGTGTTTGTCTCAATGTTCTTATTAATTTATTGTTGTTATCTGTCTACTTGATTATTAACCTAAAGGTAAATACCAATTTGCACTTTCATTGAAGTAAGCAAACGGTGATTGCAGGTGCATTGTTTAATTGCTTTCATACCGGCTAATTGGTCACATAACTGTCTGTCTGTCTGTCCGCCCGTCCATCCACCACAACCACCAGTGAAACGCATGGGCTGATGATTGATCCGAAGTTATTCAAAATAAAACAGCTTAAAACGTGGGCCGATTTTGGCCCGATTTAACATGCTAGCACAGGAAGTTATTCACAGCGGTGAGACGGTTCTTTAGAGCACCCAAAAGCTTAAGACCAAATAAGCACACAAAATCAGACCACTGTCGAACACCAGCAAAATGCATGGTGGCTCGACAATAGCATGCTGGCACAGGACGTTATTCGCAACAAAACAGCTATATATGACTATTGAGCTCTACGAAAAGTGGTGCTCAGAAATTTATGATAGGATACTAACATCAGTTGGGCGTATTCATGATGCGATGAACCAGAGGGGGGGGGGGGGGCAGGGGCTCCGGAGCCCCCTCCCCCTGAAAAACCATAAGAAATATAGGGTTTCTTAGCAATACTGATCAGGATCCCCTGAAAAATTAAAAAAGCTACTAAGCCAGCAATGTTGGGCTGCAACACCCCCTCGCGAGGATTACGTGCAGGTTTGATTACGTCTTACTGTCACAGTACTAAGTAAGAAAAAGAAAAGAATAGATGATAGCGGTTAAAAGTTCATATACAAGAATATAAAAACAGGTTAATATCAGTTTCTGTTGACTTATGGGGCGCCGTCCCTGCAACACTGAACTGATCCAGAGTTGGCAGTAGTACTATCTGGGCTGGAAAATAGTAAGTGAGTATGATCAGGAAATACCACAATCACAAACCACAAACAACCCCGTGGCACCGCGAGGAAGAGCCACTCAACCATCACGAGACACCAGAAAGACAATTAAGCAAAGCAACCAGCTCTCTCTTCCCCATCAAAATGATTGCAATACTAGAATGGACATAAAGTAACGTACAACAAAACATAGAACATTTACAGACTTCCACAATGGGAGTAACAATAAACAAAAAGTCAACAACAACAGAACCACTGCCTATACAGGCCCGTAGGAAGCAATTACAGATTGGGGGGGGGGGGGGGGGGGCACACATAAAAAAATTTAAAATGACAATTTTTTTTTTAATTTTTTTTTTTTTTTTTTTTTTGGGGGGGGGGGGGGGGGGCATATTTGTGCAAATTATTGGGGGGCACGGCCCCCCCGTACCCCCCCCCCTATTCCTACGGCCCTGCTATAACGGACAGCAAATTTTCAGCTCGCATGGAGGCCATCTAATTCTAACTAATGCAATGTATTGGTTCCAATGGAAGTTGATTCCAATAAACAACAGTTGAGGGGAAGAATGAAAATTTATAATAATTTGAGCTAGTATGAATCTGACGAAGTGCAAGGGGTGGCGAGTATGGCGTGTAGATCTCACGGGTTGTTCAAAGTATGAAGGTATATAAAGAATATCTCCTCTCTTAGTCGATAAATAGCTATACGTAGCTAATGTTATCTCTGTTTATACTCTCCGACTTTAAATAAAATTTGTCTTATTGTCTTATGTCTAACGCACACAGAATACATGTCTATTCATGTCTCATTGTACTTGCTTACATTCGCAAATAATCCAATGTGGAATACAAAAAAAAAAACAGTATAAGGAGTATATGAGTACGCACGCAAAATATAGCCATATCTCTATAAGGTGCTTGCTCATATGTGCAAATAATCCAGCTTTGGAAGACCAAAATCATTATTAGGAATATCTGGGTACGTGTACAGAATATATCCGGAGAAAAAGATCAACTCTAAATGCGCAAATAACCCAGCGTGGGAAGACTTTGGATCTTGCTTTAAACAATATTTTATTCAGTTAATTTACAAGTAGACACATATACAATTTCTAAAAGATCATCAAACGTTATATAAAGGTTGAATATAACTTGGATGTCATGGGACAGTCTACATGCCTGTTTTGAAACCCAATCACGGTTTATAGCTATGGTTACCTCTTTAATTACACGACGGTGGGTCAGGCCTCAGACTCTATTACGCCTCCAACTTAAAGATTTAATCGGTGGGTTAAGGCGCCTGATGCTTATCTGTAGCTGGACCTACCGTGGCCCAACTCGAGGTTTTCTTTATCTCTGACTATCTGCGAGTCGTGAGTCCCTTTTTTTGTTTCATCAGTGTGTTAATTTGATTAGAGTGTTTCTCCATGATGATGTATTGCAATAGTTAGAAGGCTTCCATGTTAGCTGAACATTTCTTGTACTTCAACAACAGCAGAGTCTAGGGCGAAGATATGGTACCAGTAAAATGCATTTCAGCCCCCCCAGTGGTTTAGGCTGCTGTCCATTCTAAGGCGATGGTTCTGTTGTGGTTGACTTGTTGTTTATTGTTACTCCCATTGTGGGAGTCTGTAATTGTTCTATGTTTTGTTGTACGTTACTTTATGTCCATTCTAGTTTTGCAATCATCTTGATGTGGAAGAGAGAGCTGGTTGCTTTGATTAGTTTGTCTTCCTAGTGTCTAATGATTGCTGTATGGCTCTTCCTCGCGGTTCCATAGGTTTGTCTGCAGTTTGTGATTGTGGTATTTTCTGATCATACTCACTTACTATTTTCAATATATTCAGGATCTGACATATGTTGACATTGTATATATCTGTCTACATGTAAATTATCTGAATAAAATATTGTTTAAACCAAGATCCAAAGTCTTCTACGCTGGATTATTTGCGCAATTAGAGCTGATCATTTTCTTTGGATCTAAATCGAACGTTCGCAAAGTTTTCAGCATTTATTGCGTATGTTGGCAAATCATCCAACAGGTAATTTTCATGTTATTCGGCAACTTGAACATGATCAGTCCTAAAACCGACCCCTGCAGTACATGGGATAACACTTGGACTGGATCTGAGGCTTGGCCACCTAAAACTATTTTGCGGGTAGACCCTCTAATCCCATAATAGTCCAATTTATGTTATAGCCTCAAGCTATAACTGCACACTAAGGGTTTAATTTTAAGAGACAAGTTTAGCACTCGAGTATTTGCACTCAGTATTAATGCTGCAAAATATAACTAGTAAAACAAAATAAGGAAAAATGGCACTGATTCAAACCTCGGACACAACCATACCTATTACTGGGTCAGAGTTCAAACCAGAGTCTTTCTAATCACAGAAAGACCCTCTTCAAACTCAGCATCCAAGGTGAGTGAAAAGAGCCAATGATACTATTGCGTTTGGCCTACCTAATTAACCAGTCGACTCAAGGTATGGAAGAGAGACATAAAGTAACATACAACAAAACATAGAACAATTACAGACTCCCACAATGGGAGTAACAATAAACGAAAGTCAACAAGAACAAAACCACCGCCTTAGAACGGACAGCAGCCTAAGCCACAAGGGGGGGGGGGGTAGGGGGGCGGGGCTTAAATGCATTTTACTGGTATCAAATCTTCGCTCTAGATTCTGCTGTTGTTGAAGTACAAGAAATGTTCAGCTCGCATGTAGGCCATCTAATTAATGCAATGTATCATCATTGAGAAACACTCTAATCAAATTAACATACCATGATGAAACAAAGAAAGGGCTCATGACTCACAGATAGTCAGAGCTAAAGAAAACCTCAAGTTGAGCCCCGGTGGGTCCAGCTACAGATAAGCATCAGGAACCAACCCACCGATTAAAGCTTTACATCAGAGCCGTCATAGAGTCTGAGGCCTGACCCACCATCGTGCAATTAAAGAGGAAACCATAGCTGAGGGTCTGGATGGGGTATAATGATTAGTGAATAATGGCTCTTTTTTATAATGAATAGTGAATAATGAGCCAAAAGAATAATGAATAGTGAATAATGAGAGCCTACAAAATAATGAATAATCCTATTTCTAGTGAATTGAAGAACAAATAATGAATATTGAATAATCAGATTCATTTGCCACCTTTTTTACTTATAATGAATAATTGGTCTTATTTTAATGAATAACCCAAAATCTTAATGAGATGAATAATGGGCTAAATTTTTAATGAATAGTGAATACCAGACCCCCCCCCATCCAGACCCTCATAGCTATAAACCGTGATTGGGTTTAAAACTAGGCATGCAGACTGTCACATGATATCCAAGTTATATCCAACCCTTAAATAACGTTTTACTATCTTTTTGAATTGATCACTAAAATTAGGTTTTCCAACAATACGTTTGAATTTATAAACTAAATCACCATAAAATATAGGTTCTGATATGCCTTGTTGCAGAAGAGTTTTAACCCAATATTGTATTTAACAATTAACTCTGAGTGTCTGTGGTAGAATTTAGAAAATTATTTTCGAATTTTATGATATCTATAACCTTGTTTTAATAACTTAGCAGTTAAAAATAAGTTTCTGTTGTTGAAGTCATCAACATTAGAACACACTCTCACAAAACGAATAAGCTGAGAAATATATACACCATAGGAAGGAGAGCGAGGAACATCTCAATAAAGAAAGGGGAAATTTACTATTTCAAAATTAAAATCATCCCGTTTATCATAAATGTTAGAAGAAACTATGCCATTTGTTATTGACAAGTTCAAGTCCAAAAACGGAGCTTCAGAATCAGAAGAATTCGCCTTATTTAACTGAAGTTCAGTGGGATATATCTGACCTACCATTTGTTCAAAATAAGGATTATCAATATTAAGTAAGTCATCTAAATATCTGGAGGTTGAGTTAAAAGCTTCAATAATATCAGTTTGATTATTGTCAGACAGAGACAACATAAAGTCTCTCTCATAACAAAACAAAAACAAATCTGCAACAAGAGGAGCACAATTAGTACCCATTGGAATACCTACAATTTGTCTATATAATTTCGAGCCAAATCTTATAAATATATTGTCCAAAAGATAGTGGAGTGCATCACACATTTTCTGACATGACCACAACTTATATCGTCTGGGTTGTTCAGAAGTAAAAATGGCATTTTTATCATTACAAGCCAAATAAAGTGAGCCCTCTCTGTTAAATGTTATTTCAATTAATTCTGTTGGTTTTTCTTTGATTAGATTATGAGGCAATGTAGTATAGAGAGTAGAGAAGTAATATAAGTAAGGGTGCAAAGATCAGGAATCGATACAATCAAGTACCATACCTGACCCAGGATACCAATGGGAAAGTGACAAACTCACAGTAGACACCACAAACGAGAGTCAAGAGGTCAGCCCTTTCCCAGCAGGTGACCACAAAGCAAATATAAACAGACGCGCACAAAGACATAGCAAACACAAGACAGAACAAAAACATAAAAGATCCACAAAAGAAGTACCGCCTTGAAACGGTCAGTAAAATATTTTACTGGAGGGCTTAAACCAGTTTCAAGGCACCAACCTCACCCTTGATTCTGATGTGGACCAGGACACATTTGGGAGAGTGACAAAACACAACACACACGACAGCAAGAGGCCAGCCCTTTCCCAGCGGGTGACCACAAGGCTACAAAGAACAGACACACGCCAACACAAAGCATAACTAACAAACGATCCACAAAAGAAGCACCGCCTTGGAACGGTCAGTACAATACTTTTACTGGAGGGCTTAAACTGGTTTAACGGCGCCAACCTCACCCTTAATTCAGATGTGGATCAAGACACATAGATATTTGGTTTGCATGAAAGACCCCTAACTTATCAATGCATCATCTCCCAAAACATATAAATCAAGATATAACAAGGAGATAAAGCAAGGATAAGGACTCATATGTAGACAAACCAGATGCTAGAAAACCTCTAAACTTCAATTTATTAAGAATTTCACCTGAATTTTTAATAGACCAAAATAAATTTTTACCATTTCTTTCATAAACAGTTGTGCAATATTTAATGACATGGTTTTTAATCGCAGTGAGGCAAGAAGTCAAAAGAATAGACAACTCAGTAGTTGTACATGCACTAGAATTAGCAATAAAACATGATTTAGTCAGTTGTGATGTGCCTTAGCAGACAGGTCGATTCTTTAGTATCACGCCTGCGCAGACAATGTTACCAAATCTTCAAGATCGACTGGAAAGGCATCTATACATTGCTGAGGAGCCTGAAAGCACACACGCCAACAGGTCCATATGCAATTCAAGCATACATTCTTAAGACTGCAGTTGATGAACTAGCTCCTGCCTTGGCTCTACTTTTCCAGCTTTCCATGGACCAAGGAGAGATTTCTCAAGATTGGAAACAAGCACTGGTGGTTCCAATTTTCAAAAAGAGGGACAAACACCAGCCAACAAACTACAGACCAGTTACTCTCACCTCAATCACATGTAAGCTGATTGAACACATTATTCACAGAAATATTATACATCATTTTGACCAGTACAGAGTCTTATGTGACAACCAACACGGATTCAGGAAGTAACGCTCGTGTGAAACCCAACTGCTATCAACAATACAAGAGATTGCCTCTCCAGCAGCAAAGGGACATCAAGTGGACATCATTCTGCTTGACTTTGCTAAAGCTTTTTACAAAGTCCCCCACACAAGACTACTTCACAAACTGGACCATTATGGAGTGAGAGGAAATGTCAAACGCTGAAAAGAGTCCTCCCTCAGCCACAGAGAACAGAGAGTGATCTTTAATGGAGTCGGGTCTTAATCAGCAGAAGTCCTATCAGGGGTACACCAGGGGACTGCCCTGGGACCCTTATTGTTCCTGTGCTTTATCAATGACTTGCCAGAGTCTACAAAGTCTTCACTCCTTTTAAGAATATATTCTCAAGCCAATCTGTTTGCAGATGACAGTCTTCTATTCAGGGTCATTAAGAACGACAGTGATAGAGCTCTTCTCTAAAAAGCCATATTAGCACTGGAGCACTGGGAGAAACCTTGACAGATGAGTTTCAACCCCATCAAATGTGTAGTGTTGAGGATTTAGACATATTAGAAGTAGGTACTCCCCACCCAGTACGAACTGCACAGTTACACTCTAGAAGTGGTAGACTCCAGCAAATACCTTCGAGTGACTATCAAGGATGACATGTAATGGGGGACTCACATACAGTGAGCAAGGCAAACAGAACTCTTGGTTTGGGATTCCTATGGGCACTAATTGTGCTCCCCTGGTTGCAGATTTATTCCTGTTTTGTTATGAAAGGGACTTTATGATGTCTCTTTCTGATGATAAGCAGGCTGATGTTATTGATGCGTTTAACACTACTTCCAGATATTTGGACGATATTTTAAATATTAATAATGTTTATTTTGAAAATATGGTTAGTCAAATATACCCTTCAGAGCTCCAACTTAATAAAGCCAATGCCTCTGATACCGAAGCCGCATTTTTAGACTTGCATTTGTCAATTTCTAATGGTATTGTTTCTACCAAAATTTATGATAAACGTGACGACTTTGATTTTGAAATTGTCAATTTCCCATTTTTAGATGGTGATGTTCCTCGTTCTACATCCTATGGAGTCTATATCTCTCAACTCATTCGTTTTGCTAGAGCATCTAGCTATGTTACTGACTTCAACACTCGCAATAAATTGTTAACTCAGAAACTTCTTAAACAGGGCTATCGGTATCATAAACTTCGCAAAACATTTTCAAAATTTTATAGACGATACTTTGATTTGATTTCTAAATTGCAAGTTGGACTTAAATCTCTCTTGCGCCAAGGACTTTCGGAACCTGATTTCTATGGTGACTTGGTGTATAAGTTGAAGAAGATTGTTGGCTCTAATAATTTTTCAGCGCAGTTCATTAAAATAATTTCCCATTATAAAAAGATTGGCTATAACATTAATGTATTGCAACAGACTGCATGCTTGGTAGTCAACCCAATCACAGTTGGCAACTTTGCTTTCCTCTTTAATTGCACGCCGGTGGGTCGGACTTCAGACTCTATGATGGTTCCGACTTAAAGACTTATCTATTGATGAGATGGTAGGGGCCTGATGCTTTGGCTGTTTGTCGGGCCCACCGGGGTTTACCTGTTGGATTTCTTTTGCTCCGGTATTCAGTTTAATTTACTGTTGAGTCCTTATCCTTGCTTTATCTCCTTGTTATATCTTGATTTATATGTTTTAGGAGATGATGCATTGATAAGTTAGGGGTCTTTCATGCAAACCAAATATCTATATGTCTTGATCCACATCTGAATTAAGGGTGAGGTTGGCGCCGTTAAACCGGTTAAAGCCCTCCAGTAAAATATTTTACTGACCGTTCCAAGGCGGTACTTCTTTTGTGGATCTTCTATGTTTTTGTTCTGTCTTGTGTTTGCTATGTTTTGTGCGCGTCTGTTTATATGTGCTTCGTGGTCACCTACTGGGAAAGGGCTGACCTCTTGGCTCTCGTTTGTGGTGTCTTCTGTGAGTTTGTCACTTTCCCATTGGTATCCTGGGTCAGGTGTGGTACTTGATTGTATCGATTCCTGATCTTTGCAACCTTACTTACTTTCTACGAGGAAACATGAAGGACTGAACAAAGCCAATGAAAAACCTCACATACAATGGCCTGATCCGTCCAACTATGGAGTACTCCTCAACTGTCTTGGACCCAGCCCTACAAACACACATCACTGCATTTGGAGCAGGTGCAGAGACGCGCGGCTCGCTATGTCTGTAATGACTACCATTCCAGAACTCCAGGATGTGTCACCAAGATGATTGACGACCTTAACTGGGAGCCAGCCTCTTGAAGTCAGATGCAGGCACGGACCACTTGGTACGCAGGACAGAATTCAGCAAAATCTTGTAGACATACCCATTGACAGGTACTTACAAGTCAGCGATAGCCGTACCAGAGGACCAGCCAAATTCGTCAAGGAGAGATTTTCAGATGCTACATATTCCAAATCCTTCTTTCCACGAACAGTGCAGGATTGGGACAGGCTTCCAGTGGAGATAGTGTCTGCAGCATCCCTGGAGGAATTCAGATTACTCCTCTGGGTGTGATCTGCTTCAAAACATCAACAGCTCATCAGTGACATTGTATAAAGTTTTAACCATTTTTATCCTGTACATAGTCTTTTGAGGCTAGCTGATTGTCATCGCCAATCATTGCCCGCAGGGCTAAATACGTTCGTTACGAAGATCCCAGCTCTTTACTTGGAAGAAGAAGAAGATATGACAATGTACAAGACTAATATTTCATCAGGGTCATTTATGAAAGGTTTTTATCTAGCCCCCTAATCACAGCGTTTGGGCAAATGTGTAAAAAGATAGCATTTTTCCTATCCTAAGGGATGACAGTCCTGAACACTGCCATGGAAAGTGATCTCCCATGGTCCACATAGTTGTTGCAGTTTGACACTTGACTTAAGTGACTTGTACTTTACCGGACATCCACGTGTGCCTTTAATATAAAGGC
This sequence comes from Loripinus fragilis, assembly GCA_964019695.1. Lineage (NCBI taxonomy): Eukaryota > Metazoa > Mollusca > Bivalvia > Lucinida > Lucinidae > Loripinus > Loripinus fragilis. Next base: position 62,318,821 of record OZ026516.1, read on the forward strand.
AGGATCTATGTAGAAAAGAAGAAGAAGACTGTCCAGCTTGAACAAGGTACCCTTTCTCATCGTTTTCTTGTTCACGCATCGGTACACAGCTGACCAGCAAGTGCCCCCTCCAGGCCTTGTGATCACCTGCTGGGAAAGGGCTGACCTCGTGGCTCTATTGTGTGTGATGTTTCCTTGTGTTCCCATATTGTGTCTCGGGTCAGGTGTAGTACTTGTTTGTATCGATACCTGATCTTTGCCTTCTTCTTTACTTTTAATATAGTAACCATTGTCCCGATGAGTTATCTCCAATGAGCCCCCCCCAGGGTGGGGGGGGGGGGTTATGTGCTCCATTGATCCCTGACAATAATGCATAGATCTCCACAAATCCCTGAAAGAAAATTCCTCAGCTCCCTGAAAGTATTTTTCCTTTGCTCTCCAACTCCTTAAAATTAAGTCAGCCTCTACCCAAATCCCCAAAAATATAAGCCAATTCTCCCTAAAATGTATTTTTCTTTTCATAGGATTAAATTTGCATACTTAAAAACTATGAAGCTTTACACGAGTGGATGACTTAATGTTCACTTAATATTTTTACACGTAAAAATAGGGCTTAGCCACGGAATACATGATATAATTATGATTATTTTAATGAAATGCATCATATATTGCTCAAAGTATGAGGTCATCCTTAAAATTCCGTTGCTGTACCTGGTAGAGCAGATGTGGAGGAACACTCTTTAGATTTGACTTATTTTATTAGGGCAGCTAGACCATTTGGTTTTCTGGTGGGAGAGGGGTTGTTTATTATCAATAGATGAAACTAGATTTTCTTAGACAAAGTGAAATCATTTATTTTTGTAACCACCATAGAAAGTGCTTTTTATAATTGTTATTAGGCCCTATACGTTAGTTTAACTTCAGTTTCAACAAGTAAGAATAAATCTGATCATTATTCATCAAAGTGCTAATAAAAGCCATCTAGTTACCTAGATAGGGAATTATATACAAGGCGCGTAGTTAGCCATGTTGTGATGTTGATTCACATTTGTGCCAGGTGAGTCCGGTCCGGGGGCATGCTCCCCAGAACTTTTTCTTGATAAAAATGGTGCGATCTGGTGCATTCTGAGTGTTCCAAAGTATGCTATTATCAACCTAATATCAACAATTTTAAGATAGTTAAACAACAACCCAAAATCTGTACCATATTTTTCTCCAAGATCAATCCAGATGCGCACGTTAGTGCAAAAATACATTCACATTTTACGAGGGGGGTTCTGGGTGGCAACAGCCACCCCCCGAAGCCAAAAAAATGTAAAAAAATGGAGGCTTTGCCTTTTTACACCAACTATTACAGTAGATAGCCCTGTAGTGATGTGTATTCAGTTTGTGCACGATATCATCAGCAACCTGGATGGTGCGATGAATCAGGGGCACAAGCAGACAGATTTGATCATCATGGATTTCGCAAAGGCCTTCGACAAGGTCCCACACAGGAGGCTATTACACAAACTCGATTACTATGGGATACGAGGGTCCACCCACAAGTGGATCAGCTCATGGCTCTCTGGGCGCAGTCAACAAGTAGTTTTAGACGGTCAAGCCTCAGATCCAGTCCCTGTTTTATCCGGTGTACCCCAGGGGTCGGTATTAGGACCGATCCTTTTTCTAATTTTCATTAATGATTTACCGGATAAAATCAAGTCTTCAGTTTGCCTGTTCGCGGACGATTGTGTCCTGTATAGGAACATTCATTCATTGCAAGACTGTCTCATTTTGCAGAAAGATCTTGACAGTCTTGGGCTTTGGGAGGCCGATTGGCAAATGAAGTTCAATGTTGCCAAATGTCACTCTATGAGAGTGACTCGGCATTACTCACACAAACAAATCATTCATTACTACACTCTGCATCAGCAAACTTTGGAAAACGTTCAGTCCGCGAAATATCTTGGTATAACAATCACAGAGAACATGGATTGGGGTCAACATATCTCTGATATCTCGTCTAAAGCAACTAAGACTTTAGGTTTCCTTCGAAGGAACTTGGCTTTCGCACCTAGGAGTACTAAGGAGGTTGCATACAAAACTTTGGTACGCCCTAAATTGGAGTATGCAGCCCCCATTTGGAGCCCTTACTGTAAAACTCAGATTCAACAAGTGGAGAAGGTACAGAGGACGGCAGCCCGCTGGACCTGCAGGAGGTGGCGCAACACTAGTAGTGTTGGAGAAATGCTCGATGAGCTGCAATGGCCAACTCTGGAGGCCCGGAGGGATCAGTCCTCTCTGCTTTTCTTCCACAAGATTCATTGTGGGACTATGTCTATTGATAAAGACAAGTACTTGACCCCGTCTCAGAGTACAAGATCTACCAGGTCATCACACAACTCACAGTATTGCAGGCCCCAGACTTATAGTGATGCCCTGAAGTATTCTTTTTTCCCAAGGACTATTCCTCATTGGAATAGTCTGGCTCCATCTGTGGTCGCAGCTGAGACCACAGAGGAGTTCAGGGCACTCATTTAGATGACTCAGCCAGAAGCTTTCTTTTTTTTTCTCAAAATTTCTAAAAAACACTCACCTCAGAAAATGATCATACAAGGGTCATCCAATAAAGAATGAGTCTTTCTTCATAGTATGAAAACCTGTGCGTGCATTTAGTTAAAATTCACCATATTGATAGTATGACATCTAAGCAATTCAGGAATATAAACAAAGTGTTTGTGATTGATTAGTTGCCATAGTAATGGGATGTTTTGTGGAAGGACTTGAAGACGCATGGCCACGTTTATATTATTTTTTGAATACCCAAGGTTATTGAAAGTCTTTTATTTTCACTCATAGATAGAATATAACCTCTTGATATAATTTCTTCTACTAAACAATCTTAGTGTTACATAAAATGCTATAAAAGATGAACCAAATATGCATATCCTTTATTTTGGTTGCCTAGCAACCGATTTACTTGATTTTTTATAAACACACTACTTTGTGTTGCTATGGTAACTTTGTAGGTGAAGGATATCCCACAAAATGTTTCGTTATCTGCAGCTTATTGTAATTAAGTATAAATGAACAGAACTATGTTCACTTTAATTACCTTCGACTATTTGATATTAACTTTTAAAGTCAAGAGGTCAGGGAAAATACCACATATTTCTTGAAAACTTGATTTTTTGAGCTTTATTTCCATGGTAACGGCTCAAGAATCTGAAACATTACTTTCGCCTATTGGCTATAGACAGATTGCATGAGCATATATAAGTACTAGTAGAAAAATAAACTAAAAATCTTAATCTGTTGCTATGGTGAGCCGTCCACGCATGTTTGCTCAGTCTTCTAATGTTGCCTAGCAACAAAAGTTGGAACTATGTAAAACGTCAAATATGGTACATGTGAACAGCCAAAAAGACGAGCTAGCTCTGAAAGAAATTTCATAAGCCTAGCATATAAATTCACTGCGCTATAGAAAAAGTCTCATTCTTTATTGGATGACCCTCGTACATGATCGCCTGAGTATAGGAAGATAGATAGATAGTATTCAGATTCTTGCTATGGGTCCGGGGGTAAAAATTTGATAAAATGGTGCAATCTGATGCATTCTGAGTGTACCAAAATACGTTAGCTGCCAACCTAAAAATCAACAATATTAATGATAATTTCCCACAATAGTAAAAATTATTCGCCATATCATTCAGCAATAACCATCCATATTAGCATGTTAGTACGGTGAGATTTTTTTTTTAAACTTTTTTGTTGGGCTCCCTAAATCCACAAAACTATGCGCTTGCTCCCTAAATGCCTGAAAATAATTACCAATGCTCCCCAGATCCCTGAAAATAAATGGTCTTTCTCCCCTGATGCCCAAAACCCATGTGGCCCCTCCAATGAATTTTCAGGAAAACCACTAGAGTGGCACAAAGTTCCGTTGAACATCGTTTCTACCGGGTTTGCTGGGTCATTTTGAAACTGCTTGGTCATTAAGGCACATCCCAAATAAGTATTATGGCCAGATATATATATTGCTTTGTCAATGATAGATGAGGCCCCACAGTGGGGCCTGTACTCCCTTAATCTCTAAAATAATGCTCTGCCGGATCTCCCCAAATCCCCGAATTTATTTTCCCTTAATCTCTAAAAGTATGTGCTTGCTCCTCAGCTACCGTTAAATAATTACCAGTGCTTCCCAGCTCCCTGAAAATAAATAACCCTTCTCCCCAGCCCCCCCCCCCAAAGCCCCTGGAGCCTCACAGACCGACACAGTGTTTAAATTCAGAACACGAGTATTAGACGGCTAGTCATAAGCCAGGCTGTCTGCACATGCGTAGCATCCAAGATGGCGGCAAAACCAAAACAAAAAATTGTCAAATCGAAATAAAAGGTTTCTCGCAAAAACGACACACGTTCTACATCGTTGAATTTAGTCTTTACACGTGAATAACAATGGCTCAGTGTAAGTTTTGGCTGAACAGCTCAATTATTAGAAATTCGTCTATAAACTCAATTTCCCTCTCCTTGGTCTGGCTTTCATGTTGGGACATGTTCCCTATTAACTGTCTAAGTTCTTTTTACTGTAATCATATGAACAATTTTGTTTGGAACGAAAAAAGCAAAATAGTAAGCTACTAAACTATATGCCTTCGGCCTCCAAAAAATATTGAATTGTTTTTTTGGAAAACAGATGCGGTAGTCAAGAGGTCACAGCAAAAATTTGGTTAAACATAGAACATTAACATCATTGTGTCAGAAAATTTTTTTTTATAGAGTGGTAGATCATTGGAACAACTTAACAGAAGAAATTGTTACTGCTAAAACAGTTACCAGTTTTAAGGGGTCCATAGAATTACCGAAAACCACTCATTTACCGAAAACCACTTGGAAAATCATATTTATAGGGGAATTATACCCTCCTAGTATTTGTTTTTTAGTAGTTTATGTTTATATTTAATAGGATGGATGGAAAAAAAATTAAGCCATCTCTTACCGATTTTGACCGTGTAAAATGTGGCTGTGACTAAATGTCTGTACTGTACTGTACTGTACCCGACCGGGTAAAATACAGTACCGTACTAGCCGAAGAGTATCGGAAAGTAGCGGAGAAAATCGATAATTGGCGGACTCGGCAAAGTCAATAAGCAAAATAAAATTGCTTTCAAGTGCTACTAAAAGCAAGATTGCTAAGGGAGGAGACCAGTTTGATAATGCACAATAAATAGGAACTTTTTTCTTTACTTTGAAAAACGCGAGACTGACGTAACGTAGATCTAGATGCAATTCACACTCGGAATTCACACGTACGTCTAGAGTATATTCTACATTAACTTTTGCTTTTTTTTTCAAAGATAATTCACAGGCCCTGTCCAGACCTTTGTAGCCTATCAGGCATTATTTGCCCTTTATAAATAGGGGTGGAACTCTGCTTATATCCGGTCTGAGCCTTCATCCCATCTGCTACGACCATGATTTGTTAAGGCGAGCAGCGAATGCTTTGACGAAAAAATACGTCTGAGACTTCGTTGGTCGCCGATGCGATTCTAAATACATAAATCTGATAATACTCAACATTTCAATGTCTGATAGATTTATATGGGGCTTAAAATGTTTTTGACGAATTGTCGTGCACTCGAGGGAAACAGACTAGTGTGGTGCATTATATATATATATATATATATATATATATATATATATATATATATATATATATATATATATATATATATATATATATATATATATATATATATATATATGTGCGAGGAATGACATATTGAACAAGTTTTCAAACTTTATTTCATACAAATAGTGTAACAGAAGAATATTTAGGTTTACAGTACAATATCAAAATATAAACATGTTCAGTGGCCGATCCAGAGGGGGTTCGCTCAAACCCGCTTTTAAAAATCCTATGTGCCCTCACTGGGACCAAATTATTTCATTTTCATGGGATATTTAAAAAATGAGATAAAATCAGCAAAGCGAACCCACACACCTTTATACAACCGAACCCCCTTTCAGAAATCCTGGATCTGCCCCTGATGTTTAAAGCAAACAATAATACATTATCACATCGGTTATCATATATATAATTTGTTCATATTTGAGCCAGCACATGAGATTTTTCATACTTATTACATTTTCCAGTAACGAAGACCCTGGCGAATCGCTTGAGCCTATTCTACTTCAGTACATAAGTACGGAATGCGATCCTCTTGTCCAGCTGAATTAGGGGTTTGCGTAACAAACCATCATGTGCTGGCCCATTTGTTTCAAACTGTAACAAAGTAATAATTTCCCTGTGTGGTACAGTTGGTTTAAGCATTTTTGAGCCGTGGCATGTGATTTTCCAACAATGTGAAATTTTGACAAGTGTAGACTTAGACGAGCCTGTGTAGCTTCCTTTTAAGCTTAGAAACTTCAAATTATGTTCGACAGTAGGCTTAACATTCATAGAACATTCAAGCGACTAGCAAAGGCTCTGATCAGACTGCGCATTTGCGCAGGCTGATCTGAGGCTTTGCTGGTCTCACATACCACATTGTTGGAAATCCCATGCCACAGCTCATTTAAATTATATAAACGGTTGACATTATCAAACATGGGTAACAATTATAGAATTACAAGGAATGGATAGGATTCCATTCCTAATTACATGCACTAGATAAAATACTGGGTCCCCATGGGATTTTGGAGATCTGGTGAGAATGGCTATTTATTTTCAGGGAGCTGGGGAGCACTGGTAATTATTTTCAAGGATTTGGGGAGCAAGCTCATAGTTTTGGGGATTTAGGGAGCCCTGCAAAAAAGTAAAATCAAATCTCACCGTAAAGGAAAAGCCTTCATTTCGTGTATTTTTTTTAAAAAAAACTTCGGCTTCTGGGAGGAAGTCCCCCAGACCCCCCTTGTGAAATATAAATGTGTTTACTTTCATGCTAAAATGCTCATCTGGATTGGTAGTGGTGACTGATATGGCAAATATTTTTTACTATTGCGGAAAATTATCCTTAAAAGTGTTGATTTTAGGATGATAATGACGTATTTTGGAACACTCAGAATGCGCAACATTGTACCATTTTAATAAAAATTCTGGGGGAGCATGTCCCCGGACCCCCCTTGCTCAAATCTGAATCCACATCATTACAGGGTTATCTACGCGCCTAGTTTGTAATGTTTGATGTTAAAAAGGAAAACACTCCATTTTTTTACATTTGAAGGGGTACACACGGATTCACGTCAAAAAGCACACCTGCTGTATCGCAGACCTGCCAATCAAAATGAAAGTCATTCCTCGATGACTAACAAAGTTCATGATGTTTCTCGTGTTTCTTGAATTAAAGAAGTAGGGGATCTTTCACTGATAATATTTTGTCACACCCCCTTGTAAATTCTAAATGTATTTACTTTCGACTAATATGCTCATCAAGATTGGTCTGAGAGAGAAATATGACAATTAAGTTTTCTTGTTGATGATAACCCCTTAAATTTGTTGATTTTTAGGTTGGTAATAACATACTTTTGGACGCCCCAGATTGCACAAGATCACACCATTTGGGTCAAATATTTTCTGGGGGAGCATGCCCCCGGACCCCCTAGCAACAGTGTGACTACAAAATGTTGCTAGGGGCCACCTACACATCTGCTAGGTTATTATCTTTTTAGGAACTTAGCCCTTTTAAAGGAATTTTTGAAGAATGCATATCCTATATATACTTACTTGATTTAACTGAAGTTAAACAAGCATATAGGCACTAATATGCAATTGTAGAAAAGACTTTTTATAGTTAAATGCTTACACTAAAGTGTCTAGAAAAATCTAGTTTAAGCTGTTCATAAAAATCAGCCCCTGGTCCCAAAAGAAAACCGAATGCTTTGTCTCTAAACCTCCAAACCTACTCTATCAGGTACAGCAACAACATTTTAAGGATGGCCTCATACTTTGAGCCTTATATAATGCATTTCATTGAAATTAATTATATGCCATGCATTCCATGGCTTTTATATGTCATGTATTCCATGGCAAAGACCTGTCTTTACATGTATAAGACAAAATATTAAGTGATCATTAAGTCATGCGCTTTTATATAGCCTCATAGTTATTAAGTATGGGATTTTAATTCTACGGAAAGATAAATACATTTTAGGGAGAATTGGCTTATATTTTTGGGGATTTGGGGAGAGGTTGACCTATTTTTAGGGATTTGGGGAGCGAAGGCGAATACTTTTAGGGAGACAAGGACATTATTTACATGGAGACTGGGAGATCAATACATTATTTTTAGGGATCAAGGGAGCACAGACCCCCCCCCCCCCATGGGGGGCCTCATTTTCAATGTTTTCGATTAATTTTGAGTGGACAAGTTTTTCATGCGATAGTCTTTAATATACAATCAAATTAATTGCTTTGCTTTCTTTTGCGTGCTCGTGATTTGATCTTCTTTACAACTGACCTCCAAACAGTGAATCATTATACAACAATTCACTGCTAGAGCTTATCTATTTCTTAATTGTGTTTTTCTCAAAATATGGATTGAGGATATTGTTAAGATTTGCATTTAACGAAACTAATTTCTTCATTTGAGGCGGTTCTAATTTGTATCCACAGTCCGTGATTCGAGTAAAAATATTAGTTCATTTTTATTCTCATATATTTTAGCGGTCCTGAGGTGTCTGATCTGGGTCTGCACTGTCAACAACGTGAGACTTTAAACTTGATAAATGATTCTCCTTTTTCCCCAGTGGCTTTTAGTTTAAAATAATAATAATAATAAAAAAAAACAACACGAGGCTAGATACTCGGACCCAGTATACATAATATATATATACCCCAAATCGGCCCGCAAATAATCGATTTTCTCCGTTACATTCCGATACTCGTCGGCTATTACGGTACTGTATTTTACCCGGTCGGGTACAGTACAGTACAGTACAGACATTTAGTCACAGCCTAAAATGTCTCGCGTCTACCGAAAAGCAATCGCCGAAAACCAATCCGAATAGCTGTTATAATAAGTTATTATGTTCTTGAAGTATTTATTTTTGATAATACAGATGTTTATAGCAGTATGTTGAATAAAAAGGATAAAATAAATCAAGTTTGAAACCATCTTATACCTAATTAAATGCTTTAAAATGTACAGCAGCAGGCCGAAAATCAAAAATCAATTACCGAAAACCAATCGAAATATCCCATCTATAGGGCTTTTATACCCTCATGGGATGTGTTTTGAATAAATCAAGTTAATTTATAAACATATTAAGTATGCTTAATTTAAAAAAAACAACGACAATTAAAACATAGACATTATTTAATCAAATCATCCTGAATTTGACGAATATATAATGTATTTCGACTATGGTAAAGTGGCCTCACCATATACCCTGTAACAAAATATCATAAATAATATGTATATAAACATAAACTACTAAAAAACAAATACTAGGAGGGTATAATTCCCCTATAAACTTGATTTTCTAAGTGGTTTTCGCGATTGCTTTTGGTTTTCGGTAGACGCGATACATTTTACACGATCAAAATCGGTATAAGATGGCTTCATTTTTTATTTTTTCTATCCATCCTATTAAATATACTTATATATAAACATAAACTACTAAAATACAATTACTAGGAGGGTATAATTCCCCTATAAACATGATTTTTCAAGTGGTTTTCGGTGGTTTTCGGTAAATGTGTGGTTTTCGGTAATTCTACGGACCGGTTTCAAGACATTATTAGATAAACACCTTGTGAAGGTTCCGGGTCATTTCGGCCCATAACAAAATCTGCCCATGTCAATTTCGGCCCATAGCAATGTCGGCCCATAAATTGTGTCAACCTGGATTTCCCCAAAGGCACTGTCTCCGGGTCCGGTACCGGACCCCTAGACTACGGGTCCGGTACCGGACACCGAGCCACGCCTATGAGGACTGTCTCGGGGTCCGGTAGTTTGTGAAACAACTACTCGGCACGTCTAGGGATACGGGGATGCGTGGCCGTACCTGCACGTATATGTAGTAACTGTTATTTTACCAACAAAAACTCGTGTTGAAGTTTAACTTTGCTTCGTCCGCCATCTTTAATCATCTGTATTTACTGTCACGCTATTCAAACAAGTATAAGCTTATACAAAAGGTATAAGATTTTTAAGGGACGAGAGTGGAAAAAAATAACTAGATATAGATCTAATTTGTCTTACTTTATTCCTTTTATTTTTATTTTTCTTATCCTTATTTTTTCAATAAGGTCATGAATAAAGGTAATTAATGTCAGGGGGAACTTACTATCGCATCAGTGAATTGGCGTAGGGTTCGATGTCCTTTAATTGGTGTTTGTCTCAATGTTCTTGTTAATTTATTGTTGTTATCTGTCTACTTGATTATTAACCTAAAGGTAAATACCAATTTGCACTTTCATTGAAGTAAGCAAAGGGTGATTGCAGGTGCATTGTTTAATTGCTTTCATACCGGCTAATTGGTCACATAACTGTCTGTCTGTCCGCCCGTCCATCCACCACAACCACCAGTGAAACGCATGGGCTGATGGTGGTCCGAAGTTATTCAAAATAAAACAGCTTAAAACGTGGGCCGATTTTGGCCCGATATAACATGCTAGCACGGGAAGTTATTCACAGCGGTGAGACGGTTCTTTTGAGCACCCAAAAGCTTAAGACCAAATAAGCACACAAAATCAGACCACTGTCGAACACCAGCCAAACGCATGGGCTGATGGTGGCTCGACAATAGCATGCTGGCACAGGACGTTATTCACAACAAAACAGCTATATATGACTATTGAGCCCTACGAAATGTGGTGCTCAGAAATTTATGATAGGGATCTAACATTAGTTGGGCGTATTCATGATGCGATGAACCAGAGGGGGGGGCAGGGGCTCCGGAGCCCCCTCCCCCTGAAAAATCATAAGAAATATAGGGTTTCTTAGCAATACTGATCAGGATCCCCTGAAAAATTAAAAAGCTACTAAGCCAGCAATGTTGGGCCATCATTAGCACGCCAGCGAAACGCCATTTATGTTCTGCTAGATTATTCCAGTCCAGTCGTTGTAGCAAACAGTGTGGATCCGGATTAAACTGCTCTCCTAAGAGCAGTCTGATCCAGGTCCACAATGTTTGTCTGTACGGAGAAATTAGCCATTGACGTAAGCATAAGTTGCACTTTCCTTACATAACGACCCATATGTCGTCTACTAGTTCGTTATTGAAAGACGTCGTTGAAGCAACCAATATTGACCCAGATCTCATAGGAGCAGTCTGATCCTAGTCCCAAATGTTTGTTTGTACTGGGATATTGGCCATTGACGTAAGCATAAGTTGCATTTCCCTGACATAACGACCCATAAGCCGTCTTTGTATCAAACAGTGTGGACCCGTATCAAACTGCTATCCTCGGAGTGGCCTGAACCGGATTCACAATGTTTGTCTGTCCATAAGACGACTTTGTAGCTAACAGTTTGGACACAAATCTGACTGCTCTCCTAGTAACAGTCTGATCAGGGTCCACGGCGCAATTACCATTAATTAAGCATTTACATGTTGCAGATAACTCCAGCAGACGTAAATTTTAGATGCATTTCCGCGATTGAGTCGTTCAACCTATGTAGTTTTGTAAGTTTGTTTTTGTTGCTTTACGTCCTATGTCAACAGCTATGGTCATTGCGGGACATTCAGTTCACTTAACCACACTTTTTCCTGGGCAGGCTTGAGCAAGCGGTTAACCAGTAATTTGTGCACATACTTTCGCTTGTAACTGACAACAATCCTTCTTGAATAAATCAGCGGAAGGGAGGAGAATGACCGTAGAAATTATTTCATGATCAATCTCCACGAAAGTATGGTACCGGGCCGGGATCGAACTTGCGACCCCTGGATCTGCAGTCAGACACGCATCTGTAGCCAGACACGTTACCGACTGCGCTACGTGGCCCGGCTTCGTCCGCCATCTTTTGTGTATATGTAGATCCATTTGTAACGTCTCTGTAGCAAATAGAGTGGACCGAGATCAGACTGTTATCATAGGAGCACTCTGATCTTGTTCATCACTGTTTGTCATTATTTTAGATGCATTTCCGCGATCGAGTCTTCAACCTTAGGAGATCCATTTGTAACGTCTCTCTAGCAAACAGTGTGGATCCAGATCAGACTGTTATTGTATGAGCAGTCTGATCTTGTTCAACACTGTTTGTATTTATGCTAAAAAGTCATGTCCTTTTTGGACCATATCAGTTGTGTTAAAAAAAGACAAAAAAAATACTCAGAGTCTTCTTATAAAGCTATGTACGAATGTCAAAAGATACCAGCAAGATCCACCGTCGTTTTCCGAGTAGTGAGTCTCTTTGAAAGCTATAGTTGAATAATGAATCTACACTACAGACTATGTAAGCTTATTTGACACTGCTCACTCATCTCACTAATCAGCTGCCAACAAGTAGTTTAATTGGTTCCTTTAATTGAAGATGAGAAGATAGTTGAGTTCTTTTTTACTTTACCATTATTATTTGTATACCTTTTGTATAAGCTTAATTGTTTGAATAGTGTGACGCATGACAGTAATTACAGGTTGGTTTCCCTTTGTGGATCAAAGATGGCGTACGAATCCAACATGAGTTTTTGTTGGTAAAATAAATGTTACTACATATACGTGCACGTACGGACAAGACTTGTCAGTAGTTGTTTCAAAAACTACCGGACCCCGAGACAGTCCTCATATGCGTGGCTCGGGGTCCGGTACCGGACCCCTAGAATCAGTGTCTAGGGGTCCGGTACCGGACCCGTAGCCCCGTAGTCTAGAGGTCCGGTACCGGACCCGGAGACAGTGCCTTCCCCAAAAGAGATTATATATTGAAAATATTTAAAATTGATCAATAGAGTTACTTCTATATTGAGAAAAATAAACAGCAACTGAAAATAGATAGACTTAACAAACTAGTAAAGACTAGAAAACGCTTAGACCGGTATCTTTATTAGAAGAAATAATCTTAAATCGCACAAGGCCATCGTCGCCGGTCCGGCAGGGCGGCGAGCGCCGGACCACTTTTTGGGCCGAGTATGCTTCCCGTTGTGTCCCTTTTTTCTCGTTTTGACTCATTTTACCTCTGATTTTATTCAATCTGATGCAATTATCAATAACGCTCGTTGCACGTGTCATCAATAGACCGACCTAGCCAAGGTGTGAAAACATTGAAAAAATATTATGACACCTGCTTGATTAATTTCATAATCGGACAGCCTTAACTTATGGAGCGTGTCGAGAGAAAACCGAACGTAGCTGCATGCGAACATCAAAGGCGCAAACCAGCCTACACATTCGCATAGTCTGATCAGCAGCTTTGTTGTTCGCTCCCAGGTATTAAAGTATAATTGATAAACTTGCTCCACGCAAAATTTCAGCGTTCTAGCTATTCTCAGTAACTGAGTAGGTTGGTTTGAGTCTTGCATGTCGGAAAGCCTAAAAACAGGTCTTCTCGTTGAGGTCCAGATACTTTCTATGATCCAGTTTCATTTTTCTCAAATTGACAATAATAATTATTCGTTGTTTTCCTTATAATCAACATTTCGAGCGACACGTTATGAATTAACATATATGAGCATCGTGAGCCTGTGTTGTTACAATGCATTCCGTTACGGATATACATGTCCCGCCTGTTCCAAGTCAGCCCAAGACTTTTCGGTTCCCCCAACGTGCATTCAACTTTAAGAAGCCTGAGCAGAGAAGTGTTTAGCAGTCATGGTTCGGCAGTAGGCCCTGGCTCCATTACAATGAAGCCAAAGATCTCATGCTATGCCTACCGAAGCCAAAATCTAGATGAAGCTGCAGGCTTTATCTAACGGATGTTCTAATTGAAAAGACGTTAGACTAAGTGTATATGTCTTTGAAAACACGACTCTTTGAATTACCACCATAAATCAGTGCTAAAAGTACTTTGCCAAAATCTGCGGGTACATAGATGAAATAATGTCAAAGAAACATGCTGCAGAAAAAAGTAAAATAACTTGTGACTGTCTAAAATTCGGTCCCAAACGCATAAACCCCCATTAAAAATGCACATAGAAGCGCTCAAAATTCAAAAATTTTCTCGGGGGAGGCCCCCGTACCCCCCCTTACGAGAGGGGGGGATAATCCCCCCTCTCGTGCCTTCGGCACTCCATGACTTCCTCCGCCGGACCACTTTTTAATAGGCGGCGACGGCCCTGTCACATATATATTTTCATTAGCAAATACAACTTGTTCTGTGAATTAAACTGAATAATTGGATTTAAAAAATCGCTTGAGTTTCACATGCGAGCAGGAAACGCTCTGGCGAGAGTGCGTTAATACGCAGACTCGTCTGAGCTTTGGCTGTCTGTTGCCTATGTGATTAACTTTTGTCTTACATACAAACTCATAATCAATTAAAACGGACCATTCTTATTAATTATTATGTTTGTGTGGATAATAACGTATAAGCCGATCTAATTGTGGTCAATTGTACCAATTATAGACAAACATACCAATTGTACATTTTTATACATGTGGGCCGAAATTGTACAGGCCGATTTGGTTATGGGCCGAAATTGACATGGGCCGAAATTGTTATGGGCCGAAATGTCCAGTGACCCTTGTGAATGAACGTTTCGACACTTTTGAGATCTACTAACACATATAGATAATAATTTGCATCCAAATAAACTCATATTGACTTTTAATATCACACCGGAAGTCACAGAGTTTTTGAGAAGATTAAAGAGGGGGAAACATGAGCCGCCAGGGCTCCTCATTTCCCTACAGAAACAATAAACAGTAGGGCAGGTTTTTATTCAGCAGAAAACAGATGTGGGAACTCTTTTTTTTAAACTTGAATGATATTTTTCACAAGTTGTGTGATTTGACGGTTATTTCATCGGGTATTATTCAAGTCAGGCCATAAAAAATAATAGTGAGCAGTGATTCATTTGCAATTTCGGGCTTATTGGTCCTGGGACTCGCTGTTTCCCAACTGCTTACTTATGAGTCAAGAACACTATTTTTAATGACAAGTCTGCAATACTATTGCATCCTGGGACTCACTGAAATAAAAACTTTGCATCCTAGAGCCAAATTTATGCACAAAAGATGCAGTATGCGCAGGTAACAAAATCACTGAGTGAGCATGGTAGCTCAGTGGTTAGCGCACTTGCCTCTGGTGCTAGAGGTCCCAGGTTCGATCCCCGCTTTTCAAGACCAATCATCGCTTAATGCAAGTCAAAAGTATTGCAGAATGCATTGCATACTGCAATACTTTCGACCTTCATTATGCTACCATTTGTCATTAAGATCTTTGTTTTGTCTATTTTTGGGTGGCTGTTTTACACAGGTTTTACTGTATATTACAGTCAAGTTGTTGGTTCCATTTTTTTTCAAATTTGGAATTTTACAACAGAATTATAGGTGAATTGCATTATAAAAGGACAATTTTACAAGGGATATATTGTTAAGGGTTTTTCAAAATATTCACAGTTTCCACAGTTAATGTTATTATTTTTTAAAAAAATATTTAATATTCTATAGATTTGAGATATGGCTGAACATTAAATATTGAGTTCATTTGCAGTGAAAAAGCAAGTTCACAAAGCGATTAGATAATGACTTGCTGTTAAAATCATAACTTTTTTTCCTTGCTTAAGGAGTCTTTTGTCGTCTGCTGATAACCTTTGCAAACAGTACAGGGTTGGCATAAAACCCTGGTTTTATCATAAAGCCCAACCCGGCGGGTTTTATGAGGGTGGGTTTTTTGGGTTTTATGTGGGTTTTATGTGGGTTTTATAAATCTGAAAGTTTATCGTTAAAATAATCAATCACTAGAGCAGCAGTCGATGGTACACCATCGCAAATACCCGCTTTTTTATCTATAACCTTTACCTTGGGGTCAAGGTCACACAAAATGTAGCTCAGTACCTTCTACATAATGTGACCTATGCACATGAGAAGTTTGAAGTTGATATGTCCAATGGTTAAGAAGGAGATGCATTTACAAGAAAATACATTATATGACCTTGACCTAGTTGTTAAGGTCACACAAAATGTTGTCCAGTGCCCTCCAAATCATATGACCTATGCACCTGCCAAATTTGAAGTTGCTACGTCCAATAGTTTAGGAAAAGATGGATTAACAAGAAAGTAAATTATATGACCTTGACCTTGAAGTCAAGGTCACACAAAATGTTGCCCAGTACCATCCACATCGTGTGACCTATGCACCTGTAAACTTTGAAGTTGCTATGTCCAATGGTTCAGGAGAAGATTCATTTACAAGAAAATACATTATTTGACCTTGGGGTATTTGACCTTGACCCCAAGGTCAAGGTCACATGAAGTGTTGCCTAGTACCCTCAACATCATGTGACCTATGCACAGGCAAAATTTGAAGTTGCTACTTCCAAAACATTATGAGGAGATGCGTTTTCAAGAAAATACATTATTTGACCTTTGACCTTGACCTTGGGGTCAAGGTCACACAAAACATCTCCCAGTACCCTTGACATCATGTGACCTATGCACAGGCAGAATTTGAAGTTGCTGCTTCAAAAAGTTTATTAGGAGATGCATTTACAAGAAAATACATTATTTGACCTTTGACCTTGACCTTGGGGTCAAGGTCACACGAAATGTCACCCAGTACCCTCTACATCATGTGATCTATGCACCTACAAAGTTTGAAGTTGCTACGTCCAACCGTTTAGGAGAAGATACAATTACAAGAAACGTGACGGACGGACGGACAGACAGACAGACAGACGCACGGACGGACGGACGACGGACCGACTTTGGTACGAAATTAAAATATACCCTATTTTTCTTACGAAAAAGCGGGTATAATAACCCCCCATAACCAGCTGCCACCTTACAGTTTTTCTGTGCAAACAGTACTGGTCTAAAGAGAAACAGCCTGATCAGGATAAAAGCTGTTTGCATTTCTGTCTGCATCTTTTGATGGTATTACTTTGTGGTAAAATTTTAGGCTGATATCCCAAAAGTTAGAAAAATAACAGAAGTATTGTTTTGACTGTGATTCACACCTTTGGGGCAGTAATTGAGCAATTATCCTTGACTATATGCAGTCATGCTGGTCCTAGTAACAAAAGTGTGAATATATTTTAATGCAGTTTTATTGGGAAATGGGAACTTATTCAAACTCTGGAATAGAATTACATGTATACCTACATGATACATAAAGTCTATTCAGGCTGAAGCATAAAACAGCTCATCACCAATGTAAGTTAGCTTTAAATTTTTCATTGCCAATATGATCAAGCAATAAGACCCAGAGTGGATTTGTTTATATCATTGAAGCCCAAGATATTTTTTCAGGGGAAAGATGACATTAGAAGACTAGCATAATCATGATAATAAACATGATAATAATAATCAGATATAGTTGAAAACTGACTTGTCTGTATCTTGAAAAATACATGCAATATATTTTTAAATGTCAATGTTGATACTCACATTTTAATGACTATCTCACTATTACCATTTAAACTGATTAAAATATGGCTATATAGAATCATTTCTACACTTTTATATCTATTATCACACTGAAAACCGAGAATTTATGAGACCAAAAATTCATAAAACCCGCATATTGCCCAAAGTGGGAAATATGACCTTATTGCCCAGTCCGGGTAAACCCAGGTTTTATGGGGTGGGTTTACCCGGTCGGGTAATATCATGCCAACCCTGAAACAGTATATGGTCCCAGATCAGGACCGACAGAACGCAACATCAGCCTAAATCTGGATCCAAACTGTTTGACACTGATAGTTTATTTTAAAATTTTGAAATAATTTAAAAAAAAGTTAGCAGATGACAGCAAAAGCATGAAAAATTACCCAGCATGCAAGGGGTTAAATTGATGAGGCCTAAATTAAAATTTTATTTGTTTCCCCTTACCCGACCGACCCTGAAAAAAAGCCCCTACTCAAATTTTTTTATTTCAATTTACAGTCAAGAATTATTTTTTATAATTTCATTGCAAACTTTCAGAATTGTCCAATGTAAACAGTGTTATCTTAGCAGATTGTTTGTGTATTTAATGTCATTGCCTATAGTAGGACTATGCAGTAAAACTTGCCTATAACGGCCACTAAAAGATATACACAACAAAGGTCGTTTAGACAAATAAGCACTAAATGCAGGTCAAACATATTGCAGAATGCTCCCTGGGAGCATTCTGCAATACTTTTGACCTGCATAATGTGATAATCGGTCTTGATAAAACAAACAATTTTTTGTCTTTTGTTGAGTGGCCTCTTAAGACGGGTTTAACCGTATACAATTGAGTTTAATGGGTATCCATTTGAGAAGTTAAAAAAAAATCCGACCGACCGACCCATACCGGTAAATCAGGGTCGGGTAAGGGGAAACACAAATATTTTTAAGGTCGGCCTCACTGAAAGAGCTAACAATTTAAATCTTTTTTTTTCAGTGTGGCAGCATCCGTATGTGAATGCTTTTAAGCATTTCAACATATCATCATGGAAAAAATCAACAAAAGAAGGAGAAGTTTCCACAGTTATGGTGAGTGTTATGAATAAAATGCTTTTTGAACAGGCCTCCAGATAAGGGTGTATATTTGAAAATTATTCTTCCTATTTGTCAACCAAAACATGTTGGGGGTGCTCAAAAGAACCATCTCTTTGAGATGTCTCTTTTGATCACCCAAAACACATGTTTTATAAACTGATGGGTAAGAAAATACTCAAAATATTTGCTAACTGGACCTATGTTTGAAGATAATGAAGTGAATGACTGTTTAGCATTTTGTAGCCCCAGATTTGCTCAAGATGCCATCTGATCTAGGTCTACTACACTGTTTATCTACGCATTTTATCTTGTTCTAACCATCTAAAAAAATAAGAATACTTACCACAACATTTCTCCTTTTATTATACATGTACCTCAACAAAACTCCTAACCCTACTTGGTTTGTGGTGGTGGGGTATACTTAATTTTCATCCATTTCTTCAGGCACATAGATATTAATTAGATCCACCCTTCATAAGGACAAGTAAGGGCTATGGGTGGTGCTCTGATGCAATTTAAAATCATGCCATCCCAATGACCAGTAGAATCATGAAAATACAAAAAAATGCTATCTACCTTCCTATTGCTAAAACCTCCCAGTATGAAGTGGCAAACCAAGTATTTGTTTAAGTATGGCCTAATGTATGTTTCTTTTCCATTTAATCCAGGACAAGACCATAAAGGCTACAGTATACAGGATAACTGGGTCCATACCTGCTGGGAACTACATACAGCTACCGAAAACTTCCTCACAGTCCCTCGGCCTAACAGGCCGATACATGTACCTGCTCATCAAACCCATACCCACCAAATATTTCGTGGTACACATAGATGTGGCAACACAGGACAACCTGGTAGTGAGGATATCTTTCTCAAACTTGTTTAAGGAGTTCAAGTCAACGTCCACGTGGCTCCAGTTCCCTTTCATCTGTAAAGCCACCAGAGGTACAGTGCATGCTGTGACAGCCCTCACGGGAAAAGGTAGGCAGGCCTGCAGATAAGAGTACGTATTGGAAAATTATTTTCTTTATTTCTCATCCAAAACATATGTTGTGCGTACTCAAAAGAACCGTCTCAATGCGACGGTTCTTTTGAGCACCCAAAACACATGTTTAAATCAATGGGTAAGAAAATAATTAAAATTTTACGCAAATAAAATTTCCTTATCTGGACCTATGGTAGGTTCATTGCTCAGGACTTTAGGAGAGTGCATAAGGAAAATTTAATTTTCTGATTTCTCAACCAAAACATATGTTGTGGGTACTCAAAAGAACCGACTCAATGAGACGGTTCTTTTGAGCACCCAAAACATTATTATGTTAAAACTGATGAGTAAGAAAACATTTACAATTTTACGCTGATTTTTTTTGTTTATCTAAACCTGTGTTGCTCTAAGTTGGGGTTTAACTCTTTCCTTGCAAAGGGGGAATTTTGTCGTCTGTTGATAACCTTTGTAAACGGTATGGGCCAAGATCAGGACCAACAGAATGTTGTTTCTGATCTGGATCCAAGTGGTTTGACACTCTGATAGTTTTCCTGAAAGCAGCGGAATATATGCAGCTGACATGAAAAGCAGACAACATTTTCAGGACAAAAATAGTTGCGGTATAAGGGTTAAAAGAAGCTTCTCATCGAGACTTTCTTTAAAGCAACTGATAGAAAATCACAAAAAATTGGGGTCTGTATTTAACCACTAATTCGAACTACTGGTAATTTGAAGTAAAATCTCTAATCCAGAGAACTCCTAATTTACACTTTGTATACGGGAAACCCCTAAATGGGTACTTTTACAAACAGTGAAGACGCAAATGAAATGCGGCATTTCATCAGGATCTACACCGTTTGTTAAAGTTTAAAAAAATATTCAGATAAAAATATATAATATTTTTTGAAAATTATAATCTGACACCCCTAGATATGTGCAATGGACTATCCCAAGTTTATTGTTTCAAACCAGAAAGAATAATCCATTAGTATATAAATGTTTAACCAGATTTGACTGTATTTATTTCAGACCATAGTGGACCAGCACCAGCCTCCACAAGATGGACGATCCTGTGTCTAGATTTCCAGTATATACTCTCTATGTATCTGAACAGGAAATACTCGTATATCAAAGGTGTCCGACTGTGTGCCAACATGCTTGTCAAGAATATCTTCACCAGTGATATACTGTATGAGCCAGGTATAGTAAACTTTTATGCATAGATCATTAGATGCGGATAAGTTTTTTTTCTGGCAAATCTATTGTCAATCTCACTTAGGCCAGAATTGTTTTATTAGTTGATTTACGAACCCTCCTACTGTAATTTTCCGGAAAGGAGAAATAAAATAAAATTTTATTTAAAAATTATATTTTATCCGTCGACTCTAAATATTATTTGTTTCATTGAAAAAAAATTATATATTTTTGAGGTTCTGCCTGTGCATTTTTGAGATTGACTCTGTTAAAAGTGATTGTCCTGTCCAGATTTTTAGGAAAATGATGAAATATAAAGATTACTAGTTTTACTGTTTTTCTGGAGATATAAAAAAAAGCTCTGAAAAAAAAGCTCTGAAAATGACCAGTCAACTGGTCATTTTCAGAGCTTTTTTGTCCCCCCAACCCTAGATCTGTAAATCAACTATTAAAAAATCTGGCCTTACTACTTTATGATAATATTTGTTGTGGTGAGATACTTCCATTGACTAATATTGACTACCCACCAAACACTGTCTAGATCATTACCCTTGATGTTGATGGATATCTAGATGGAAGGGATCTCTTCAGCTGGGTGTTGTGCACGTTGCTGAGATTATTCTTCTAACTTCTTTGTTCTAGTCCTTAAATCATTGAGTTCCTTGAATAATAATTCTAATGCTGTAGGCTGTTGTTTTTGAGGCTTCACATACATTTTCACTAATATTAATTATAATAATCTTGAAACCCTCCAATCTTATATCCGAGAAGTCCAATTGTGTGTCACAAATTTGTCACCTTTGAGTACCATAGATCTACATATGTTTTGATTGGGAAATAGGAAAATTACTTTTCAATAATACACTCTTATCTGGGGGCCTGTGAATTCATCATGTGGATGAAAAAGTGTGGATCCAGATCAGCTGGCTTCATAAGGAGCCAGCTGATCTGGATCCTGACTTTTTTCAAAAAAGGGGGTATAAAATATTGAATAAAAGTTATACATTGAGTGCACTTGGTAGGATGATGCCCAAACTTAAATGCTCAAAAGTTTGATTTAATCAGAATTATGGTTTTATGTTCGTTTGCTTTCTATTTCATAGATGATAGCATTTGCCAAGTTTAAAGTCAGAGACCGAGCCATTTGTTATTTTGCTAGTAATTGAATTTTTGATTTTATCGTTGAAGGTTTAACACTGGAGCAGGTGAAGAAGGCTGGAGGTCTGTCAGGTATATCTGCTATGCCTAGAGAGCTCAACTATCCGGTTATGAAGGGAGACAGATGGCATGACCTGTATGACTTGATCAGGTCAGTATTCATCTTGGCATGGTATTTCTTATGTACAGTCAAACCTCAATTATTCGAAGTGCCAGGGACCGCGGAATCCTTTTGAATAATCAGTAGTTTGAATGATTGAATATGGGAGTTTTCGGATATTTTCGGAAAAGCTCGGATACTTTCATAAAACATCATTGTTTTGCCAGAGTTTGCAACTTCAACTCGTGTTTTTCATGAAGTAATAGAAACATCTGTCAAAGCATTAAAGAAAAGGAGCTCCTTGGGGGTTGTGGCTTCATCGTCTCTTCTGCTTTGCAGGTCTAAGAACGCATAAAAAGAAAATCAGATCTTTATTGACATCCACTATATACATATAAAAACATCGATAACAATAGTGAAAATAAAGGTTAAATGTAAATTGACTGTAACCATATTTACTGACAAAATATCGTCTTCTTTTTATGGCCCTATTGTCATAAGGTCTCAATCCCAGCTAGCACACAAAGTTGGGCTATCAATCAAGATTTGAAAATATTATGGAAAATGGAACAGTTGCTCCTCAGGGGCAAATGTGACATTTTTCATAATATTTTAAAGAATATTGCATTTCAAAGGCATCCAAAGGCCCTTGTGTGTAGTAAAGGGTTAAGAATATCTTGAATGCATGTATTCAGGTTCATTTTTGTCTATTTTAAAGGTTCATTTCTGTCTATTTTAAAGGTTTATTTTTGTCTATTTTAAAAGTTCATTTCTGTCTATTTTAAAGGTCATTTTTGTCTATTTTAAAGGTTCATTTTTGTCTATTTTAAAGGTTCATTTTTGTCTATTTTAAAGGTTCATTTTTGTCTATTTTAAAGGTTCCCATCTGAGGCTAGCAACAAACCTCATGACACTATACAGTCAACTCAGGATTCGGCCAAAACCTCTGCCCCAGTGTACTCAGCAGGGCCCAGGAGGGTGGAGTCTAAGAAGGTGGATGTTAGCAAGTGTGTGTCTGACAGGGTCTCCATGATACACACTATTACTGGCAAAGAACAGGTAGGTTCTCTCTTCCAAAACTGCGGTACTGTGATCAAAAACTTTAATGCTCAAAGTTTGGATATTTTCTTATTTATCACTAAAGCATAAATTGTGGGTACTCAAAAGAACCACCTCAGAGTGGTATTGACTGGTATTAACATGACTATCTAGGGCTTAGGTCAGAGCACATAGCTGTCAAACCTTTTTTTTCAACGAGAAATGCATGCAGCTAGAATGTTTGTTGCATCTAAAGCAAATAATAATTATTTTCAAGGGGGCTATTCTTAAAGGAAAGAATATCTCTCAGAAATACCAAATTTGTTCTTTGAAGAGCAGCCCACCAATCTCCCCATATGTGATATCATCACTTCCCATAATACATTAAAACCTGTGTAAAACAGCCACTCTCAAAAAGACCTAAAATTGTTTTTCAAGACCAATTATCGCTTCATGCAGGTCAAAAGTATTGCAGAATGCTCCAAGGGGAGCATTCTGCAATACTTTTGACCTTCATTAAGCTACCATTCTTTATTAAGATCTTTGTTTTTTCTATTTTTGAGTGGCCGTTTTACACAGGTTTTACTGTATCCTATTTATCTTGAATGTGACATCAATTTTTCTTACAGTTTAAAAAGCATCATGTGACAACAGAGCTACCCTCTGTAGGAGCGTATATATTCATATAGGGTGAAATTCATGTGTTCTTTGAAGGGCAGCAAACCAATCACCACACACGATAACTTGATAAGTCATCGCATCCTATAGTATCCTATTTACATTAGCTGTGAAATCAATTCTTCTTACAGTTTAAAAAGCGTCATGTGACAACAGAGCTACCCTCTGTAGGAGTGGATGATATTCATATAAAGAAAGATAAAGTGGGTGAAATTCATGTGTTTGATAATCCAGATGATTCTTTTGACCTTCATTAGGCTACCATTTTTCATTAAGATCTTTGTTTTTTCTATTTTTGAGTGGCCGTTACTGTATCCTATTTATCTTGATCGTGGAATCAATTTTTCTTACAGTTTAAAAAGCGCCATGTGACAACGGAGCTGCCATCTGTTGGAGTGGATGATATTCATATAAAGAAAGACAAAGTGGGTGAAATTCATGTGTTTGCTAATCCAGATGAAAAAGTTTTGGTTCACCAAGAAGACAAATTCACAGGAGAGGTGAGAACAATCACTTGCCTGACAGTGTCTATTACAACAATGCAACTAGCAGGTTAGCAAAGAGGTAGTTCATGAACTCGAATCTGGAGATATAGCTGTCAATTTGCAGTAGAGTGACAGGAATTTTAATACTGATTGGCAGTTTGGCATGTTTAAAAGAGATAAAGACAATGGACATGATACTTGGAAAATGTAAATTTCCAAATATTTTTCTTCCTTATTTTCAGTAACATATGTTGTAGGTATACATTGGAATTGCCTCTATGAGGCAATTCCAATGTTTACCTACAAAATATGTCTTTTCAATAGATGAGTTTTTCACCGTAAGCTTTTTTTTAAGCAAATTCTCAACCACTTTCATTAATTCAAAGAAAAGAGCATGTAGAAATGAACAACTTTTCATGTAATTTGTCATGCACCTGGATGACAATAATAGACTGTCTATTTTATACTTCTGGCAGCTTATCTTGAGATTTTTCATGTATATTACTAAATTGCTAATTGCGTGGTTGTAACTCTTTGGCTGCTAATTACGACTAAATATTGTCTGTGGTATCGTCTGCTAGTCCAGGGAAAAAAATTCCACTCGTCCGCTCGTAATTACGAGTGAAATCTAGAAAGGATGAGTAATTCTTCCCAAAGCACTCAGCCTGTAGGACGAGTGCTGTGGGAAGAATTACTCGAGAAGTCATATTACTCCCTTGTGTTCTTTATTGCATACGCTTTTAAAGGACAAGTGCATGTGTTTGCAGGACAAGTGAAAATTGTAAGTCACTTGTCCTTCAGGGCAAGTGCAATATTGAAATATTTTTGTCCCCTGTTAAGTCCATTTAAAACGTCTTTGTAGCAAACAGTGTGGACTCTGATCAGACTGGTCCACACTATTTGTCTGTATGTGGAAATTAGTCCTTGACATAAGCATTTACATGCAGCCGACAACGTCAGCAGATGACATTTTCATATGCATTTTTTTTGTACTAGGCGAATTGTCTAAGCTTTTCTGCATCAAATTTCAATCATTTTCTAATCACTCTACCAAAACATTCCTGCCATGTGTCTGCTTAAACTCTGTGAGAGGCTTGTATCTGAACTTTTCTTTACAAGTGAGTCTACCCACTCCACTTCGTAGGCTTAACACAGGTTTAGATAAACAAAAAATTTCAGCATAAAATTGTAAATATTTTCTTACCCATAATTTTTATCATATGTTTTAAGTGCTCTAAAGAAATGTCTCATTGAGACGGTTCTTTTGAGTACCCACAACATATGTTTTGGTTGAGAAATAAGAAAATTAATTTCCTGTTACACACTCTTAACTTAAGGCCTGCTTTAGTCAAAATTTACACATAACTCTCAGTTTTTGCTTATGCTTTAGAATTTAAACTGAGTAAGTAATCACTCCTGCTTTATAGATTGAAAAGAAAGGTTAACCCTTTTATGCACAAATCGCAACAAAAGTCGTCTGCTTTTCTCATCTGCTGAAATGTTTAAGAAGCCTCTATGGCCAACAGTGTGGGCCCAGATCAGACTGCTCCTAAAGGAGCAGTCTGTTCTGGGTCCACGCTGTTTGCTTCTATACTTAATTCGTCTGTAATGTAAGGCAAGTATTTGCAGAAGACAACTTCAGCAGACGACATTTTCAGATGCATTTTTTTCTTGGCGCTTTAAGGGTTAACTGTTTGTGTGCTGGGTAATTTTTCATGCTTTTGTTGTCAGTACTCAAAAGTTTTTTGAGAACTCAAAATTCATCAGAGAGTGGGTGTGTGTATTGTCAGTTCTCAAAAAAGTAGCGGATAGTCAAAAGACTAGAGAGATTAGGAGAAATCATCGATATCTGTGTTCATAAAAAATACATGTATTCATGCTCCAACTAGATCGCACATACAGTCAACCCTCTTTATAACAACCATGTTTGTTTCAAGCTATCTTTGACGTTAAAGTGAATTTGCTGTTATAAGGAAATGTCGACCAGTACTATGTTTCTACATCTTAATCATTTGATAAAAGAAAATATTATATGCTATTATTCCAAATGTGTACATCAGTTCAGTTTCATATTACATCAAAATGCTCAAAGCTTCCTTCCTATCAAAAGTGACAGAAAACCTGTTCATGCAAAAGACCTTGTGCTGATCACCAAATTGAATGGTACATGGTAAAAATTCTGTTATAATGAACTTGTTTTCAATAGAAAATGTATATCTGTTCCCAGAACTTACTTTCAATGTTATTAAGTGAATATTCTATTTTAAAGAGGGAATTTTAATGGAAACAGATCTGTTCCCTGCAAATTTATGTTAGATAGTGAATATTCTGTTATAAAGAGTAACGTTATGTATGTATTTCTTGAATATTGTTACATTAATTCTTTGCTTACTGGGTAATTTTCAAACTTTTGTTGCCATCTGCTGACTTTTTCAAAATTAAATATTTCGAAAAATTCTTCCGCAAACATTATCAGAGTGTCAAACAGTTTGGATTCAGATCAGGACCGACATTTTGTCGGTCCTGATCTGGGTCCAAACTGTATGCAAAAGTTAATAGCAGACGGTTAAAATGGTCGCTAGAAATGAAAGAGTAAGGAAAATGTTCAACATTTTATGTTGCAGAGCCATGTTGCCAAAGTGAGAGCACCTGCTGACGTGTTTCCACCAAAGAAGTCAACATACAATGTAAGATACTTCATTGAAGGTCTTTGGTGTGTCTGTGAATTTAGTTACACCCCGTACTGTATTTACCCATAACTCTTAGCCCGCCAGTCACGGCTTCTGTTGTTCCCTCTCTCTTCTTACTTACCTTCTTCGGAAGCCTATATATTGCAAACAATATGAACCCAGATGAGACTGCTCCCAAGGAGCAGTCTGATCAGGGTTCATATTGCTTGTAGGGAGCGCAGTGGCTCAGTGGTAGAGTGCTTGACTCGAGACCGAGGGGCCGCGTGTTCGAGCCTCACCGGCGTCACTACGTTATGTCCTTGAGCAAATGAATTAATCCTAGCATAGTACTGGTTCAACCCAGGAAGACCCGTCCCTTTATAACTGAAAGATTGTTGATGGGACATAAAGAATCAAATCAAACAAAAAAATCATATTATTTGCAGCTATGAAAAAATCTAGTCTGAAGTGCATTTGAAAATATGCAGCAGGCTTAAAAAGCAGACAACACTTTCAGGACAAGTAAATAGTGGCAGGATACGGTTTAATATTCAACACCTTAGCTCCTTAACATTTTTATCTGAAAATATGTATAAGTCAATTTGACTAACTAGTGAGTAGACCGGTATATCTCTCAGAATTTTAACCTGTTTCAATCTAGATTATCCTATACAGTAAAACCTGTCTTAAGCAGCCATCCAAAAAAGACCTTAGCGTACCAGTCATGACTTTTGTCATTTGCCCATCTCACCTGCTTATGTTCTTATGTAGCCTATATTGCAAACAATATGGACTCAGATCAGACTGCTCTCAAAGGAGCAGTCTGATCAGGGTTCATATTGTTTGCTGTTATGAAAAATCTAGTTTGAAGTCCCCTTGAATATCTGCAACAGAGGTAAAAAGCAGACAACATTTTCAGGACAAATATAGTGACAGGATAAGTGGTAAATTGGATTGTTTACACTTCATGTTTACATTTTCAAAGCAAGCCTTTAATGAATCTTCAAATTTTTGCAACTTTTTATAGCCTCATGAATGACATAAATTGACAGGTGCCAAGCTCAATGCTTCAAACATCAAGCTCATTCGCAAGAAGTGACACTGGTGTTGTGCTTGAAAGCAAGTCTTCCCTGAGTTGCACGCGCAGTACAAACCTTTAGTTTTCTCTATTGGCTGTCCATGTTCACACTGGCTGTTCAGTTTTTTCGTTTTACACTTCCAGCAAAACTGTTAATACAATTACAACTGTTGTTTTATCCTAAATTATAAATAATTTCTTAATTTTAGATATTAATGATAAAATGTAAATATAAGCAATAAATTCATTTTTGGTCTGTTCATGGAATCATGAATACTTCGGGTCTCTTGCAAAGATAACGTGGGCTTCACTTACTTTGCAAGAGACCCAGAGTATTCATGATTCCATGAACATTCCAAAAATAGAACTCATTTTTTAAAATAAATAAGGATTCATTATGTGGATGAAAAAACATGTGGATCCTGATCAGCTGGTTTTGACAGAAGCGAGCTGATCTTGATCTATACTGTATTCGAAGCGGGTATAGAATTTTGAAACAGTTATTTGCATTTTTTCTTTATTAGGCAGGATGGAAAATTAAAAAAAAAAATTGAAAAGTTATGTTTTTGTTTCAGACTTTGGAGCCAGATCCTATATTACGGCTTAAGAGAATTGTTGGGTTTGGTGGAAGTACATTCAAAGATGTGAGTTGAAATACATGAGTGCATATACATACCCAGATATGAGTGAATTTAACCCTTTCAATGTTGGATATCTTATGTACTACACTCCTCTCAAAATTTTCTCCAATTAACACAAAGGATTCCAGTTCTTAGCAAGCTTTTTCAAGCAAAATGGAAAACTGCATAGGTTTAGATAAACAGAATTTTTGAGCATAAAATTGTAAATATTTTCTTACCCATCAGTTTTAACATATATTTTGGGTGCTCAAAAGAACCGTCTCATTAAGACGGTTCTTTTGAGTACCCAAAACATATGTCTTGGTTGAGAAATAAGAAGATTAATTTTTGGTACACACTTTTAACTATAAAGGCCTGAAACAGTGAAGCCAGGTGATCTGGATCTAAACTGTTTTCAAAATAGGTTATACCTAGGTCAAGCAAGGTAAGGGTTACATCTTAAACATATTTAGAGAAGAAAAAATTATGGGTTGCTAGAGAACTTGGAATCATATAGGTCTTGATATGCAAAGTTTTTTAGCAAAAATTGTGAACTTTTTTTTTACCCATCAAATTTTAACATGTATGTTAAATCGATGAGACAAGTTCTTTTGTGCACCCAAAACACATGTTTGAACTGATAGTTAAGAAAAAAATACAATTGGGAAAATTCTGACTGAAGAAAATGAAAAGCAAACTGTGTCAATTTAGGGTAATTTTTCATGTTTTATGTTGATGTCTGCTGACTTTTTTCAAAATCAAAATTTTCAAAACATCAGAGTGTCAAATGGTTTGTATCCACCACTATCCAGCTCAGGACTTACATTCTGTCAGTCCTGATCTGTGTCCGAACTGTTTGCAAAGGTCATCAGAAGATGACAATAGTCACTGCTGGCAAGGAAAAAATTAAATGGTAGGACTCATTATAGTCCCATTAAATGAGACAATTAAATTCACATCTTCATTTACATTTTTATTATGCCTTTTTATATTAAATTTATAAATTCATGACAGTATTTTTTATCATGTTATCCTTGGAGATATTTTGATGGCACCATATCAAATAAAATATTTTTTCTTTCTTCTTTAAAAGGATCATGGTTGTTTTAGACAACATTCAACCAAAACATGTCAATTTGCATTTGAAAAAGTGCACTCAAAATCGAGCGGAACGTGGTATAGGAAATCTCAATACAGCAATTAGAGTTCGCATTCACTAGAAACATCTGATGATAAAAAATGAATGCAAACCCTAAAAATTGGAGTAGACTCCTAAAAGACCCCTCTCACTAGGATTCACTCTGTTTATGAACATAAAATTTAAATGTCTTTGGCTGCCTCTACAGGGTTTGCACGAGCTTGAAAAGTACTTGCATATACAAGACTGTCTTGAAAAGTCCTTGAAAATTAAATTTGGCTTGAAAAGTACTTGAAAAACACTCAAAGGCCTTGAAAAGTCCTTGAATTCTACCATTTACAGGAAGATTCAACAGTCTTTTTGGAGACCTAAATCAGTATCAAATTGCTGCACCAAATAAAGGCACCACAATTTTATGCTAATTTCCTTAAACTAATATCTTTAATAATGGACTGTAGCATTTCCGAAGTAGAATTTTAATGTGTAAATCAGTTTTTTCTTAAGTTTTCAGTCCTTGAAAACAGTAGGAAAGTCTTTTAGAAGTCCCTGAAAAGTCCTTGAATTTTACACAATCTTGCCTGTATGAACCCTGCTCTAGAAAACTTTAATTTCATGTTTTCTCTTCCCAGGCTCTGTGGACAGAGGATGGAACTACTATTATCTACCCCTGCCATGCTGTAGTTGTTGCCATGAAGATCAGTAATGGGCACCAGAGATTCTTTATTGGTCATACTGATAAGGTAAGATTCTCTTTGCATGCTGGGTAATTGTTCATGCTTATGTTGTTGTCTGCTTAATCTTTTCAAAATATTCTTTCAGGAATGTCAAGCAGTTTGGGTCCAAATCAGGACTGGCATTCTCAAAGGACAACAAAAGTTGCCACTACATTGTAGCAAGGAAAGAGTAAAAGCCATATCAAAATTGCTAGTTTTTTTGCTGAATAAACATTTTTCATGTGTACTCATTGGAAGCAGCTTAAATCTTTATCTCTTATTTATGCCTTTTAATACCTTTGCAAACAGAGCAGATCCTGGTCAGGCAGCTCTTGTAAGAGCTGGTTGATCAGGGTCTGCTCTGTTTGCTTATAGAAATACTATTAGATATGATTCTACACTAGTGGACCTGACAAGTAATTTCTTTGTTTATGTACCAACATGAAAGTTTATTTATATAATTATTCATAGTAGGTGGAGCCCAGCATGAATAGTCAAGAAGGAAAGGGTTAATTGGAATATTAACAGAAAGACGTGTTTTTCCCCTTCCCTTATAGATTTTGTTAGTAAGGCTTTCTTGATATTAAAGGTAGAAAAGAAAGAGTGCTCAGGCATTCAAGGTTTTTAACTCTTTCGTGCTTTTTTTCAAAAGAGGAAAAGCAAAATGTCTTTCGGAAATACTGTTTGAGTTTCTTAAATGATCAGGCCCCAAATTATGACCTAATGTTAATGACTTTGATCTTGTTCTTGATTTTAGGTTTCTTGTTTGAGTCTGACTGGTAATTCAGAGTTACTGGCCACCGGACAGACAGGTCAACTGAGTGTTGTTAATGATTTTGATCTTGTTTTTAATTCTAGGTTTCTTGTTTGAGTCTGACTGGTAATTCTGAGCTACTGGCCACCGGACAGACTGGTCAACTGAGTGTTGTTAATGATTTTGATCTTGTTTTTAATTCTAGGTTTCTTGTTTGAGCCTGACTGGTAATTCTGAGCTACTGGCCACAGGACAGACTGGTCAACTGAGTGTGGTTAATGATTTTAATCTTGTTTTTAATTCTAGGTATCTTGTTTGAGTCTGACTGGTAATTCTGAGTTGCTTGCCATTAGACAGAATGGTCACCTGAGTGTTGTTAATGATTTTAATCTTGTTTTTAATTCTAGGTATCTTGTTTGAGTCTGACTGGTAATTCTGAGTTGCTTGCCATAAGACAGACTGGTCAGCTGAGTGTTGTTAATGATTTTAATCTTGTTTTTAATTCTAGGTATCTTGTTTGAGTCTGACTGGTAATTCTGAGCTACTGACCACATGACAGACTGGTCAACTGAGTGTAGCTAATTACTTTAATCTTGTTTTTAATTCTAGGTTTCTTGTTTGAGTCTGACTGGTAATTCTGAGCTACTGGCCACTGGACAGACTGGTCACCTGAGTGTTGTTAATGATTTTAATCTTGTTTTTAATTCTAGTAAGTAAGGTTGCAAAGATCAGGAATCGATACAATCAAGTACCACACCTGACCCAGGATACCAATGGGAAAGTGACAAACTCACAGAAGACACCACAAACGAGAGCCAAGAGGTCAGCCCTTTCCCAGCAGGTGACCACGAAGCACATATAAACAGACGCGCACAAAACATAGCAAACATAAGACAGAACAAAAACATAAAAGATCCACAAAAGAAGTATCGCCTTGGAACGGTCTTGTTTTTAATTCTAGGTATCTTGTTTGAGTCTGACTGGTAATTCTGAGCTACCGGCCACATGACAGACTGGTCACCTGAGTGTTGTTAATGATTTTGATCTTGTTTTTAATTCTAGGTTTCTTGTTTGAGTCTGACTGGTAATTCTGAGCTACTGGCCACTGGACAGACTGGTCACCTGAGTGGTGTTAATGATTTTAATCTTGTTAGCTCACCTGAGCCGAAGGCTCCGAGGTGAGCTATTAGTATACCAGTGACTCCGGCGTCTGTCGTCCGTCCGTCGTCCGTCCGTCCACTCTTAGGAGAGCGCTGTATGGGGTTATTCTTTTGATTTTTTCATGTTTGTGGGGTTAAAAGTCGCTTCTGGGGTTAACCTCACAAGCACCCTGAGATTTTGTGTTTATAGTGTCATTCTGAAGTCAGTAATCATAAAAAAATTTAACCCCGCTATAATGTCCATTCTTCTCATGGACTCTTTCTGACGGACAACACCGTGAAATTTTAACAAATGACCGAATGAGCTATATTATCGATGAAAGCCAGATCATTCCAAATGTAATTACGGAAATCGCCGGAATCCACCGAATTAGCCTCTAGCAGCATTATCTTCCGACAGGTGGCATATAGATTGGTTCCCCTCGTTCATAATGCTCTACCTTCGTTACGCATATAATATGCTGACAAGCTATTAAACAAGGGAGACCAGTCAATACCACTGCGCATGCGCGACAATGCCTGTAGCAGAGAACAACAATATGGCGGTTGAAGTGAAGGAATATGTGTAAACAACATATTTTTTAGATTATTAGCTCGTTTTTAACTTTCAGAAGGCGATTTCTTTGTGGCGATGCATGAATCCAATATCTGGGAAAGTTAAACATGTGATCTCTGCCGATCATCGCGCATGGCGTCATTTTTTTCTTGGTTCTTGTCAATAAGAACTGGTGGGGAAAATTTGTAAAGTCAAAACGTGCCATTTTGATAGTAAAAAAAAGAAAATGACGGGCTTCAATGCAGATTCAAATACGATAACAGTGCCGGAAAACACTGAAAGCACTGAACAGGGTCTCAGTGCGAGAGATGCAACTTTTTAGAACCTGTCTTGGGGGTTTGTGAAAACAAAGGCGCAGACCAGCCTGTGCATCCTCACAGTCTGATTAGCGCTTTTGGTATTCAATTCCTGGAAATATTGATATATGAACATGCTTCATACCAAATTCAACTATTCTAGCTAGTCTATGTAGCTGAGCAGACTGGTTTCAAATTGCTCGGTTTCTTCACGTCTCAACGCCCAATTATTATAAGTAAATAATAATGTGTCAGATTTGATTCTAGGCTGCGGGAGTGTGATAATTACGGTTTTTTTTTTTTGCAATATTGGCCCAAAATTTCAAGTTCCCTGCGTAGCTACTTCCGCATTGTGTAGAGATTTGGCGCATATCCGGTAATCTTATGCGTATTTGCATTTTGGTCCCTTTAATCTATTCAATTCGTTTAATTCTGTTAATTTCCGCCGATCTAGAGTTTGTTGATACTAAATTGGGCATTTCTATTTTCGTTTTTTAACAAAATGGTTGTCTCATTTTTTGCGAAATGAAATGCAGAAATCTGATAATGACAGTGTGCAAACGTGCGCACAGAAACCTGAAACTACAGCTGTACCTCGTTTGGCCAGGTGACAGAAAAAAATGAGTGCATCATGACTTTCCAAGACGATGAATGGCCTAGCACTAGTGGCAGGGAAGTGACCATTTCTGAGGAATATAAAATTGTCTTCTACCGACCATGGCCACATAAGGTATGTGCATTTAGTTAATATATCTATTTTCCAAAAATCTATCATTCTGGAGAAGAGGGTGCTCTGATTCCATTTGTTTATATTCAAATCAGATACCCCTCCCACTCTTCTCCATACTCTGTCTTTTCCCAACACTTTTGAAGGCCAGGGTTAATGTGGTTGGGGGTGAACAGAACAGGCCAGCGCCTAGGGACGACCCCTGCTCGATTTTTTCTTAGGTGTGGACTTAGTTATTTTAAGGGGTGCAAGTTATTTTAAGGGGTGCAGTTTTTTTAAGGGATTAAGGGGTGGTCGGCAGTGTTTTTTTTAGAAAAACACCATTACCCATTTGATTCGTAGGTTGGCCCCCTTTTGGGAACACAAGGGGGGGGGGGGGGGGAG
The DNA here is from genome assembly GCA_964019695.1 of Loripinus fragilis. Classification (NCBI taxonomy): domain Eukaryota; kingdom Metazoa; phylum Mollusca; class Bivalvia; order Lucinida; family Lucinidae; genus Loripinus; species Loripinus fragilis. The sequence goes on from OZ026516.1 coordinate 62,353,080, forward strand.
TTGGCCTCTTCTGGAAAAATCCAAGAATCAACTCTGATGTGTTTAATTAGAATCAGGGCTCATTTTCCTGTCATGTAAGCTCTGTATGTATATAAACTCTTTGAATTCAGGCTGATGACCACAAGAATAACATTATTTGGTGATAGCTATATTGAACATCTGGATAGTCACATAGATCAGTTTAATACCAACACATTAACAGTCAGCGATATTGGTTATCTGCTAATTAAATATAAGTTCATACTTGTTTATTTTTATTTTAACTGCTCCCATGGCAATCTCTTTGATAATTTTTCAGAGATTAATGATAGGCCTCGTCGCGAAAAAATCTCTTCTGGTGGTTGCGAACAACAAAGGCGCAGAGCAACCTGCGCATTCACACAGTCTGATCAGCGCCTTTGTTATTCGTTTATAGGCAAGTGTAATGTGTAGACTTTCTATAAGCGAAGTTTCAATTTGTAGCTGAGCAGGCTGGTTTGAATATCACTTTATCGGAAACCAAGAAGACAGGTTTTCTTGCGTCGAAGCCCAATTAGTATTTATTTATAACTTATTTAATCCTGTAAAAGACAAACCAATTAAAGAAGTTTAATATTGTGTGTCATTAGATTAGGGTTATGCTACCGTTTCGCAAGACTGCCGAGTATGGGCACGATCGTCTGAGCCTTCGTTGCTTGCCTATTGCAAGCAAACGGCGTAGAGCATGATGAGGCGCATACCCTGTCAGCATCCCATTACGGACCACTATTGCCCCGCCAGCGAAACACCATCTTGATGGCGTTTCGCTGGCAGGCCAATAGTTGCCCGATTTTACACGCTTACTGGGTAGTATGCGGCTTCTCATCTGGGTTTCCACTGTATGCCTATGGGACGATAGGCCATAAATTGGGCATAAAGAAATTGCTCTTACAGTTAGTGCCTATACTTTGTAACAATTAAGTTTAAATTGTTTTAGCGGAAATCTGGAAATTAACTGGTCATTAACCTGATCATGTCGCATGGCAAATGTCAATATACTTGAATACACATCGTTGGCGGGCGGATATCTCAACGCTGTTGATAACGGTAGCAGGATACACGCGAATTTTGACGATATTTTCCGGCATATTGTGACTTAACTATTATCCATAAATTATACAAAGCCCATAAACCCATTACCCATCATGCCTCCGCCTCTGCGACCCCAATTTTGGCATATTTTAGGTGTTTTCCGGCGTTATCCGGCAGTTTCCTGCGTTTACCGGTCAATAAGTAGATTATGGTCTTTCTGGTAGCCCTGTCTATCTATCTACCTATCTATCTATCTATCTATCTATCTATCTATCTATCTATCTATCTATCTATCTATCTATCTATCTATCTATCTATCTATCTATCTATCTATCTTAAAAGTAAACACTTATTATGTGTCGGAAAAAGCACGTTTTCACCATTGCAATTCCAGCAAAAAAGTTCAAAAAATAACCCCAAAATACACTGAGTTTTCTAATATATCATTTATCATGTAATTTATAGCCAAAATCATGAACTTTCAAAAGTAAATTTCTTCCTTGTGAAGGCCCCGCCAGCAAATGTTGGCGGAGCTCAATTTTTTTCGCTTGTCCGTCGGTTTGTCCGTGGTTACTCTAACTCAGTCATTTTTATTGGGGAAACAGGGAAAACTTTTGAAATATAAAATGCAATCTGTTGTAGTGGTGTGTATACTTCTGGGGTTATTTTGTCTGAAGCAGTGTGAGGTTAAGTGTCCATAGTGTATAGGGTTTGTGTGTCCACATCAATTTAGGGGGCATTTTAGCAAGAAAAACTTAAATTATATTATCTAATGTCAAAGCACTGCATATTCTTGTGGGGTTATTTTGTCTATACATCCTGTGGGGTAGCAAGGAAATTTTGAAATACGCGAATTTAATCTGTCAAACCACTGCATATACTTGCGGAGTTTTCTAAGAACTGTGGGGTTAAGAGTCAATGGTATATGGGGTTTATAGTATATGTCCATACGTGTTGTGGGATAGCAAACAAAACTTGAACTATACAGGTGTTTTGGTCCATTTTGATGACCGTTATTGGGTCATGTTCCCAATGGCAAAAAGTATGCTTCCCCAATTTAAATGAGAAAAATCTCAATTCAAGGAAGCAAAAAATTGATCTCCATTTTGTGACATCTTAACTGCATTGTGCCACAGCAAATCATATTTTTGCTTTTCAAATTTTGAATGTTGTTTATAAGTGAACCAAATATTTGATTTTTTTTTTGTTTTATTTGATTATATTATAATAGGGTGTGTTTTTTCTTAATTTTGTGTACAACAGTGCGAAAATTTCCCCCAAAAATCCCAGAAAAAAAACTGCTATATAATCTAATGTAAAAGCACTGCATATACTTACGGGGTTATTTTGTCTAAGAACTGCGGGGTGAAGAGTCAATGGTATATGGGGTTTATATGACTATAGGAGTTGTGGGGTAGCAAAGAAAGCTTGAAACTATATAATTGTATGTTGAAGCACTGCAAATATAATTAATACTTATGGGGTTATTTTGTCTAAGAACTGTGGGGTGAAGAGTCAATGGTATGTAGGGTTTATATGTCCACATGAGTTGTCGGGCAGCAAAGAAAGCTTGAAACTATAATATTCGCATGTTGAAGCACTGCATATATAATTAATACTTATTGGGTTATTTTGTTTAAGAACTGTGGGGTGAAGAGTCAATGGTATATGGGGTTTATATGTCCACATGAGTCGTGGGGTAGCAAAGAAAGCTTGAAACTATATAATCATATGTTGAAGCACTGCATATATAATTAATACTTATGGGGTTATTTTGTTTAAGAACTGTGGGGTGAAGAGTCAATGGTATATGGGGTTAATATGTCCATATGAGTTGTTGGGTAGCAAAGAAAGCTTGAAACTATATAATAGTATGTTGAAGCACTGCATATATAATTAATACTTATGGGGTTATTTTGTCTAAGAACTGTGGGGTGAAGAGTGAATGGTATATGGGGTTAATATGTCCACATGAGTTGAAGGGTAGCAAAGAAAGCTTGAAACTATATAATTGTATGTTGAAGCACTGCATATATAATTAATACTTATGTTTTTTAAGAACTGTGGGGTGACGAGTCAATGGTATATGGGGTTAATATGTCCATATGAGTTGTGGGGAAGAAAAGAAAGCTTGGAACTATATAATCGTATGTTGAAGCACTGCATATATAATTAATATTTGTGGGGTTATTTTGTTTAACTAAATGTGGGATTAAGAGAGGCAATGGTATAATTATGAGATTTAAATGTCCATATGTGTTTTGGGGTAGAAAGAAAAAGTTAAACTGCAATAATATTTTGACAATGTTTTGCATAAACTTGCGGCGGTATTTTGTCTAAAGAACTGTGGGGTAAGAGTCAATGGTATATGGGGTTTATATGTCCATATATGTTGACGGGTAGCAAGGAAAACTTAAACTTATCTAATGTCATGCACTGCATATATACCGGTACTTACGGGGTAATTTTGTCTAAGAACTGTTGGGTGAAGAGTCAGTGGTATGTTGAATTTATATGTCCATATGTGTTGTGGGGTAGCAAAGAAAACTTGAAACTATATTATCGTATGTTGAAGCACTGCATATATAATTAATACTTATGGGGTTATTTTGTTTAAAAACTATGGGATTGAGAGAGTCAATGGTATAATTATGAGATTTTAAATGTCCATATGTGTTGTGGGGTAGAAAGGAAAAGTTAAACTGCAATAATCTTTTGACAATGTTTTGCATAAACTTCGGGGTTATTTTGTCTAAGAACTGTGGGGTAAGAGGCAAAGGTATATGGGGTTTATATGTCCATATATGTTGTGGGGTAGCAAAGCAAACTTGAATCTATATATTCTCAGGCTGAAGCACTGAATATACTTACGTTATTTTGTTTAAGAACTGTGGGATTAAGAGAATCAATGGTATAATTATGGGATTTAAATTTCCATATGTGTTATGGGGTAGAAAGGAAAACTTAAACTGCTATAATCTTATGACAAAGCTTTGCATAATCTTGCGTATTTATTTTGTCAAAAGAACTGTGGGGTTAAGAGTCAATGGTATATGGGGTTATGTGTTGTGGGGTTAGCAAGGAAAACTTAAAATAATGTCAAGTACTGCATATACCGGTACTGATGAGTCAATGGTATATGGGGTTTATATGTCCATATGTGTTGTTTGGGTACGTAGCAAGGAAAACATAAACTAAATGATCTAATGTTGAAGCACTGCATATACTTTTGAGGTTATTTTGTCACCGCATGGCCTCATGGATTCATCTATATTTTACTTTGGCTTATTTTGTCATGCAGGCTTTCAAGCGGGTCCTACTTTTCCCTACTGTTTTTGATTTAATCTACTTTTTCTGAAAAATGCCATACTATACCTACTTTTTCTTTCTAAAGTGTCATTTGCGCGTTAAAATCCAGAAATTTTCCCTCACCCACTCCGAACGTGAGGATTTAATAGATTATCGAATTAATTTTTCAGGGAGCACACTGCAAAACATCTCATTTTTTTTATATTTTTAAACCCAAAAGTCTCTCTGTTTATCTTGAACTATTGCCACAGCTATTATCCTGCTGATTTAATGTGAAATTTCATATTTTTTCTAACTAGTCATTGTGATTCATTTTGTACTTGGAAATGCCCTACTATCCCTACCTTTTTACACCAATAGTCCCTATTTTTATCAAATTTTTTATCCCTATTTGTTCCCTACTTTTTTGATGAAGGGCACATTAAAGCCTGGTAACGGTCTAGTGGCTTAACATTTTTAGCATTTAAATCATATTTCAACAACTATCAGTGCTACAATAAACAGTTTTGGTGCATACATATTGGCAGCAAAACCTTTAAATAAGGATTCTACACTGCTCAAAATATTTAAAGGTACACTGCGTATTTTGACATTGATCACAATACAAATGCACTCATGGTCTTACTCATAGCAAGAGTTGGATTAATAAGACAAAAACATGTTTGTCCTGTGATTAGCTCGGTTACTTATCAATGATGATGCTTGGTGATATAAGTGGTGTAATCCCTTTCCAGGAATCTCCATGGAAATTGGAATTTTGTTAAAAATACCCCTTTTTTGAAACCAAATTTTACTACGAATTTTTCAATCGAGTAGCACAACAGCATTATTTATGTACAGTCAATAGCAATTTTATGTTGCTGAAATCATTAGGTTACGCTATTATCAAATTCGAAAGATTCTACAGAATTTCCAGGAAAAATCGTCATTTTCAAGAAAATTAAAAATGACAAAATTTGAACCATGAACATAAGCTGCGCTTGTTTAATCAATAACTTTTTATGGTCCAAAACTTTGGCTATCGTAGTAAAATGGCAAAATAAACTGGGTTTCTGCCTTATTGTCTAATGAAACGCATAACTTGTCTATTGGACAGGGGTTGACATTATCACAAATGAAAAATTATTAGGTGTTCCTTTAAATATTATGAGCAGTGAATTTACCTGAACCTATATTTCATGGTCCACTGATTTTGTTCAGTTTTGGCATTTTGGTTTGTTTCTGAACACTTAGATGCAGCCAGCTTTTAAGACATCCTTACCATTTTCAAACTGGCCTGATTATAGCCATGCTCCCATTAGGTGTGCTATATTGTTTTCTGACAATTTTTGTTCTGAGTATAGTTTTCATTGCTATCCAAAATTCATGCAGACTGACAAACCCCATACACTATGATAGAACACTTGACCTGACAATGCTACGGACAAATAACCCCAAAGTATACAACGTGCTACCCCACAACACTTCTGGGCATATAAACCCTTAACTATTGACTTAACCCCACAGCTCTAGGACTAAATAACCCCACAAGTATACACAGTCAAAACCTTGAAAACTTTGTGTATGCCATAGAGGCTGTATTTTATCTGGGATCTTCTAAAAGAGTGTTGAAATGCTTGTGAAGTTGAAATTAGTGTAAAGTTGGAACCCCATAACGGTTTTGATTGAGCTACCCCACAGAGTCCTCTCAGTCTGTATTTTTAATGCAAACCCCACATGATCAATTTCAACAATATAAGGCTAACCCCACAGTGAATTTTGGTAAAATACCTCACAATGTCTTCCCTGGCTGTACGCCCGTCCGTCTGTCCGTCCGTCAACATTTTCAAACATCTTCTCCTCTGAAACCACTGGGCCAATTGAACTCAAATTTCATATGGAGACACCTTAGGATAGGGGAACGAAAGTTTGTTCAAATGTTCCTGGTCACATGACCAAGATGGCCGCCATGCCCATATATGGTAAAAACCCTTTAAAAATCTTCTTCTCCAGAACCAGAAGGCCGATGACCTTGGGACTTGGTATGTAGCATCAGGGATGTGGGGCGTACCAAGTTTGTTCAAACAATTATCCTAGGTTGACCTTGACCTACTTAACGTCAAGGTCAAATTTGCTTCCTAATAGATTTAAATGGGAATTTTTTTGAAAAGTTGATTTTTTGAATACTGTTAAAGCCAAAGTGATTATTCTTACTTGAAATGTTGAAACTAATGAGAAAATGGCTATAAATAAGTTTCAAAGGTCAAGGTTGACCTTTGCCCTTTCAGCCAAGGTCCCTCATATTGTGGTCCCATCAATATATTAAAACATAGTTTCCTCACAAACCATTTGCCCAATTGAGCTCAAATTTCATGTGAAGACTCCTAATGATAAGTCAGCTAAAATTTATACAAAATATTTTGGTCACATGACAAAGATGGCCGCCACGCCCATATATGGTAAAAACCTTTTAAAAATCTTCTTCTCAAGAACCAGAAGGCCAGTGACCTTGAGACTTGGTATGTGGTATTAGGGATGTGGGGCCTACCAAATTTGTTCAAATGATGATCCTAGGATGACCTTGACCTACTTAACGCCAAGGTCAAGTTTGCTTCCTAATGCATTTGAATGGAAAATTGAATTGAAAAGCTGATTTTTTGAATACTGTGGAAGCCAAAGTCATTATTCTCACTTGATATGTTCAATCTAGTGGCTATAAATAAGTTTCAAAGGTCAAGGTTGATCTTTGACCTTTCAGCAAAGGTGGCTTATGTTGGAGTCCCATCAGCATATTAAAACATAGTTTTCTCAGACAATTCTTGGTCAATTGAAACCAAATTTCATACGACAACTCCTTATGATTGGTTAGCCAAAACTTATACAAATTGTTATGGTCACATGACTAACATGGCCACCATGCCCATATATGGTAAAAACTCTTTAAATCTCTTCATCTCTGGAACCAAAAGGCCATTGGCTTTGGGACTTGGTATGTAGGATTGGGGATGTGGGCCCTACCAGGTTAGCACAAATGATGAATCTAGGTTGACCTTGACTTACTTGATGGCAAGGTCAAATTTGATTCCTTATGCATTTATATGGAGAAAATCTTAAAAATGTTCATTTTCTAAAAAACTGAGCCGAATTCATTAAAGTTAAACCTATTGAGACAATGGTTAATTAAGTACCAAATGTCAAGCTGACCTGTGACCTTTTATGCAAGACCACTCATTTGGACTGCCACATACCTATCTGAACATCTTTTTCTCAGAAATCACTGGGCTGTTTGATGGATTATTCATTAGATTGTTTAGGTCACTTGACCAAAATGTATATGGTAAAAACAAAATTTGTTCCATTTTAAGCTGTAGTTAACCTTGACCTATTTTAACATTATTAAGAAGATCAGGTGAGCGCCTCAGGACCTTCAGGTCCTCTAGTTTTTAATTCTAGGTATCTTGTTTGAGTCTGACTGGTAATTCTGAGTTGCTTGCCATTAGACAGACTGGTCAACTGAGTGTTGTTAATGATTTTAATCTTGTTTTTAATTCTAGGTATCTTGTTTGAGTCTGACTGATAATTCTGAGTTGCTTGCCATTAGACAGACTGGTCAACTGAGTGTTGTTAATGATTTTAATCTTGTTTTTAATTCTAGGTATCTTGTTTGAGTCTGACTGGTAATTCTGAGCTACTGGCCACATGACAGACTGGTCAACTGAGTGTAGCTAATTACTTTAATCTTGTTTTTTTATTCTAGGTATCTTGTTTGAGTCTGACTGGTAATTCTGAGTTACTGGCCACTGGACAGACTGGTCAACTGAGTGTGGTTAATGACTTTAATCTTGTTCTTAATTCTAGGTATCTTGTTTGAGTCTGACTGGTAATTCTGAGCAACTGGCCACAGGACGGACTGGTCTACTGAGTGTTGTTAATGATTTTGATCTTGTTTTTAATTCTAGGTATCTTGTTTTTGAGTCTGACTGGTAATTCCGAGTTGCTTGCCATTAGACAGAATGGTCACCTGAGTGTTGTTAATGACTTTAATCTTGTTTTTAATTCTAGGTATCTTGTTTGAGTCTGACTGGTAATTCTGAGCAACTGGCCACTGGACAGACTGGTCAACTGAGTGTTGTTAATGACTTTAATCTTGTTCTTAATTCTAGGTATCTTGTTTGAGTCTGACTGGTAATTCTGAGCAACTGGCCACAGGACAGATTGGTCAACTGAGTGTAGTTAATGACTTTATTCTTGTTCTTAATTCTAGGTATCTTGTGTGAGTCTGACTGGTAATTCTGAGCTACCGGCCACAGGACAGACTGGTCAACTGAGTGTAGTTAATGACATTATTCTTGTTCTTAATTCTAGGTTTCTTGTTTGAGTCTGACTGGTAATGCTGAGTTGCTTGCCATTAGACAGATTGGTCAACTGAGTGTGATTAATGACTTTATTCTTGTTCTTAATTCAAGGTATCCTGTTTGAGTCTGACTGGTAATTCCGAGCTACTGGCCACAGGACAGACTGGTCAACTGAGTGTGGTTAGAATCTGGAAAACTCTGTCAGGGGAATGCCTGGCCTTGTGTAAAACTCACGCTCACTCTCTCTCTAGTCTAAGGTATGTTCAGACAACTTATCAATTGGTCAACTCTTTGCCTACCAGTGTCATCTGCTGATAACCTTTGCAAACAGTTTGGACCCAGATCAGGCCCAACAAAATGTCAGGCCTGATTGGGTTCAAACTGTTTGACACTCTTGATGGTATTCCTGAAATAACTTTTCAAAAAGTTGATTTTGAAAAAAATCAGCAGACGACAAAACAATTTGCAAAATTACCCAGTAGGCAGAGAGTTAACATTAAAGATCACTTAGTTCTTCTGAGAGCTTTAAAAAAGTCCTTGGTTAGATTTTTTCCTTTGAAAATGGTCATATTTTCTTATACATCTATGAAAAGGCTTCTTGTTGTGCCTATTGTTTCATTATCCCACGACATTTTAATTAATCCCCCACCGCGAAGTAGATTAGGGGTTATAGAAATGGCCTTTACCGGCCAGTCAAACTTTACTCAAATGTTCCTCTCAGTGAGACAATGTGCAGAACTCATGACTCAGCTACCCAGACTCAAGGTAAAGGTCACATTTCAAGGTCACAGGATTTACCCTTGAATTTTGTGTCTGTTCAATATCTCCTGAACCATTCCATCGATTTTCATTAAACTTCACCCAAATGTTCTTCTCAGTGAGACAATGTGCAGAACCCATGACTAAACATGGCCTGTTGAGCTACAGAGACTAGTTAGAATATTGAAATTTTACATGTAAAGATAAGATGTAATCCTTTCCAATAAATGAATAATAAAGGCACTGATCAGACTGCACAGATGTGCAGTGCAGGATGGTCTGCACATTTGTTGTTTGCATGCAACAAAGATAGGTTTTCTCGTGACGAGGCAAATTTCTTCTGTTGGTATCTGTGTAACTAACTAAGATATCTTTTTTTCAGAAAAGCTTATGAATCCTTTGATAAAAATTTTCAGGATTATTCCTGAATTCAGGAATTTGAGGCTGACTTTCCATAGAAGTCAGCCTCTAAATACTGTATTAGGCAGATTGTAATAACTTTACATGATTTATTTTCAATTTATCTGAAGACAATTGACCGTTTAAACTTGAAACTTTTGATATTTATAGGCATCCTGCAAGGTTTAAATTCTAAAGTTCAGGACTTCGAAAATTATTACCTTCCAAATAGAGCACTACCAACATTTTTTTTGCGACATCATTATTATTTTTTGCTTCTTTGAGATCCTAGATAAAGTGTGAAATTTTATGTGAATCACCTGCAAAAAACATGAGCACTCATGTAAGATCCTCTATTTAATACACGGTTTTATATCACTCCAAGATACTACATCATATGATAAAATCATGATTGGTTCTTTAAGTTGTTATTCTATTGTTTGTATTCTTGCAGCTTCTCTCATAAAGGAAATATTCTATGTGGTGTTGGAAAGGATGGTCATGGTAAAAATGTAAGCTTTGTTTTATTATTTTGATGGTGATTGGTATATAGAACTACCATATATATATGGGTGAAAGTTTACTTGGTTAAGAAGAGATAAGAACATCACAGTGCCAACAGTTTAGGATCGCAAAGAGTTATTCATTGTCTAATAGGCAAAAAGTAAAATACTCCTGAATCTCAAAAGCTGAGAGTAAAATACTTTTTGTTTAACTTACTGGATATTTTTTCTTGCTTTTGTTGTCGCCTGCTTACTTATTTGAATAATTCTTCTCGCATGCTCGCATTGACCAGTAAACTACAGGTTCGGGCGAGTAAAATACCATCCAAGCTGGCCAATAACAAGCTCGCCTTATTGGCTAGTGCATTTTCTGACATGTAAAATGCATTTTTATCCTTTAGCAAAGCCATAGCCAAAGTAAAAACACAGATTGTCAATATTTTACTTTGTGAACTGGATGTTTATATCAGACTGTTACAGCTATGCATGCACATTTTCTGACTTATTGCGGTTAAATCCCCAGCAGCAGCCTTTCGGAAGAATTTATTCAAGTAGCAGCCACTGTATAGGGAGTTTGACGACGGAGGTCTTCTAAAATGGTGGGTGAAGCGGGTGAATTCAGACTTTGAACACCACCTATTTGTTTATATCAACACTGTTTGTTTGTACCACATTTTCTGCAGACATTAGATTGCTTTTTGGGAAGAAAATATGGGGAGGAGATGATGAGAAAACAAAGTCTGTCATAAAGCAAAAAAAGAAAGTCCCAGCAGAAAGACTATGATAAAACAACAACACTATTTAAAATATATGTAAAGTTAACTTTAAACATGTACAAAACAATGAAAAAGAATAAATGTTTATCAATATGATACAAGTAAGATCAATCCTTAAGGGCCAGCGATAATGTCACAAGGCCAAGTAGCCTTTTGCATGGGCATACTTAATGGGGCTAATTGGCAAGACAATGAGGCTAAAATAAAGATACCATGGGGCTAAGAAAAAAGTATGAATCAGGCTAATTAACCTGTGTTTTTATTAGAGGTCAATGGGGCTTATCCTGTATTTTACCTGTATTTTGAAGCAGAAAAAGACAATACTGCTAAATTGTTCTGCTCTGTTGTATACAACTAAGATCAGACAAAGTAAAATAAGTACACAAGAGTTAAATAAGCAAATTTTGAGTTTGAATTCGATGAAACATGAAAATGCTATTATAAGTTAGTCCAAGCTATGCATGTATGTTCAATCAGCACTACATACCCACTAGTCCTGCAGGGCTAGTGAGTAAAAAAATTTTTATACCCCTGAGGAACACTATCAGAGTGTCAAATGGTTTGGATCCAGATCAGGACCGACAATCTGTCGGTTCTGATCTGGGTCCAAACTGCTTGCAAAGGTTTCCAGCAGATGACAAAAGTCCCCATAGCAAGGACAGAGTTAAAGTTCTTATCTAGGGCACTGACTGATATAGAAAATGAATAATTTTAATTTAATGTTACATGTAAATTGCAGATGGTTGTAATATGGAACACGAGCAAGGTGTCAAAGACTCGGGAAGTTACTGTGATGGCGAAGGCTCATACAGATGTGGATATCTTAAGAATGAAAGTGGCAGCATTTGATGACACCAGGTATGCTTACTACTGCCCTACATAGAGGGGGTGGGGAGGTAGGGTGTGGGGGTTGTTATATGGAACACCAGCAAGGTATCAAAGTCTCGGGAAGTTACTGTGATGGCAAAGGCTCATACAGATGTGGATATCCTAAGAATGAAAGTGGCAGCATTTGATGATACTAGGTATGCTAACCACTGTCCTACATAGAGGGGGTGGGGAGGTAGGGTGTGGGGGTTGTTATATGGAACACAAGCAAGGTGTCAAAGACTCGGGAAGTTACTGTGATGGCAAAGGCTCATACAGATGTGGATATCCTAAGAATGAAAGTGGCAGCATTTTATGATACTAGGTATGCTAACCACTGTCCTACATAGAGGGGGTGGGGAGGTAGGGTGTGGGGGTTGTTATATGGAACACGAGCAAGGGGTCAAAGACTCGGGAAGTTACTGTGATGGCCAAGGCTCATACAGATGTGGATATCCTAAGAATGAAAGTGGCAGCGTTTGATGATACCAGGTATGCTTACTACTGTCCTACTAAGAGGGGGTGGGGGTGTAGGGTGATGGGGATGTAATATGGAACACCAGCAAGGTATCAAAGTCTCGGGAAGTTACAGTAATGGCGAAGGCTCATACAGATGTGGATATCCTAAGAATGAAAGTGGCAGCGTTTGATGATACCAGGTATGCTTACTACTGTCCTACTAAAAGGGGGTGGGGGTGTAGGGTGATGGGGATGTAATATGGAACACCAGCAAGGTATCAAAGACTCGGGAAGTTACTGTGATGGCCAAGGCTCATACAGATGTGGATATCCTAAGAATGAAAGTGGCAGCATTTTATGATACCAGGTATGCTTACTACTGTCCTACATAGAGGGGGTGGAGTGTAGGGGGGGGGGTGTAATATGGAACACGAGCAAGGTATCAAAGACTCGGGAAGTTACTGTGATGGAGAAGGCTCATACAGATGTGGATATCCTAAGAATGAAAGTGGCAGCATTTGATGATACCAGGTATGCTTACTACTGTCCTACATAGAGGGGGTGGGGTGTAGGGTGGAAGATGTAATATGGGACACCAGCAAGGTATCAAAGACTCGGGAAGTTACTGTGATGGCGAAGGCTCATACAGAAGTGGATATCTTAAGAATGAAAGTGGCAGCGTTTGATGATACTAGGTATGCTTACCACTGTCCTACATAGAGGGGGTGGGGGTGTAGGATGTGGGAGGTTGTTATATGGAACACCAGCAAGGTATCAAAGACTCAGGGAGTTACTGTGATGGCGAATGCTCATACAGATGTGGATATCCTAAGAATGAAAGTGGCAGCATTTGATGATACTAGGTATGCTAACCACTGTCCTACATAGAGGGGGTGGGGAGGTAGGGTGTGGGGGTTGTTATATGGAACACAAGCAAGGTGTCAAAGACTCGGGAAGTTACTGTGATGGCGAAGGCTCATACAGATGTGGATATCCTAAGAATGAAAGTGGCAGCATTTGATGATACCAGGTATGCTTACCACTGTCCTACATAGAGGGGATGGGGTGTAGGGCATGGGGGATGTAATATGGAACATAGTGGGGTATAGTAGATAAACTATTAGTCTATATACCAGAGGGATGCAGGACTGTCACTCCTCTCCTACATTCTTTCTGAGTTGTTTTTCTTTGGGTAAATGCTTTATGTCCCAGTCAACAGGTTATCAGTTTTGGTGGGACATTTTCCTGTGTTGAAGTTGTACTAAGCAGAGCATAAAGTGTCTTGCTCAAGGACATAACACAATGCCTCCAGTGAGTCTGGAACTAGAGACCTTTTGATTCCCTGTCTAACACTACTACTGAGCCACAGCACTCCTTGCCTTCTGAGTAGACTAAGAGTGCTTGACTTGAGCGTGAGGGGCCCCGGGTTCGAGCCTCACCGGTGTCACTAGGTTGTGGTCCTTGAATAAGACACATTTATCCTAGCTTAGTACTGGTTCAACCCAGGAAGACCCGTCCCTGTATAACTGAAAGATTGTTGATGGGGCGTTGATGGGGTGTAAAGAATCAAATCAAACAAAAAACAAAATAGAGGATCTTACATGAGTGCTCATGTTTTATTGAAATTATAAGAGTTGTGGAATAGGGATAAAATGCAAGACTTGCCAAGAATTTTATCTCTTTTTCGCAACAAGTTAAATAAATTCAATAACACAAGAGCATGAATGTTAGATTCTAGTTATCATATGACTTTAAGATTACTTCGAAATCTCATTTTTGCCGTAAAAACGTTTTAATTTTGTCAATATGTATGCAACTTGTTATGGACGTCATAACATTACCCGAATATCTGTAAACCACTAGTGGTTTATCGATTTTATTGCATGGCCTTTTTTCACTCCCAGACATGACATCATATGATAAAGATTACTAATGTCATGAACCACAACATATTACTCACAGCTAACTATGCTCTCTTGCATGTACAGTATACTTCAAACAGAGCTAGTTCATTGGCCAGTGGAGTCAGTGTAGCTCTGATTCACTGTAAGACAATGCCTCATTTGCACTTGCAAAACAAGCCTCATATGTTTAAAAAGATATTGAAAACTTTGAAACCATAGTATGGGAACCAAATGACTATATTTTTATCAATGCAGAATGGTATCTTGTGGTCGTGATAATATCCGTCTATGGAGGGTGAAGGAAGGATCATTGAGATCAGCTCCGGTCAACTTAGGAGAGTACCATACCATGGAGTTTACTGATGTGGGGTTTGAAGCAGGGTACCACTCAGATAAAGATCCTTCAGACAGAGTTGTGTGAGTAGAGAATTTAATTGTGCCTCATTGCTTCGGGATTTCTGACTGAGTAAGACTAAAACCAAACCTGCTCTGCTACAGAGATTAACTATAATATTGAATTTTGCATGAATCTAGTTTAGATGTTATGATTCTAAATAGCGAATAAAAAGCAGTCTGGTCTGCACCTTTGTTGGTCGCATGCAAAAAAGTCATGTTTTCTCGTGACAAGTCACAATTGTTTTTGACTTCATTTTATATCTATAAATAAAATAATGTGGTCCAATAACATGACATTGTTTCAAAGCTTAAACTTTTTTATCTACATTTTTCGGAGCACAGTGACTCAGTTGGCAGAGCGTTTGATTTGGGATCGAAGTGTTTCTAGTTCAAGCCTCACTGCCGGCTTAGCCACTCTTATCCGCTGCTTAGTACTGGTTCAACCCAGGAAGACCCATCCCAACACGACTGAAAAATTGTTGACTGGGGCATAAAGAATCAAAACAAACAAATACATTTTTCTGCTGCTTTTGTCAAAAGCTGTTGTCATCCCCATTCTATATAAACTGTAATACAGTTAGAATGTGGTCATTGGAATCTTTGATCAAGACCTTTATAAATGGTCAAATTGATACAATATGGGTCAAACTTAAGGTATTGATATACCACTCTGCCCTACCCATCAGCTTCATAGGGCATCCACTACATGTAATAAAGCTGGTTCCTATAGTATTGATAATCCTGCTGATTAGCAACATTTAAGTACCTGTTGATCACAGTTGAAAAAATATTCTAACACTGTTCGCCTATATAGCCAATGGTTAAATTCAGTGATTTATCTGTTAACATATCACTGCACATACTAGCCAGATGTCATTCAGCCGCCAGTTTGATTTTTTGAATGTCATCTATCACACACATCCTTGTGCTATTGACTTTAGATGGCTTAATGCCATTTTTACACTTAATGGACGTCCAAAACAAACGAAAAATATGCATTTCAGTCCAAATAAGATTTGCCTGAAATTCTAATGCTCTGTTTAAGATGGCGGAATCTTTATAGACTCTGAAGGAATGGTTCATATTTTCAATCCTTGTGTTTTTTAGAACAAAATAGATTTGTGCTGGTGATGATTTGTTGCTTATATATCACTATCTGTCTGTCAGTCGTAAGTGGTTAAATCACTCTCACTTCACGCTCATGATTTTAATCACTTTAACGACTGACCTCCAGCCATTGATATAGTAAGCAACAGATCACTGCTAGTGTGAATCTAATTCTTAAACAACCTCTGTTTCTAAGGACTACTCATTGTCACTCAAGGATCATAAAGCTATGACCTGTATAACTTTATTTCGGTTCTTATTTTCAGATATGCATGTAGTAGATCTGGTCACATATTTGAGATAGACATACAGAAGGTGTCTATACTTCATGTTAGGAGACTGTTGCCTGCAGAGTCCAGAACAGATAAACAGACCTTTAGATCAGGTAATATAACTGAGATAAGGTGCTTTATTTTGCATGCAGCACAAAAACTGACATTTTTTTTTTATTTCTCTGCAGAAATGTGGTGCTCCAGGCCTCTAGATAAGAGTTTGCATTTGAAAATTAATTTTCTTTTTTCTCAACCAAAACATTCATTGTGGGTACTAAAAAGAATTGTCTCACTGAGATGGTTCTTTTGAGCTCCCAAAACACATGTTTAGACTGATGGATAAGAAAATATTAACAATAGGATGATTCATTTGAGAGGCCTACCTGAAGAGCAAAGAGCATTAGAAATCTGAATGCTTTCTTTATCTAGCAGCTTTATGCAGAATTTCATTTGGGTCTTCACTGTATGCCAAAATACTGGCCCCCCTAGGTATTAAAACTTTTTTCATGCTCAAGTCAGCTGAACACGAAATATATCCTGCATATATATGTTAAAATGCTAACAAATGTTGGCATTTTAACATTTACTAGCATGATAAATACAACATCTGAGAGCCTTAAAGCAAGAAACTTCCTCATTTGTTGGTATTTTAGTTTTTATGAGCATTTGAAATTTCGTGCTCAGTTGAGTTGAGCATGAAAAAAGTTTTATAACCTCAGGGCCTGAACAATGGGTAGCCAGAATGAAAAGAGTATGCCTTTCTATTGCAGGTGCTGGGATTGCAATCAACAGTATGAGCATAAATGAGACCTTCTGTGTGACTGGATCTGACGATGGATTCTTACGTCTTTGGCCTCTAGACTTTGCTCATGTGTATTTAGAAGCGGAACATGAGGGACCTGTGACAGCCGTAGATTTCTCCTCAGATGGACTGAAGATTCTGGCGGGAACTGCCTCAGTAAGTTCAGGCCAAGAGGTTATAAAATATTTTTTCATGCTCAACTCAACTGATCATGAAATTTAAATTGGTTATAAAAGGAAAAATGCTGAAAAATAAAGATATTTCTTTCTTGCTTTAAACTTCTCAAATATTGTATTTATTTTGCTAATTAATAAGCCATGACATGAAATTTCCAACTATGTGGTATGTGCAACCAGCAATGGCTCAGACCAGCCTGCGCATATGCGCAGACTGATCAGAGCCTTTGCTTATCTCTTAAATATTCTATGACTGTTAAGCTACTGACAGAACATCATTTGGAGTTTCTAACCGTAAAAGGTTGAGTCTACACTTGTCAAAATGCCACATTGTTGGAAATCACATGTTGTGGCTCAAATCTTAAAATGCCAACTGGTGAGTTGAGCATGAAAATAGTTTTAGTACTTTGGAACCAGGCCGCAATGTTATAAAACATTCTTCATGCTCAACTCAACTGAGCACAAAATTTCAACTTCTCATAAAAACTAAGATACAGACAAATAAAGAAGTTGCTTGCTTTATGTCTCAGATTTTGTATTTATCATGCTAATAAATGTTAAAATGCCAATGATTGTTGGCATTTTAACATTTATGAGCAGGATAAATTTTGTGCTCAACTGAGTTGAGTATGAAAAAAGTTTTATAACCTCTGGACCAGGCATATTGTCCCTTTCTCGTTTGGTTTGTTTTCCCCATCTCTGAAGAAGCTGAGCTGGCATATTGCTTTTGGCTTGTCTGTCTGTCTGTCTCTGTCTGTCTGTTTGTCTGTGTCAGTTTGTCTGTCCGTCTTTCTGTTTGTCTGTCTGTCTGTCTGTCTGTCCAATCATTTATTATGT
Organism: Loripinus fragilis; assembly: GCA_964019695.1. Taxonomy (NCBI): domain Eukaryota; kingdom Metazoa; phylum Mollusca; class Bivalvia; order Lucinida; family Lucinidae; genus Loripinus; species Loripinus fragilis. The sequence goes on from OZ026516.1 coordinate 62,371,030, forward strand.
ATACCTTGTTAGCAGGATATCTTATAAATATAAGAGCTGCAGTCTTGAACTATGGCCAGTTAAGCAAATATTTTCACCGTCAAATTGTGATTTTTTTCCTATCCATCAGTTTTAACATGTGTTATAGGTGCTCAAAAGAACCGTCTCATTGGGATGGTTCATTTGAGCACCCACAACATATGTTTTGGTTGAGAATAAAGAAAATAATTTTCAGTTACGCATTCTTATCTGGGGGCCTGTAATGAAGCTGGGTAATCTGATTAGAGTTGATGAGTCCATTAGCTGATTAACTTCAGAAATAATTCTGAATAATACCACTTAAATTTGGCACTTATTTAAAAAAGAATACCATTCTGACTGTAGTGTAAAACAAATACAAATTTTGTTTAAATTTACCATGCTGTTTACATACATTGGATGTTTTTTACCCTCTTGATGAAATATTTTTGCTATTCTTCTGAAAAGCATCTTTTATTTATTTTGCAGGGAAATCTTGGTACCTTAGACATATCTACGAGGGCCTACACGACAATGATGAGATCACACACAGCTAGTATACGCAGTGTGGCTGTTGATCCGTACAGGAAACACATTGCTACAGTCTCAGAGGATCACACTATCAGAGTCTGGGACTCAGAAACCTTACAGCAGGTAAACAGTTATATGTCTGTACACACAGCTTGTATACGCATTGTTACCGTTGATCCGTACAGGAAACACATAGCCACTGTCTCAGAGGATCACACTATCAGAGTCTGGGACTCAGAAACCTTACAGCAGGTAAACAGTTATATGCCTGTACACACATCTAGTATGCGCAGTGTGGCCGTTGATTCGTACAGGAAACACATAGCCACTGTCTCAGAGGATCATACTATCTGAGTCTGGGACTCAGAAACCTTACAGCAGGTAAACAGTTATATGCCTGTACACACATCTAGTATACGCAGTCCGGCCGTTGATCGGTACAGGAAACACATAGCTACTGTCGCAGAGGATCATACTATCAGAGTCTGGGACTCAGAAACCTTACAGCAGGTAAACAGTTATATGCCTGTACACACAGCTAGTATACGCAGTGTGGCTGTTGATCCGTACAGGAAACACATAGCCACTGTCTCAGAGGATCACACTATCAGAGTCTGGGACTCAGAAACCTTACAGCAGGTAAACAGTTATATGCCTGTACACACATCTAGTATACGCAGTGTGGCCGTTGATCGGTACAGGAAACACATAGCTACTGTCGCAGAGGATCATACTATCAGAGTCTGGGACTCAGAAACCTTACAGCAGGTAAACAGTTATATGCCTGTACACACATCTAGTATGCGCAGTGTGGCCGTTGATTCGTACAGGAAACACATAGCTACTGTCGCAGAGGATCATACTATCAGAGTCTGGGACTCAGAAACCTTACAGCAGGTAAACAGTTATATGCCTGTACACACATCTAGTATACGCAGTGTGGCCGTTGATTCGTACAGGAAATACATAGCTACTGTCTCAGAGGGTCACACTATCAGAGTCTGGGACTCAGAAACCTTACAGCAGGTAAACAGTTATATGTCTGTACACACATCTAGTATACGCAGTGTTGCCGTTGATCCGTACAGGAAACACATAGCTACTGTCTCAGAGGATCACACAAACAGAATCTGGGACTCAGAAACCTTACAGCAGGTAAACAGTTATATGCCTGTACACACATCTAGTATAAGCAGTGTGGCCGTTGATTGGTACAGGAAACACTTTGCTACAGTCTCAGAGGATCATACTATCTGAGTCTGGGACTCAGAAACCTTACAGCAGGTAAACAGTTATATGCCTGTACACACATCTAGTATACGCAGTGTTGCCGTTGATCCGTACAGGAAACACATAGCTACTGTCTCAGAGGATCACACTATCAGAGTCTGGGACTCAGAAACCTTACAGCAGGTAAACAGTTATATGCCTGTACACACATCTAGTATACACAGTGTGGCCGTTGATTCGTACAGGAAACACATAGCTACTGTCTCAGAGGGTCACACAATTAGAGTCTGGGACTCAGAAACCTTACAGCAGGTAAAAATTTGTTTGCCTGTACACACAGCTAGTATACGCAGTTCGGCCCTTGATCAGCACAGGAAACACATAGCTACTGTCTCAGAGGATTACACTATCATAGTCTGGGACTCAGAAACCTTACAGCAGGTAAAAATTTGTTTGCCTGTACACACAGCTAGTATACGCAGTGTGGCTGTTGATCGGCACAGGAAACACATAGCTACTGTCTCAGAGGATCACACTATCAGAGTCTGGGACTCAGAAACCTTACAGCAGGTAAACAGTTATATGCCTGTACACACATCTAGTATACACAGTGTGGCCGTTGATTCGTACAGGAAACACATAGCTACTGTTGCAGAGGATCATACTATCAGAGTCTGGGACTCAGAAACCTTACAGCAGGTAAACAGTTATATGCCTGTACACACAGCTAGTATACGCAGTGTGGCCATTGATCGGTACAGGAAACACATAGCTACTGTCTCAGAGGATCATACTATCAGAGTCTGGGACTCAGAAACCTTACAGCAGGTAAACAGTTATATGTCTGTACACACAGCTAGTATACGCAGTGTGGCCATTGATTCATACAGGAAACACATAGCTACTGTCTCAGAGGATCACACTATTAGAGTCTGGGACTCTGAAACCTTACAACAGGTAAACAGTTATATGTCTGTACACACAGCTAGTATACGCAGTGTGGCCATTGATTCATACAGGAAACACATAGCTACTGTCTCAGAGGATCACACTATTAGAGTTTGGGACTCTGAAACCTTACAGCAGGTAAACAGTTATATGTCTGTACACACAGCTAGTATACGCAGTGTGGTAGCTGATCCCTACAGGAAACACATAGCTACTGTCTCAGAGGATCACACTATCAGAGTCTGGGACTCAGAAACCTTACAGCAGGTAAACAGTTATATGTCTGTACATTAGATGGGGGTCATCATGAGAAATTTTGACATTGTTGCATGTGAACAACAAAGGTGCAAATCAGCCTGTGCATTTGTATAGTCTGATGACATAGATCCAGATAAGGGAATTTTATTAGTGTAAAATTGTAATTATTTTCTTACCCATCCATTTAAACATGTGTTTTGGGGGCTCAAAAGAACCGTCTCATTGAGACGGTTCTTTTGAGTACCCACAACATATGTTTTGAATGAGAAATAAAGAAAATAGGTTTCCAATATGGAGGCCTGTGATCAGCCTGTGCATTTTGTACAGTCTGATCAGCACCTTTGTTGTTCACTCTCTGGAAAGTATAAAGAGAATATTAGGTGAGTGTCTTTTGATATCACGTTTACCAGGCAAGGTTTCGAGAACGTTCGTTGACATCGCGAGGCTTGCAGAGCGTTTCAACATGCCTTCTCGAAGCCGAGTATGGTAAACTTGATATGATATAATATGATGTAATGATCAATTTTTGTGTTGATTCAGCGTCATTGGCGATGTCATTTAAAAAGTGCAACGTCATCAGGACCTGATAAAGGCATATGCAGTGAAAAAAACAACGTTTATCAGGCAACGTGCAACACTGGAGTTAATATGAATGGTAACTAATAAAAAAGCTAAACTTGCTATATAAGGCCAAATAAAAAAATACCTGTGTTTAGGGTAACCCAACCTTACCTAAATTTACTGTTGAAACCTAGATTTTTTTCAGGTTTTCTGGAAAAAATATAACTGTATGCATTTTGAAAGGCAAAATGCCTTTCAAAATGCATACAACTATATATTATTTTCCAGAAAGAAAGAAAAATAAAAAAATATGTGAGCCTACTCTACCTAAAATTTTCAGACCAATTACCCGAAACACACTTTATTTTTTATTTGGCCGAATATGCTACATGCTGAATATTCTAGCTAGCATCTGTAGCTGAGTAGGCTGGTTTGTGCCTTGCCTGGTCACAAACCTTGTTTACTTATATCATTTAAGATATTAAAATTGCTGAAACTAGTGATGATTTTTGTTTGTTTGATATGATTCTTTATGTCCCAATCAACAATCTTTCAGTTATGTCAGGATGGGTCTTCCTGAGTTTAACCAGTGCTAAGCTAGGATTAATGTGTCTTGCTCAAGGACACAACGCAGTGATGCCGGTGAGGCTGGAACCCGCAGCCCTTCGGTCTGCAGTCAAGCACTCTATCACTGAGCCACTGCACTTCCAAACTGATGATGATAATAAATTACATTGTTAGCACACACACACACACTCACGCATGCATGCATGCACGCACACACACAAACACAGCCAGGCAGTCCAGTGGTAAAATTTCAGTAATTATTTAGATTCATCATGGGAATGAAAAACAGTGTGGATTCTGATCAGCTGGCTTCATGATCTGAATCTACACTGTTTCCGAAAGAAGGTATATAATTCTGAAAAAAAAAAAGTTATGTACATAGTGTGTTTATTAGGTTGGCTAGGGAGCGCAGTGGCTCAGTGGTAGAGTGCTTGACTCAAGACCGAGAGGCTGCGGGTTCGAGCCTCACCGGTGTCACTTATTGTGGTCTTTAAGCAAGACACATTTATCCTAGCTTAGTACTGGTTCAACCCAGGAAGACTCGTCCCTGTTTAACTGAAAGATTGTTGATGGGACGTAAAGAATCAAATCAAACAAATATTAGGTTGGCTCAGTGGTAGAGTGTTAGACTTGAGATCCAAGGGTCTCTGGTTCGAGACATAATGGAGGCACTGAGTTGTGTCCTTGAGCAAGACACTATATCCTCTGCCTATTACTGGTTCAACCCAGGAACTGGCAGGAAGACATGAAATTGTCCCAACATGACTGCAAAATTGTTGATGTGAATTATCAACACAGAAAAAAAGGTTGAATATGTTACTTGATTCTCTTTCAGTTGTATGACTTCAGTGCCCCTAATGAGTGTCCCTGTGCTATTAGCTATCATCCCTCGAGACAGATATTTGCCTGTGGATTTGAGAGCGGTGTAATAAGAGTGTTTTTATATGTTATTTGTCTCTTTTTCAGCTCTATGACTTCAGTGCCCCTAATGAGTGTCCCTGTGCTATTAGCTATCATCCCTCGAGACAGATATTTGCCTGTGGATTTGAGAGCGGTGTAATAAGAGTGTTTTTATATGTTATTTGTCTCTTTTTCAGCTCTATGACTTCAGTGCCCCTAATGAGTGTCCCTGTGCTATTAGCTATCATCCCTCGAGACAGATATTTGCCTGTGGATTTGAGAGTGGTGTTGTTAGAGTGTTTAATGTACAGACTACCAGCATGCTGGCTGAACACAAGTATGTATTAATTCACCAAGTTAACTCTTTGGCTGCTAATCTTGAGTAATTAAATTAAAGGGAATGAAGCGTAAAACACCATTCGAGCAAATATTCTGCCCTTACACACACACTTGACCCCTGGGTCGCGGTCAGAAGGAATCAAAGGAAAAGAAATGTAGAACAGCATGCACACAAAACGTTCGACCTTACACTCAGCCCTGACCTCTGTGGTTGGGTTAAATGGTCACATATTGAAATTCTGCAGATAAGTATATTTTTTATTGAATTAAGCATGTTGACACTAAAACTACATAATTTACAGGCTTTAGTTATGATCTAAAGAATACCCAAGGTAGACTTAGCGGTTGGAGAAAAAGGATTTATATGTTGTGAATTGCTCTTTTACCTTGTTATAATAGTGTCTTCAGACAATTGACCATTTAAATTTGAAGCTTATCATACTTTATAGGCATACTGCAAGTTTTAAGATTGGAATATAGTTCAGGATTTTTTTTTATATTCACCTATCACACTTGAAATTATATATGGCACCATAAGAACCAAGGCTAACCTCATCTTATATTTTCAGGCAGCATCGTGGTAAAGTGACGGGTCTGGCCTTCAATCCTGTTGGTGATTATCTATACAGTGCTTGTTCTATGGGAACCCTGGCCTTGTATGATGCCTCTGTTGAGAATTATCCCCTCATGAGATTGCTTGGTAACGTTGTGTCCCGTGGGGAGAGATTCTGTCCTGATGCCCTGGCTGTCAGCCCTGATGGACGTAGGGTTGTTTTTATTGGGCCAACTGAGTATACTGTCACTGTTGTGGATGCCAAGTCTTTAGATGAGGTAAGGTTGCTATATTAACCCTTTCCTTCATGAATATTCATGCTAGGCTCCACCCAGTATGAATAACTATATAGATCAACTTTCATGTTGGTACATAGAATAAAAACACGGTACGAAGTATATAGGGGGTATATAGTTTTTGCCTTTTCTGTAATTATGTTTGTCTGTTTGTCTGTCTGTTTGTCTGTAAACTTTTTTTTCCGTCAAAGATTTCTCAGCAACTACTTGGGTTAGGATTCTGAAATTTGGTACAAAGCTTGAGAGTGATGAGTTGTATCATACCCCGGTACGAAGTATATAGGGGGTATATAGTTTTTGCCTTTTCTGTAATTATGTTTGTCTGTTTGTCTGTCTGTTTGTCTGTAAACTTTTTTTTCCGTCAAAGATTTCTCAGCAACTACTTGGGTTAGGATTCTGAAATTTGGTACAAAGCTTGAGAGTGATGAGTTGTATTGTGTAACAAACAAACAGCCACATATTGCTTATCAGTCCCTTTATTTGTTCATTTTTCTTTCTCGCCAATGGAAATTTCTGTCACAGATTTCTCAGCTGCTATTGGAGCCAGTGTTTTCAAATTTTGTGTACACCTTCAGGAAGGCAAAATGGACTGTTTAAATGGGAATTAAGATGCTAATCCTCATTTTGCCTTCTTTTTTTCAATTTTTCATTTTTTCCTTCTTTCACTCTTATGTAATACATATGGACATTTTTTTCTGTCAAAGATTTCTCAGCAACTACTTGAGTTAGGATTCTGAAATTTGGTATAAAGCTTGATAGTGATTAGTTGTATTGTGTAACAAAAGAACAGCCTTATATTGCTTATCAGTCCCTTTATTTATTCACTTTTTTTTCTCTCCAATGAAAATTTCCGTCACAGATTTCTAGGTTCCTATTAGAGCCAGTGTTTTCAAATTTTGTGTACACCTTCAGGTAGGATAAGTGTATTGTGTAAATGAAAATAAAGATGCTAAAGCTCATTTAGCCTTCTTTTTCAATGTTTCCTTCTGTCACTCCTATATATAACACATATGGACGTTTTTTGTCAGAGTTTTCTCAGCAACTACTTGATTTAGGATTATGAAATTTTGTGTACCCTTTCAGGTATGCAAAGTGTATTGTGTAAATGAAAATTAAGGTGCTAACCCTTGTTTTGCCTTCTATTTTCAAATTTTTAATTTTTCCTTGTATCACTCTTATATAAAAATATGGACATTTTTCATCAAAGTTTTCTCAGTTAGGATTATGAAATCTTTGACAATTTTGTCTTTTCTCTGAAAGAGTTAAAATCTCTGATGGCTACGGCCGGGGGTATGTGAGCTTTGCTCACTTCTTGCTATATTTCCATAAGCAAGCAAGTAGACCCTAATTTAGGCAGCTCTTGCGAAGGCTGCCCAATCTGGGTCAGCAAACAAGTAGACCCTGATCAGGCAGCTCTTACATGAGCTGCCTGATCTGGATCTGCTCTGTTTGCAAAAGTGTCAAAAGACCTCTCTATGGGGTAAAGTGCTAACGCATTTCAGCCTAGTTTTCTATTTTGATAAAACAACTTGGGAGGTACCTTTGTACATTTCAAGAGATCATTGGTTAAAATTTGGAAATTGAAATGTATTTCAGTCCCTGAAGGTTGTTTTAGTATCTTAGTAGACTGTGCAGTCCCCTGTGAAAAGTTGCATTCTGAGGCATGTTATCTGGGTCTTTAATTTTTTGTTTACTGACCCTTTGTATACTGCAAACCCCTAAACAGGTACTTTTGGTAAACAGTGAAGACTCAGATTCATTTCATCAGGGTCTGCACTGTTTGCTAAGATTAAAGCAACATTCAGAGGCAGAAATACATGTTCATCATTATTTAGAAAATTCTACCTCTGACCCCTCAATATATACAATGGGCAGTCCCATTGTATCAATATGTATATTGGAAAATCCATCAGAATACAAAAGGTTAAACTACTCATTTATGAGGTTACAGTTTACAAAGTGTAAACATTTTTGATTATGCAGTCTGTACAACCAACACAGGTTTAGATAAGCAAAACTTTTCAGTGTAAAATTGTAAATATTTTCTTACCCATCAATTTTAATATATGTTTTGGGTCCTAAAAAGAACCCTCTTATTGAGACGGTTCTTTTGAGTACCCACAACATGTTTTGGTTGAGAAATAATAAAATTAAATTTTTGTTACGGATTCTTAATTAAAGTCCTGAACCAAACTCTTGTGAACTTTAATAGGTGATAACTCAAAGTCAAGATGCTGTTCCCATGGACTTGGAATTAAAAAGGGACAATAGTAGTTCTCTATGGTACTGTTTGTCCTAAACTACCAGTTAGTTAACATGACATTGTGTCTGGGTGTGATATAAGTTCATGCATTAAAATTCATATACAACTAGTGGTTTACAGATTTTGGTAACATTATGAAATGACGGCCATTACAATGCTGCGTGTATAAGGCAAACTCTTATGTTTTCACGCCAAAGAATTGCAATTTCGAAGCAGTAGAAGTGTCATATACGATAAATCGAATCTAATATTTATGCTTCTGTATTACTGAATTTATTAAACTTGTTTTAAAAAAGTGATATAATGCTTGGCAAGCCTAGCATTTTATCACGTTTCCTCAACTCCAATAATACATGAGCATTCATGTAAGATCCTCTTTATATTCTATGTTATAAGTGGGCCATACCATGAGATTATGGTACTTATCACCAGGGACCAAGCTAGCCCTCAAATTTAGGGAGAAGTGACTTCTCCCTCCAGGAGAAACAGGGAGAAGTTTGAGAAAATAGGGAGAAGTGATATATACAACAAGTTAATGTCCAAAGTAAACATAGCCCAAACATGTACAGTAGTGAACTCTGATGGCTCATTCACCATGGCTGGCTAGAACTATCATCATGGTCCCTTCGGGTAATTTTATGGGTAATCCGTCTTCGATGGCTGGAACTACCCTTGGCTTCTGTACAATATTCTTTTTACGATATATGTTGGGTAATTTTTTTTTATTTTTTTTTTCGTCTTCTACTGTTTTTTTTTTCCAAATTTAACTTTTTCAAAAAAAATTTTCATGAACACTCAGTGTCAAACAGATTGGATCAAGATCAGACCCAACATTATGTTGGGCCTGCTCTAGATCCAAACTGTTTACAAAAATATAAGCACACCACAGCAGCATTTTATCAGGGTGTGTACTATTTTATGAAGACAAAATTGATCCTCAGAGAAAGAAAAATATTTGGAACTTTACTAATAACCTGTGACCCCTTGATATATATAGTGAACTATCCCATATGATTGCTTTTATGGTGTATCAAACCAAAAGATTGCTGCATTCAAAGACAGAAAAAAACAGTCTCTGATCAGACTGCTCTCTAATTTGTATTGAGAGAGAACAAAAAATCAGTCAGTGATCAGACTGCTCTTTGCTTTCCATTCTGAGAAATTTAGCTGGTAAAATTTGAAATTCACATTATCTTGCAGTCATTGTATTTTATCTATTTATCTGCAAGTCTCCACTTATCTGAAGTCTCTGGTCTCCTGTTTGATCTATTCCCCTTTTATCTTACCGCAGGCCTCGAAATATCTTAAAATTATTGGCATATATGAGAAAAAAATTAATTTTCACTAGAAATATCAAAATTTCCACTTGCCCTGCAGCCTGAGGCACTCGTAAACACGAGCGGACGAGTGCTATTTTCGAGCCCTGTACCGACCGCTGAGCCTTTCCAAGTGAAAATGTTCATTACGTAATTTGACATGAAAAAGAGAAGGCTGCCTAGATAATTGCCCTTCACGCTTGACTGGCGACTGAAGTGTCAGTTGTTATTCACACTCTGAAAATCAATACACAGTGTCGGATGGACGAAATCAGCTGTTCGATGGGATATTTCAATTACAGATTACCTCGGACCTCCTAGGGATTAAGGATTATTATCACTGAAGGAGGTCATTAAATAAGCACTTTAAGCATGCTAAGGTAAATAGCTCATAAAATTTGAAGGCAAAATCGACTTCTCTTTTCCAAATGCTCAAGGCGAAATGGGGCAGAAAAGGGAGACAACTTCGCCCAAGTCGCCCTTAGCGTGGTCCCTGATCACACATGTGTAAGTCACTCTTTACATGTGTACTCACAGCTCTCTAGTTGGGCTACATGTCTAAGTTTTGATATGATCCCTCATCTTTACCACTCAAAAAGTGCAGTCTCGCAAGAGCCTTCACTGCTTGCATACATAAAGTACTGATATTATTAGTACTTTATGTATGCAAGCAGTGAAGGCCTTATCAGTACTTTATGTATGCCATATCAGTACTTTATGTATGCAAGCAGTGAAGGCCTTATCAGTACTTCATGTATGCAAGCAGTGAAGGCCTTATCAGTACTTTATGTATGCAAGCAGTGAAGGCCTTATCAGTACTTTATGTATGCAAGCAGTGAAGGCCTTATCAGTACTTTATGTATGCAAGCAGTGAAGGCCTTATCAGTACTTTATGTATGCCATATCAGTACTTTATGTATGCAAGCAGTGAAGGCCTTATCAGTACTTTATGTATGCCTTATCAGTACTTTATGTATGCAAGCAGCGAATGCCTTATCAGTACTTTATGTATGCAAGCAGTGAAGACCTTATCAGTACTTCATGTATGCAAGCAGTGAAGTCCTTGTCAGTACTTTATGTATGCCTTATCAGTACTTTATGTATGCAAGCAGTGAAGGCGTTATCAGTTCTTTATGTATGCCTTATCAGTACTTTCGGTATGCAAGCAGTAAAGGCCTTATCAGTGCTTTATGTGTGTGTGTTATCCAGTGTTGTGCCTAGAGTGCGGCATTGCAGCATTACCGCAATTTTACAGCCAATGTCCCTTAAAAACGCACCCAGCTCGGGCCTAAGGGCGCACTTCAAAATCTGCTTATTTTTTCGCTGTTTATTACCATTTCTGTATATAGTGTAACCCATTAAAGGGAAGTAAATAGCGCAATTTAGTCTGGCACAGGGCATTTACCTATGATAAATGTCGCATTGGATATTGATTTCTCAACCAGTCCAATACACAACAACGATGGCAGACAACCCGAATTTCACAGCAGAAGGCCAGAAAAAGCTATTTTGATATAGAAAAAGTAAATTTGCTGGTGATTTAAAAACTGGGGCAATGGCAGAAACTACTTTATTGTCATCTACACCCCTCCTCGAGCCAAAACTATTGACATCGAGCTTAGATTTAAATAAAAAATTAACAGAAATTTCTGGATAACTATTCATCTTAACGGGCAAAAATTTGAAGGATTTGTTGTGTCCCCCAGAATTTGTAAATGTCCCCCTGAAAATCTTGACCTAGGCGCAACACTGGTTATCAGTACTTTATGTATGCCTTATCAGTACTTAATGTATGCAAGTAGTGAAGGCTTTATCAGTACTTTATGTATGCCTTATCAGCACTTAATGTATGCCGTATCAGTACTTTATGTATGCAAGTAGTGAAGGCTTTATCAGTACTTTATGTATGCCTTATCAGCACTTCATGTATGCAAGCTGTGAAGTCCTTATCAGTACTTTATGTATGCAATCAGCGAAGGCTCTTGCGAGACTGCACATTTGTGAAGGCTTATCTTAGCCTTAACTGCATGTCTGTAGCTGCAATCAGTACCAAAATCTCATTTGCTGACTCTTCTGCTGTTTCAGACATTGAGAATAGACATTACCAACATTAGCCCAGGGGACGGCTCCAGATCTAAGCTAGACACTGCTATGAAAGTGTCCTATGCTCCACTGAATGTCAACCATCTTCTTGTCATAACAGCTAACAATAAACTACTCAAGTTTGAGGCCAGAACAGGGAGAATACTCACTGAGGTAAGTGTAGTAGCCCAGGGGACAGCACCAGGTCTAAACTTGACACTGCTATGAAAGTGTCCTATGCCCCACTGATGGCACTGATTGTTAACCATCTTCTTGTCATAACAGCCAACAATAAACTTCTCAAGGTTGAAGCCAGAACTCACTGAGGTAAGTGTAGTCAGTGATACAGATAATTTATGTATGCAATGAGTTTTCACAGATTATTCTTTTTAACCTGTTACATGCACTGAGTTCATTTTGTATTTATACCAATACTTTTAATGTTTCTCTAGTATTGCTAGAATAGACTGATTGTGAACTATTCAAATTTTGACGCTACCACTGGCAATATAAAATTACAAAAACCAGTCCAATTATTGACTGGCTCCTTTTATTGGTAACTTTGCCAACTGGTCCTATCTCTGTTAGCTATAAATTTCATACCACGTGGCGATACAGTGACCTTAAAATGTAAAAATGTAAATAATACTAATCTAATAGTATTTATGTCCCCCAACCCGGAGGGTGTGGGAGGGATATATTGTTTTTAGTGCAGATCCCATTGGCGTTTGTGTCAGCATGGTCGACGGTGTCCGTTTTTTTGTTTCCGTGCATTATCTTCTGTACCAGTTTATGGATTTAGACCAAACTTGCATAGATACATTGTTGGGAGGAGGGGAAGAGAAGAATAGATTTTGGTATCCTTGACCTTTTTTTCAAGGTCACAGGGGCACTTTGAAATGTCCAAAATATGGTTTCCGCGTTATCTTCTGAACTAGTGGATGAACTTTGACCAAACTTGCATAGATACATTGTTGGGAGTAGGAAAAAAGATAATTAGATTTTGGTGACCTTGACCTAATTTTAAAGGTCAACGCGGCACTTTGAAATGTTCAAAATAAGGTTTCCGTGCCTTATCTTCTGAAGCAGTCAAAGGATTTTGACCAAACATGCACAGATACATTGTTGGAGAAGGGTAAGAGTTGTCTAAAGTTTCATGACCTTGACCCAATTTTCAAGGTCACAGCAGCACTTTAAAATGTCCAAAATATGGTTTCTGTGTGTTATCTTCTGAACCAGTGGGTGGATTTTGACCAAACTTGCATAGATACATTGTTGAGAGGAGGGAAAGAGTTGATTAAATTTTGGTGACCTTGACCTAATTTTCAAGGTCATAGCAGCACTCTGAAATGATCAAAATAGGTTTCCATGCATTATCTTTTGAAGCAGGTGATAGATTTTGACCAAACATGCATAAATACATTGTTGGGAAAAGGGAAAGAGTTGAATAGATTTTGGTGACCTTGACCTAATTTTCAAGGTCATACCAGCACTCTAAAATGTCCAAAATAGGGTTTCCCTGTGCTATACTTTGAACTAGTGGAGGGATTTTGACCAAACTTGCATACGTACATTGTTGGAAGGATGAGAAGAGTTGGTTAGATTTTGGTGACCTTGACTTTATTTTCAAGGTCATCCACCTGTTAAGACAGTATAAATCAGCCATTTCCACCGACTACCTTCCAAACTGGCAGTTTAATTTTAACCAAACTTTCATAGATATATTGTTGGGAGAAGGTTAAGGGTTGATTAGATTTTGGTGACCCTGACCTTATCTTCAAGGACACACCAGCACTTTGAAATGTCAAATTTTGACCAAAATAGGATTTTTGTATGATATCTCTTGAATTGAACAGTGTATTCTAGCTAAACTTAATGTATTGTATAATTGTGGCAAAAATGATATGATTTTGGTGACCTTGACCTAATTTTCAAAGTCATCTCATTTCAAGGTCATCATCTTTAAAAAACTGTAAATTCAGCCTTTTCTGAGCTCTGTCTTCTGTACCAGTGGGTTTCACTGCACCAAACTTGCATAGATACTTTATTTGGAGACAGAAAGAGTTAATTAGATTTTAATGACCTTGACCTTATACTCAAGGTAACCACAGCACTTTGTAATTTCAAAGTTTGACCAAAATTGTGTTTGTGCATACTCTCCCTTGAAATAATTGATGGATCATTGTGACACAATAAAGAGCAGTAAGCATGCTTGCTGATTCAAATTGCGGTTGGGGGAACATAGTTTTCCTCTGAAAAACTGCTTTAATTATATTTTGGAGAAATAAATTTTGATATCTGTATTCAAACAGTTGTCAAAAAGCAGGCCAGTTTACAGTCCAGGAAATTCATATTACAGATCAGAGTATTTTGATTTACTCTTTTCTTGTTAGCGGCAACTTTCCTCGTCTGCAGATAACTTTTGCAAACAGTTTGGACCCAGATCAGTACTGACAGAATTTCTGTTTTTATCTGAATCCAAACTGTTTTACACTCTGCTGGTGTTCCTGAAAGATTTTTTTTGACAATTTTTTTTTTGAAAAAAGTCAGCAGACAACAACAGCAGCATGAAAAAATTACCTACTGTCATGCCAACCAAGAGTGACAGTGACGTATAACTTTGTTTACAATTGCTTAGTAAAATACTAACGTGTACACTTCACTTGCTCTTACGCGAATTGATAGATCACTTGTGCATTACACAAGTGATCTATCGATTATAAGTCCCTGATAACTTTGCAAACAAAACATGATGTCACTGTCACTCTTGGCTGGCAGGACAGTAGCATGCAAAGAAAATATATTTTTTTCTCTTTCTTTCAGATTGATCATATTCACAAAAGTGGCTGTACATCCCTTGCTGTGACAGAGAATGGCCGTCACCTAGCAACAGCAGGGGACAAGGTCATCAAAATCTGGGATTATAGTATGAAGCTGGATATCAACTTTCAGGTAATGATCTTCTTATACAATTATTATGGAATCCAATCAGGCATCAAGGTTATAAAACTTGAGTACAGTCTCAAACTCAAAATAAAGCGCAATGATTGGCTGCTTGCGGACTCGTGTCCGCAAGCAGCCAATCATTGCACTTTATTTTGAGTTTGAGAATGAACTCAAGTTTATAACCTCAAGGCCAGGTTAGATAAGAGTTCATAATGCAAAAATAATTTTTGCATTTTTCAGCTAAAACAATTTTTTGGGGTACTCAAAAGATCCATCTCATTTGACGGTTCTTTTGAGTACCCCAAATATATGTTAAAACTGATGGGTAAGAAAATATTCACTCTTTTACGCTCAAAAATTTTGTTTAGACCTACGATCGATACTCTTTACAAAGATAGTACTGAGTACCTAGAGTCTTAAGACCTAGATAAGACACTTTGTCTTTCTATATAGTGGGATGTTTCCAAGCAAGTGGTTTCCACAAGATAAAAGCCAGCACATGAGAGTTTTGTCCTTTTATCGCATATGGAAACAGCAAAGGGGCATCTGTGCAGGCTAACCAAAGATTTCAGTGCTTTTTAACATGAAGTTGGAGTTTTGATGAAGACCTAAGCCATAATTTAGGCCTCTAGCCCCAGTGAACAGCTGCACATTGTTCTTTCCCACATTTTTCATGGAAGGCTTGTCCGATATTTTTTCCGGTTTTTAGTAGTGTATGGCATATTGCTTACATCATTGATCAAGATAGACAAAAGTTTTGAGCCTAAAATTGTCAATATTTTCTTACCCATCAGTTTTAACATGTGTTTGGGGTGCTGAAAAGAACCGTCTCAATGAGACGGTTCTTTTGAGCCCCCACAACATATGTTTTGGTTGAGAAATAAGAAAACCAATTTTCAATTACACACTCTTAACTAGATGCCAGTTACATTTATCGGTAACCAACAACTGCCCAATTTGTATCAGTAATAGTGAGGGAACAAATTACTATTCTTTTTGATACACAGGCTTAGATAAACATAAATTTTCAGCGTAAAATTGTCAATATTTTCTTACCCATCAGGTTTAACATGTGTTTGGGGTGCTCGAAAGAACCGTCTCATTGAGACAGTACTTTTGAGTACCCACAATATATATTTTGGTTGAGAAATAAGAAAACTAATTTTCAATAACTCTCTTAAAGAGACCAGGTCTGTAACTATGAACATTTTTCGAAAAAAATATTTTCTTTTTAAATCATTTGTAAAAGTAGAATTAAGTTATGTTTTCACAATAAATATGTTCAGTACAGCTGAAAACTGCATCGAAAAGTGAATTATCTTATTAAAATAGGTGTTTTTCTCTTATTGGTAATTATTTACGTCCCTCCAATAATGCTAGACAGTTGATTTTTAACATAAATGCTGTCGTTTTATAGTGGTCATTTGTTAACATTTGTGAAAATGGTAAAATTTTTACCTGAATTTGAGGATTTTTACTGTATTCTTGAAAAATAGAAACTTTATTTCTAAAATTGAAAGATCATAATTTACAGACTATGCAGCTTTAACTAAAGGCCTGTTACATTTATTTGTAACCAACAGTTTCCCTATTTGTATCAGTAATATTCATATATCATTATATATGGGAGCGCAGTGGCTCAGTGGTAGAGTGCTTGACTCGAGACCGAAGGGCCGCGGGTTCGAGCCTCACCGGCGTCACTGCGTTGTGGTCCTTGAGCAAGACACATTTATCCTAGCTTAGTACTGGTTCAACCCAGGAAGACCCGTCCCGCATAACTGAAAGATTGTTGAGTGGACATAAAGAATCAAATCAAACAAAAAAAACAAATATATCATTATAATCGGAATTTTGATTAACATGCAGGTGCAGGGACATCATCTACATCAGTGGGCCCTTTTCCAGGTAACTGGCTAGCTGCATGCGTAGCAGATCTCACATCTGATCTCCAGGTGCATGCCACCAATCTGCATATCACATGCTGTTCTGACTGCACCACTAGAACACTCTACATGCCCAAACCAGTGAAGCCTCCCTCAAAATGAGGTTAAGGTCCTCAAGCTCAAGCTTTGCCAGTAGTTTGCTTGACCTTACAGTGGCCACATCCTCTGGCTTGATACTGCAGATAGGTCTGATCATGGCCCTATCATGGGGCTGCAAGCAATGCAGGTTCGTCTTGGTCAGTGGCCAAGTTTCACTGGCATTGAGCAAGGTGCTCTGTAATCAAGAGCTGTATACATGGCCAAGGGTCTTGTAAGAGAGGTGGCGGGATGTGAGAACTGGTAGTAGTTCCCTGAACTTCTTCCAGGCTGTTTTCACATGAGTAGTGACCGTTATTTCACAGCCTCCACCAGCAGAAAGCATGTCACTCAGGTAGCAGAAGGAAGCTACCACCTCCAGCTTATCAGGTCCGATCTGGACTTCACTCTGTGGTCTGCCGTCAATAGTGTGGGCATTTCCCATGCACAGTGCACACCTATAATTAGGATTTAATGTCAGTCGTTGTAGCAGGCTGCATTTTTTATGCACCCACAGTTTGCAGCTATTGCAGTAGATGCTGTTGTTGCCTACTCCTGTACGACAGATAGCGCATTGTTATTTGCCTGAACCTCTGCAAGAGGTCCAGGCCTGTACCACAGATCATGACCTTTGTCTTTCCTGCATTTACCCTCAACCCCTTCTTCTCCATGGCTTCTTTCCATATTAAGAGCCTCCTGACGCATTCCCTTAGGGAGTCAGCAATGATGATAAGATCATCTGCATATAGCTCCTCCCAGAAAACACCAGCACGAAACTCACTTGACAAGGCATCCAGCACAATGATGAAGAGCAAGGGACTGAACACGGATCCCTGGTGGACCCTGACCTTCACCTCAAACTCTTTGCTGAAACCCTCCCCAACACGAACCCGGCTTCGTGCATTAGCTTACATTCCCTGGACTAACCGCACAATCCAATCCTCAACACCTAGCTTTCTCAGGGCCCACCAGATAACCTTCTGAGGGACACAGTCAAATGCTTACTCTAGGTCCACGAAGGCCATATAAAGCCTCTTGTTCGCTGCTAGGTATTTCCTCTGCAGCTCTGGACCACACAGATTGCATCTGTGGTGCCTCTTCCTGGGACAAAGCCAAACTGGGAGTCATCAATAGACACCACCTGTCTTATGAGACCATTGACAAGCCTCTCTAGGGTCTTCATGGCCTGATCAGTCAGCTTGAGGCCTCTGTAGTTTCCTTTTTCCAAAGCATCACCCTTGTACTTGTAAAGGCAGACAATGAAACATTGCTTCCAGTCAGTTGGGACCTTGCCATCACGAATAATCGCAGTAGCAAGATTGCGGACCATGGTGGCACCTGTATATCTGCTGCCTTGATCATCTCCACCACTATGCCTGATGGACCTGCAGTTTTGCACGACTTTGGCTTTGAGATGACCTTCTTCACCATGTCAGTAGTGATTGGGATAAGGACGGTTCGTTGGACAGGTGATCAGAGTCCCAGTCAATTTCAACATTGAGGAGCCTTTCATAATGTTCAGCCCACGCATTTTGCTTTGCCTCCTCACTCATTGACATTTCCCCAGTGTCATTCTTCACTGGCTTGTCGCCTACAACATAAACATTCTCTTTCCTCATCTGGCTGGCGAGGCAGAAGATATCAGACAACTTGTGGTCAATGCCCTCATAGACCACCTTGTCTGCTTTGTGATGTGTATAGTGCACCACACCTCTGGAGATGCGCTTGGCAGTGCTTTATGATGCTTGTTTGCATTCATCAGCCTTCCATGCTTTGAAAGCTTGGTGCTTGGCTGTGATGGCATCATCTACTTCCTTATTCCACCACCAAGTTTCACTTCGTCATCGGTGGGGCTTTGTTGGGCCATACACCTCCTCTGTTGTCTTCAGCAAACCTGTCTTGAGTTTCGCCCAGATTTCCTCAGTAGGAGTAGCAGCTTCAGTTTCCACAACAGGCACTTCCTGGAATCGACTACAGGTTTGAGGATCTCTGAGCTACAACACTTTTGGATGTTGGATTTATTTGCACTTGATTTAAGGTGGCATATCAATTATCATGTCGCACACAAGGAGCTGAATAGTGAGGGAACAAATTACTATTCTTGTTGATACACAGGTTTAGATTAACAAAAATTTCAACATAATATTGTAAATATTTTCTTACCCATAATTTTTAGCATATGTTTTGGGTGCTCAAAAGAACCATCTCATTAAAACACGATCATTAGGATTGGATAAAGGACGTAACAAATGACCAGGACCGGAATTTCTGAACTTTATTTTTTTTTTAGATCTACGCCTTTTGGGTTAACAAACCCTTCATCAGGATAAAAGTGTAAATAAAATCACCACTGAAGTATACATTTTGCGGACCTAACTAAAACATATTTTGTGGGTACTCAGAAAAAGCGTCTCTCTGAGACAATTTCTTTTCAGCACCAAAAACATATTAAATTTGAGTCGCAACATGGGATTTCCAACAAAGTGGTATGTGCGATCAGCACAAGTTCAGACCAACCTTCGCATACCCCCAGTCTCATCAGAGCCTTTGCTAGGTGCTTGATTATTCTATGAATATAATAATTAAGCTACTGTCCGAACATAATTTGGAGTTTCTAAGCTTAAAAGGAGGCTGCACAGGCTCTCGAGTCTACTCTTGTCAAAACGCCACATTGTTGGAAATCACATGTCGCGGCTCATATGTTTCAACTGAAGGATAAGAAAACATACACAATTCTATGCTCAAAATATTTGTTTATCTGGATCTATGATATACAAGAAAATCATAACTTTCCTGTCTTAGCACACAATGGCCAGAACGCTGAAAAAGTTATGCACATCAAAGGGAGACTACTGTTTACAAGCAATGATTCTCTACAATAACATCCCTTTTCAAAATGGGAACTTCTCTGTAAGGAAAGAATTCGCTTCCAGAGAGCAGTTCCTTAAGGTATGGAACATCACTTTTACCACATTAGGTTAGCTCCCTTGAGTGTTACTATTTTTATTAAGCACGTGCTTATACTGCGTAATGGGAGCTACGCCAATGGCACAAGTGTTTTAGCATCACTAACATATGAATCATCCTTGTAGGTATTTATTGGACACTCGGAGAATGTCTCCAGGATACTGTTCACCCCTGATGGGAAGAGTTTATTGAGTGTGGGAGAGGCCATCTATATGTGGGACTTCCTGGCAGCTAGACCACCATCCCCTTCACAGTAAGTTAACCATTAACCCTTATCCTGCCAATTTTTTTTTGCCTTTAAAATGTTGTCTGTTTATTACGTCTCCTGCATATATTTAAATTCACAACTCGGAAGCAAAGACTATGAACACTGATCAGACTGCTCCTAAAGGAGCAATCTGATCAGGGTCCATAGTGTTTGCAATATAGGCTACCAAAATACATCACAAGATAAGGAAACTGACAACATTTGTCGAGGCTGGTGGGAAAAGGGTTAGATGCTTTAGATGTAGGGGCCTGATGCTTTGGCTGTTGTCAAGCCAACCTGGGTTTACCTGTTGGATTTCTTTTGCTTGGGTATTCAGTTTTATGTGCTGTTGAGTCCTTATCTTTGCTTTTTCTCCTTTTTATATCTTGCTTTATATGTTCTAGGAGATGATGCATGGATAAGTTAGGGGTCTTTCATGCAAACCAAACTTCTGTGTGTCTTGATCCACATCTGAACTAAAGATGAGAATGGCGCTGTGAAATCGGTTTAAGCCCTCCAGTAAAATATTTTTACTGACCGTTCGAAGGCGGTACTTCTTGTGTGAA
Organism: Loripinus fragilis; assembly: GCA_964019695.1. NCBI lineage: Eukaryota > Metazoa > Mollusca > Bivalvia > Lucinida > Lucinidae > Loripinus > Loripinus fragilis. The sequence continues at coordinate 62,391,615 of OZ026516.1, forward strand.
TCATTTTTGTAATTTATGTCTTGTGTTTGTCATGCTTTCACGTCTGTTCATTGCTGCCTTGTGGTCACCTGCTGGGAAAGGGCTAACCTTTTGGCTTTTGTTTGTGATGTTTAAATGTGTTTTTGTCACTTTCCCATGTGGTATCCTGGGTTAGGTGTGGTACTTGATTGTATAATTTTTTGATCTTTGCCCTCTTTCTTATTTAGAATGTATCCTACCTTTTTGACTATTTTATCTTACCGTAAACATTGAATTGGGCATTAGACTTAATTGGCATATCAATTACTTTGAAAGCTTCATAAAAAGTTGCCCAATTGGTGAGGTAAAAAATTGGGGATTTACTTTTTAAAAACTTTTGGATACAATCTATTCCCCTGATTTGGCATTAGAAAAAAAATCTCAAGGTTTAAGATAAGAGGGTGCAAACTTGCCCTACACTTTGATGATTTTTCAAGGGGTATTATTATCATTCAAGTCGCTTGCCCTTGTGGCAAGTAGAAATTTGAATTTCCACATCCATTATAATGACACACTAAAAGTCAAGGAATAAGCTGGAGGGCGGCTAGGGCGAAATAGTCGCCCTAGGGCCAAAATTTCGCCCTATATTGGAACCAGGGAGAAGTCAGAGTCTCCCTAAAAAAAAAAAAAAGTTCTTTTTTTTAGGGGGACTCATTTTCATTCTGTCAACACACAAACACAAACTGTGGTGACACTTTACTTCCACTGCATCATATTTCTCCTTCCATTTAATTGTATATGTGTTATGGCTAATTTACTTCTAAGCTGACATAAAATGCAGTAATTTTGCCCTATAATTTCTCCTTTTCTGACTGTCACTTCTCCCTAATTTTTCCTGGAGGGAGAAGTCACTTCTCCCTACTGTCAGGGCCCAGCTTGAACCCTGAAAAGTTACACCTTAAACTTATATTTATATCAAATTTGATGCTTTAAAAAAATAATTTATAAAATTTTAATGTAACCTGTGCTAGTCCAGTGGAGTTTTGAGTTTAATCCTCTATTTGTAAAACTAAGATTATGCCATACCATTGTTATTACAGGGGTCGAAATTACAGGGAGAAAGATTACATGGTGCGACCTCTAGACAAACCTGGTCTGGAGTATGGTGATGGCTACAGTCCCGGTAGGAAGAGTTTAGGAGAGTCTTACATGGACTTGCCCAGAAGATCCCCACCCCGTCCAGCTAGTGTAGGTTCACCAGGAAGGATTGCTGATCTGAGCTCTATCAGAAAAGACCCTGGAGATGGTTAGTGAAATTATTCATTGAATTTGAATGTAGATCATTTAAAAAGCATCCTGATAAAATGTTGTTTTTGTTTTTTTAAAAATCAGGTCGAGGTTATAAAACTGTTTTCATACTCAACTCAGCTGAGCACGGAATTTATCCTGCTCATAAATGTTAAATTGCCAACAGTTGTTGGTGTTTTAACATTTATTAATGTGTTTCCAGAACTTAAGTGACCCCCGTTTTTTGCTAATTATTCTTTAATGGTGATTTTAATTGAAAAATAAATTAGAGAAATGAATTTAGATATAGACCGCGTCATTGAATTATTTTTTCCACATAAATATGAGTTTTTGTATAGGCTGGGATTAGATGGAATTTTGGTTTGTTTTTGCCGCTCCTCTTTGAATTAGTCCCCAAGTGAACCTAACGATATAAATAAAACATGGCTTATACAGGTCAGTGGAGGTAATTCGTCAGTCCTACAGATATGAGTGCGTAACAGAAAATTATTTTTCCTATTTCTCAACCAAAAAATATTTGCAAAAAATATTTGGTGTGTCCTCAAAACGATGATACGGTTCCTTTGAGCACCCAATACACGTGTTTAAACTGATGAAAACAGTCGCAGCTTCACACTAAAATTGCTTAACTGGACCAATCTTCACGCATTAGGCTATGATTCACTGCTTATACTGACTGATAAACTTCACTGTACATCTAAAACCGATTCATTGAAATGGCCTGTGTTAAAAAGCGATTCAAGCTAAACCGTTTAAACCTTAAATGCTGGGTTGTTGTTGTCCGCTGCTTTTGAGGTAATTATTATCTAAAAATATGTCTTTCAGAAATACAAGTAGGTTTTCAAACAGTATGGGTCCAGATAATGCCCAACATTTTAGCCTGAACTTGGCTTCGGCTGTTGACAAAGTTAATCAGCGAAATATCTTAAGCAGGCAAAAATTTGATGCCCTTGAAGTTTAATGTATATCCCCGAATCGCTATTTCTCGTCAACTCTCTAATTTGCTTGAATTGTCGTCATAAACTCTTTACTTACTAGTGTCCTCTGCTGATAACCTTTGCAAACAATTTAGACCCAGATCAGACCCGACCGGCATGAGCTGGATTCAAAATGCTTGACACTCTACTGATATTACCGATTTTTTTTTAGAAAAAACAACAGCAACAAGAAACTGATTTTGAAAAAAATAAATATCAGCAGACGACAAAACCATGGCAAATTACCTCATAGGCAAAAAGAGTCGATGAATTGAAATGGAAGATGCTACATGTACATCCAGGTTTCATGCTTAAGCCTTATATTTGCCTGCTTTCAATACGGCACTGTCTAGGACCCATATAGACTTTTACAATTTCGTGTGTGCGTGCGTGTGTGTGTCAAAGTGATGACGAGTGAGGTTTGCAGAAAAGATTTGCGTTGAATCAGCAGATATAGATATTCCTGTAGGCTAGTATATATCATCATACGAGGGCTGTTCAAATATGAATGCAAGTAGCTCCATAACTTTCTTCCCATATGTGCTACGACAAAATGGTAAACGTTTCTATAAAGGACTATATGTCACCTTTAAACTGGCGCAAAACCTAAAGAAAAATACAGTATGCTTAACGAGCTATAGCCCTTCGAATGAGGGTCACGTTAGTATACTAACTAACGCAATGCTTCGAACATATACCAGTGATATAGACGAGCTTATAATTCTTCGATAAACGGGTGAAATTTCTTGAATTTTTTAAGGTTGTATCCCAATATTCAAATACAATGTTTCTGTGAAAATTGCGAAAATCCGTCATGCTTTTGTAAAATTTCAACGAATCGTTTTCACTAAAGTCTCCTTATGTTTGCAAATAAATGGTAAACAAAACACCACCTTTCAGTTTTCAGTTTAACTAATCTCTAACAAAATGACCAAAGCAACATTTCAACTAGTTTTAAATCAAAGACAATATGTTGATCGCTCATACTGAGTTGTTGCTACAAATTATTGATGGATAGTGGGTAATTTTTAAACGCTGAAAAGCATTTTTATTAAATAAAAAATGCCTTAAGTGAAGGGGTTATAGAATTTATACTTAATTTTTTTGTCATAACATTGGGGCTTTATTCTGAATTTGAACGTAAACTTGAAGTTTGACCACTTTAGGCAATATTTACAATAAAAGTATCCACCTGATCTTGAGAACTGGACTTATTGAACATATTTTAATTAATGTGAACACGTCATTAAGAAGCAGAAAAAGGCTTGAAAAATGATATAAAATGTAATAACTCTGTAAAAACAGGACGGCGCGTTTTGAAAACTCCCTTATGACATATTTAGCATGTTTTCAGCTAAACGTGAAGAAAACGGCACAGCGATGTTCATTATTACATCACCAGAAGATAACTCAAAATGACGTTTATCATACAATTATTGACGTCACAAACGTGCATGTCTATTCGAGATTGAAACAGGATCATATAAACTTTTTCCTGCAAGCAATTTTAGGAATGTTACCTAAACTTGCATCTAAAATTTGGTGCCATTTTGTCTAAAACTTTTAAAGATATGACACTATATCTGCACATGTACTAAAACATGCATTGCAATTGCTTCAGAAAAACTTCAGTATACAGGAATGGTCTTTATATAAGGGTCTGTAACTCAAGAAATAAAGTGAGTGTTTCTTTATGTTTGGTGCCATTTTAAAGGCAACAAATAGTTCTTTCCAGAAAGGTATGATATTTGGTCGTAGCATATATGTGAAGAAAGTTATGAAGCTACTTGCATTCATATTTGAACAGCCCTCGTAGCAATGCAAATATACCACATGTATCTGTAGGGGTACACATAGGGAAAAACAACTAAGTTATTCTTTTGTACAGGGGATTTGGGTTTTATTTACAAGTAAGGGCGTCTCCTAAAAATAAGTTTTAGTTACGCGGTGTGCATTTAAATCCACATGCTAAGTGCCGTTCTCCTAGATTCAATTTAAAGGTGTTTAAAAAAAGAAAAACGGGGGTCACTTAAACTCTGGAAACACTATAGCATAATAAATACAACATCTGTTTGTCAGTTATTTCATTCTGATGGATTATTCCGTACATATTTATACAATACGTTTTTGGGGAGCGCAGTGGCTAATTGGTAAGGTGCTTGACTATGGGACCGGGCCGGGATCAAACTCGTGACCCCTGATCCCCGCCCAGTCCCATACTTTCGTGGAGATTGATTATGAAATAATTTCTACCGTCATTCTCCTCCCTTCCGATGTATCATTCAAGAAGGCCTGTTGTCAGTATGTGCACGAAGTACTGGTTAACTGCTTGCTCAAGCTTGCCCAGGAAAAAAGCATGACCATAGCTGTTGACTTGGGACATAAAGCAACAAAACTAACAAATCGAGAGTGAGGGGCCGAGGGTTAGAACCTCACAGGTGTCACTGCATTGTGTCCTTGAGCAAGACACATATATCCTAGCTTAGTACTGGTTCAACCCACGAAGAACGTCCCTTTATAACTGAAATATTGTTGATGGGACATATTGAATCAATCTAACAAACAAACAATAAGTTTGGAATTGTCTGTTTTGTATTTTAAAGCTGCATACTCTGTAACTATGAACATTTTTCGAAATAAAATATTTCTTTTTAAATCATTTGCAAAAGTAGAATAAAGTTATGCTGTCACAATAAATCTTATTTCTACAGTTGAAAACTGCATGAAGAAGTGAATTATCTTATAAAACAGGTGTATTTTCTCTTGTTTTTAATTATTTGCGTCCCTCCAATAATTCTATACAGTTGATTTTTAACATAAATGCTGTTGTTTTGGCACTAATAATTTGTTGATTATTACGAAAAAGGTAAAATCTATACCTGAATTTTAGTACTTTTACTGTGTTCTTGAAAAATAGAAACATTATTTTTAAAATGAAAATATCAAAAGTTACAGATTATGCAGCTTTAAGGGGCTGTTGGTCAAACTTTCTATAAAATGAAATATTTCTGTCCCTGATTAGATTGTTTTATATTCGCAAACAGTGCAGACCCTGATGAAATGCCACCTTCTGTGGCATTTCATCTGGGTTTCACTGTTTGTCAAAGTACCTGTTTACGGGTTCCCAGAATGAAAAAGGGTTAAAGTCAAACCCCAAATGAGCCGCGACATGAGATTTCCAACAATGTGGTATGTGCGACCAGCATAGGCTCAGACCAGCCTGTGCATACACACAGGCTGATCAGAGCCCTTGCTAGTCGCTTAAATACTCTATGACTGTTAAGCTACTGACCAAGCATCATTTGGAGTTTCTAAGCTTAAAAGGAGGCTGCACAGCATCATGAGTCTACACTTGTCAAAATGTCACATCGTTGGAAATCTCATGTTATTGCTCAAATGTGTGTGTGTGTACTGATATGTAGATATCTAGACAAGAACTAGTTGATGATGCCACTTATTTGTTTGTTTTGTTTGTTTATTTGATTTGATTCTTTACGTCCCATCAACAATCTTTCAGTTATAAAGGGACGGGTCTTCCTGGGTTGAACCAGTACTAAGCTAGGATTAATGTGTCTTGCTCAAGGACACAACGCAGTCACGCCGGTGAGGCTCGAACCGGCGGTCCCTCGGTCTCTAGTCAAGCACTCTACCACTGAGCCACTGCGCTCCCTACTTATTTATTTGAAATGTTGAATTTGATGTATGTGTTTTTGTTGTCAATGAACCTACTCAAAATATTTGGACATATTGCCATAAACAGGGTAAGTTAGGACTGCTTATGAAGGAGGAGCTAAAAAGGGTCTACAGGGTCTCTTTGCAATTCTGTAACTACATATGAGCCTCGACATGAGATTTCCAACAATGTGGTATGAGCGACCAGCAAAGGCTCAGACCAGCCTGCGCATATGTGCAGTCGGATCAGAGCCTTTGCTAGTCGCTTTAATATTCTATGAGTGTTAAGCTACTGACCAAACATCATTTGGATTTTCTAAGCTTAAAAGGAGGCTGCACAGGCTTTTCTGAGTTTACACTTGTCAAAATGCCACATTGTTGGAAATCACATGTTGTGGCTCAATAATGTTAAACAGAGTTGACTCTAAGCAGCTGTCACCTTAGAAACTGTCATACCTAAGTCTACACGGCTCAGTCATTTTGTCCAAATACTGTGGGTAAATATGGAAGTTAATGCCTTTCTGTTTCTAGATGACCTTGAGTCAGTGATATCAGAGATGGAAACATCCTTATTTGACCAAGCTTTTGATAGCGGACAAACCAAACAGGAAACACAATTAGTCGTTGATAGTGAACATGAAACTGGTACCTGATAGAGCATGGAGGCAACGCCAATTTGAAAATGTCTATCAGTATATCTAAACAACTGATGAACCCTTAGACTGCTAACAAAGCTCTAGGTTGATACTCTTATTATTTCTCCACAAAACATGTGGGCCTACACAGGCCTCCAGATAAGAGTGCATGTTGGAAAGCTATTTTCTTCATTTCTCATCCAAAACATATGTTGTGGGTACTCAAAAGAACGGTCTCAATGAGACTGTTCATTTGAGCACCCAAAACACATGTTTAAATTGATGGGTAAGAAAACAATTATAATTTTATGCTTATAAAATTTCCTTATCTGGACCTATGCCTACACATAAGATTTTGGTACTTATCATATCAGCAAGCAGCAAAGGCTCAGGCTCTGACAGGCAGGCTCACCAGAACTTTGGCTTCTGGCATACACAAAGTATGGAAGTAGGGGAAGGTCAGACCAAAAACTAGACCTCAAGTCTCACTGGATGCTTCAGACTTTTGTGCATATGCAATAAGTACCAAAATCTCATGTGCTGGCCTCAATCGGGAAAGTTCGGCACAATTCAAGAATCGAATCAGCCTCAGTGTAAGTAAGGTGCATTATGCGTAGTACTATGTAAGAAAAAGCTCCATTTTGTTAGCAGGAACTGGCAAAAGGAAAATTAGTTCTGTAGCATGTGGGTTCAGCCCTATTAAAATCCATAATTTTGATTACCCGAAAACATTTTTTAAAGCTGCATAGTCTGTAACTTTTGATCTTTTAATTTTAAAATTAATGTTTCTATTTTTCAAGAACACAGTAAAAAAAACTAAAATTTAGGTATACATTTTACCACTTTCGTAAATCTTAACAAATTATCAGTATCAAAACAACAGCATTTATGTTAAAATTAACTGTCTATAACTATTGGAGGGACGCAAGTAATAACCAACAAGAGAAAAACACACCTGTTTTTCTAAGATAATTTACTTTTCCATGCATTCTTCAGCTATAGTGAACAGATTCATTGTGAATACATAACTTAATTATACTTTTACAAATGATTTAAAAAGAAAATAAAAACTTTCGAAAAATGTTCATAATTGCAGACTTAGTCTCTTTAACAGAATAAATGAAGTTTATGTTTTTTCAGCGATATTTTATTGAAAAAACATATACTTCATTTCTCACTGTTTACTTTTGCTTCAATCACACTTGTGTTGGCATGTTTCTGTTATGTCAGTGTCACGTTATGTAACGTCAGCTTCACATCAAAGTAGATCCTCGATGTACATCCGAGATCTGATTCCAAGGAATTGTTTGAGGCTGTTCCGATTTGTGCTGGCCTGTATGTTGTGGGTGCTCATTTGAAGCATCTCATTGAGATGCTTTCACTTTAACAACACCATAACATGTTTTTATTAAGAAACAAGAAAAATTTTAGGCACACGCAAAGGTTGTGTGTTGTGCTTAACTCACTTTCAACAAGTTTTCAGTCATCTCCTGCATGTTAGTGATCATTTAACACTGTTGATTAATATGCACAGTGTATGCTCAATTTCATCAGTAATTGATAATTGCCATACCTGACCTGTAATAGACCAGACTTGATGTTTATTAAGCAGTCTTAGGGTTTAGCATGTTTGGTGAAGAGTATACTGTGCAGGCTATTTTGTTGGCGATGCTCTTATGTGGAGTAAAATCGGGGTTCATCGGACACTTTTTCGAGATCGCTACTTTAAATTCGGATATCACCGGTTGTCGTCGCATTGGATGACCGCAATGGACATCGCATTGAAGTGTATTCAATACGCGATCAAAGGGAGGCAAATCTAGCGTGTTTAAGCTCATGTAGATAGAGTAATAAGCCTTCAAAGACCGCAGGGGTATTAAAGGGGTGGATGGGACAGCCATTGGGGTTCATCAGACAGGCCTTGGGGTTCATCGGACAGGTCATATTAAGGGGGAAACGTCACATACAGATGATACAAAACATCATACTGTTGTAGTAAATAATCAATACAACAATTTAAACTGTCAGGTGATCTGTCGATCCAATATTCCAAACAATAATTTTCTCCATATGGATCCAGTTTTGACCCAACGCAACCTCTCCTAATTGGCTGAAATGACAGTTTCACACAACGCTGGATCAACACAAATACATTGATTTAAAGCTCATTTTATGCTGTGGCATGAGAACTAATCAACCCTGGTAAAAGTAGCTCATTAACACCCATTAATTTAGAGTGATAAGTGTCCTTTAAAGACCGCATAACTTAATTGAACCGTAATTAGAAGTCTGCAGCATGTCTGAATTCGAAAATGATTTGAATCGTTGATTGAAAGTATCCCCTATATAGCAAGTGAGTATGACCAGGAAATACCACAATGACACTGCAGACTGACGCATGACACCGCGAGGAAGAGCCACAGAACACTAACAGTCACAATTTAAAGGCAACAGGAAGATAATTAAAGTAAAGCAACTAGCTTTCTCTTCCTCATCAAGCCGATTGCAAAACTAGGAGGACACAAAGTAAAACAAGCATCAAACACAGAACCCCACAAACAATGGGGCAACAATAAACTATCCATCAACAACAACAGAACCACTTCCTTAGAACGGACAGTAGCCAAAGCTATCAGAGGGGGGGGGGGGGGGGGGTAAATACAGTTTAATGGTAAAACCATATTCTTGCTTAAACAAATGCTGGTGTATGCAGACATAAGGCCTAAAGAACTGAATGTTAACCAGTTCAGCAGGATACAGGCCTACCTCACTAGGTACATTGTGAGGATACTTATTTGGCTATGGCGAAAATAATTATTTTATGTTTTAATTAAGATTCATAAATGTGTATCCTTGTCTTTCTACGCACATATAAATATAGTAATCATGCATGATGATGTGGCTTTATTCTTGAAAGGCAAACATGTAGAAAGATGTTCGTTTTTTAAGCTGATGCTTCAGTACATGTGCGGATCCAGAGGGGGATAGGGGGTCCGTACCCCCCTGGAAAACCACAAGTTCTATGGGTTTCTATACAAATTAGCATTTAGTTTAAACATATTTTATTGCCAAATATATACAGCAATGGGGTTGGGTCACAAGTTATCACAACATTAGTTAGGACCCTTCCTACATAGCATTTCCCCCCTGGAAAAAGTTGGGCCCCCTGATAAATGTTGGACCCCCTCTGAAACCTTGGAAAATTATAGTTTTGTTTGAAATAAACCATTGTAAGTTGAGGACTAAAAAATGCTGTTTTCTGGCAGTCGGGCCTGGACCCCCCCTGGCAAAAATTCCTGGATCCGCGCATGCAGTACGTCCCAGTCAATAATTTTTCACTCATATCGGGACGTTTTCCCGCCTTCATGAGTTGAACCAGTATCACAATGAGCCACTGTTGTGCTCCTAGAGAGAGAGAGAGAGAGAGAGAATCTAATGACGGATAGATAGATAAGATAGATAGATAGATAGATAGATAGATAGATAGATAGATAGATAGATAGATAGATAGATAGATAGATAGATAGATAGATAGATAGATAACATTTTTTATCAAGACATGTCGGCTAGTGACGTGACATTATTGTCGCAAGATGCCTTTGTAATTATTCAAAGACAACAAATATCAATACTTGTATATTAAAGGGCAGCATTAAAACATATATATATGCCGAGGTCGTGGGTTCGAATCTCGCTAGAGGCAAAATATTTACAGCATCTATCGGCTCAGTTGATTCACTATATCCCTCTGTATATATATATATATATATATATATATATATATATATATATATATATATATATATATATATATATATATATATATATATATATATATATATATATATATATATATATATATACTCCTCAAAATAATTAAAGGACCAAGATTTTAGAATGCGAGTATAATTAGCTCAAACTTTTAAATTCTGTAAAACTTGGCCCAAAGCTTTCTATTCTTTATGCCCATAAATCAAGAATCATTTTAACTGATTTCCATGCCTGATTCCGCCATAACTGTGTCTCAAAAGCACATACCCTCAAAAACAAACTTTCAAAAGGCAGTGGGTGGGGTAAAGAAATTCTTCTGCGGTCAATCTAATAGAATGAAAGTGACATTAAATTAAACTTTAATTTGAACAGTTCAGCTTACATGCAGAAAAATCTTCAAACATTTTCAATATACTGGGAATCAAGCATTACCATCTCTGACAATAGAGTTTTGACATTGTTTTGTTTTCTGAAAACAACGTGTGTACTTGGTCATTAAGAATCAGATTTTTAATCGTCATTGTTTGCCTTTGAGTATTAGAAAGATGTCCCGGCGAATTGTTTAATGATTGTCACAGACAACCACCAAAACCAGTTGTCTGAACCCATAGACTGGTCATTACGCCACAGCCAAAAGGGGCAATTTTCTCTCACATGAAGAGGTGGTTGGTATCAACGGGATTAAACCACCATACAATCATGTGAAAACAGAGATTTCAGCAACTAAAAGCATTTTTCATTCGTTTCTTGCAGTTCTGTGGTCCATGGATCACACGCAAAAATGACACTCCAATGCATTTAGGTCAAGGTTCAAAATGACAAAAAAATCCTTGTTAGTAACATTTTCTACCATTTTCTTTTTGCCGTTTCACTTGGCAATTGGGCGCCAAAGATGTCCGAAAAAAATAGGCTAGATCGTAAAATTGGTTTTCAAAATACGTTCTACACAAAATGCATCAATGTTATAATTGATAGCATTGGTCCTTCAATTATTTTGAGGAGTATATATATATATATATATATATATATATATATATATATATATATATATATATATATAATATATATATATATATATATATATATATATATATATATATATATATATATATATATATCTTCAAATAAAGAATAAAAATTCGCCTTGTTTTTTCTTCTAATTTAATTCTTAACGCGTTTCACTACTGTGTAGATCTTCAGAAGACATTATTTAAACGACGTCAGCGTCTATAGCAACAACGTTATTAAATACAGGAAGTGACGTCACAAGTATTATAATGTAATAATAGGTAGAAATGTTGTGAAAAAGATTGACAGATTTAAGAATTATAAATTAATGCTTTTATTCAATTTTGGTTTAAAAAGGCTAATGAAATGTTTTTCTTTCATTTTGCGTGCGGAGACGCAATCGGTCTGCACTTCACTTTACAAAATGCAGACCGACTGCGTCTCCGCACGCAAAATGAAAGAAAAACATTTCATTAGCCTTTTTAAACCAAAATTGAATAAAAGCATTAATTTATAATTCTTAAATCTGTCAATCTTTTTCACAACATTTCTACCTATTATTACATTATAATACTTGTGACGTCACTTCCTGTATTTAATAACGTTGTTGCTATAGACGCTGACGTCGTTTAAAATAATGTCTTATTGAAGATCTACACAGTAGTGAAACGTGTTAAGAATTAAATTAGAAGAAAAAACAAGGCGAATTTTTATTCTTTATTTGAAGATATAATTTCCTGTATTGTGGACTTTCTTTTTTGGATATATATATATATATATATATATATATATATATATATATATATATATATATATATATATATATATATATATATATATATCCTTTAGTTTGGATAAAAAAGAGACAGATAGGGGGGCTTGTAATCTCGAGCTTGAGTTGCACTTTACTGTCCGATGAACCCCTCCGTAAAAAATAGACGGTGAAAACTTGAGGGGTTCATCGGACAGCTTTTTCGCCCTATTTATCTGAACAATTGACGGATATAAATGAATAAAACAAACACTTTTATCTTCATCTAATATTTCTTTCATGTAAAAATCAATTTCAGTCACAAATTTAGTGTAAAAAACCCTTGGACAGGATGTTAAAGTAGACCGGTGACGAATCTCGATGTTTTTTTTCGGCGCCATTTTGTAAAAATCCCTTTAAAACAAGGCGTGTTTTTTCGGAGCTGGCTTTTATCCAATGAGAACACAGCGTTATGACACGCGCTATGCAAATTTTTACTGCAGTATCAGACAGAAGATTGGTAGCCAAAACAAATGGATAACTTCTTTCTAAACAAGTGTCTGTCGGAAGAGCTGTAAAGCTGACGTAAAACGACCTGTCCGATGAACCCTGCCGTCCGATGAACCCCGGTTTTACTCTAGTGACAGTGTAATATTATATTATTTGCTTATTAGTTGAAGTTTTTTTAAGAAATGAATTCGATTTTTGGAAGGTTCATGGAATCATGAACACTTTGGCTTGCTTGCTTCGGGCTTCACGTTAACTTTGCAAGAGACCTGAAGTATTCATGTCTCCATGGACCTTCCAAAAATTGAATTTATTGCTTATATTTATGTTTTGTTATAAAAACTAATATATAGAAACTATCTATAATTTAGAAGATAAAACAATTTTGTAGTTTATATTAAATCGTATTTACCGTTTTGTTGGAGTGCAAAACAGAAAAGCGGAACAGCCAGTGTGAACACGGACAGCCAATGGAGCAAACAAGAAGCTTGTTTTGCATGTGCATCACAGGTGTGGCTCGCTGTCAATCACAACACCAGTGTCACATCTGGCGCATGAATTTGATGTTCAAAGCGAATTGCACGGGCAAGTGAGCTTGGCAGCTGTTAATCAAATTTTGTGTCATTCATGAGGCTATGAACGGTTACAAAATTCTAAAGATACATTAAAGGCTTGCATTGAAAATGTAAATGAGCCGCGATCTGTGAAAACCTGCCTTAATGACATTAAGGACTTTTTATGTAAAAATCATTTGAAAAACACCCAAAATTAAGAAATTTGACATGTTTAAATATTGCATTAAACCTATTTTGGTGGATAGTAGAATAAAACTGGCAATTATTTCTAAATAAACTTCATCGTTATCATGTCATATGTTTCCATGGCAACACCTTTACCTTAGCAACTGTCAGAATTTTTAAAGTATGGTCAGTCCTTTTCAAAGCATGCAATCTTAAGGCAAAAATGAATCAGTGTCAACTTTTCTGTGAATTCCATTGCGAACATGCTAAAGATAATAAAAACGTATGTTAGCAAGAAAGAACATGTTTTTCATGCACCTGACAATCCCGCAAATCAGGAAATTAACTTTGATGTCATTAGTAACGTCATGACGTTTCTGACGTTGCGTGTTAAAGTTTAGACAGTGTATAGTTTGAAAAGACCATATTTCCATGAATAATGGAGATAACTTCATAAAAATTTCAGGATAGCTTCTTAACACTTTGTAGATTATGTGTGTGAAATTAACTAAATTTTGACGACTTGGTCATTAAGGCTGGTTTTCACAGATTGTGGCTCAAATATATATACATGTACAACTCCACGGTTTGAAGTCAGATTACATAATTGAAGGCATTACTTAAAAATAAATCTTAACAATTTGAGACAGGACATGAGATTTTGGTACTTATCACGTTGTAAATCAATGAAGACCCATGCAAGCCAGCACACATGTCTCCAGAGCCTTTGCCAAGCAATGAAGGCTCAGTCCAGCCTGCACAAATTACACATCATTTTTCGCACATTTGTACCAGAGTTATGGCTGTTGATTTAATCTGCTCAATATCTTGAGAACAAATTGACAGAATTTCAGCAAATTTTATATATTGACAGAATTTCACCAAATTTTATATATGCATTGATATTGACAAGATCTAGATTGGGATTGCTAGCTGTCATTTTTTGCTTATTTGTATCAGAGTTATGGCACTTAATTTATGCCAGAGTTATGGACCTTCACTTCTCGCATACAACAAAGTATGGAAATGGATGAAGACCAAATATTAGACCTAGCTCCCCTGTGTACTTCAGTAAGGGCTTGTAAAGGAGACTTTAGTGCAAATGGGGTAATATAATAGGCCTTTAGTTAAGCGTGCATACCAAAAAATAATTTTCTTAGTTCTCAACCAAAACGTATGTTGTGGGTACTCAAAAGAACCGTCTCAATGAGACGGTTCTTTTGAGTTCCCAAAAACATATGTTAAAACTGATGGGTAAGAAAATATTAATGATTTTACGCTAAAAGATTTTGTTTATCTAAACCTATGATATAAGAATCCATCATGAGTGTGAGGATGGGATAGAAAAATCCATCCCGAGGATCACCCATTGGCATCACAAGGCTCTTATAATTTTTCATCGCAGTTTATTAAAATAATTTCTCATTATAAGAAGATCGGTTATAGCATTAATGTATTGCAACAGACTGTATGCTTGGTGGTCAACCCAATCTCGGTTGGCAACTTTGCTTTCCTCACCAGTAAGTAGGACCTCAGATTCTATGAAAGTTCTGACTTAAAGACTTATCTAAAGATGAGAGTGTTAGGGCCTGATGTTGTGTCTGTTATCCAGCCCACCAGGGTTTAACTGTTGGATTTCTTTTACTCCTGTATTCAGATGTAATATACTGTTGAGTCCTTATCTTTGTTTTATCTCCTTTTTATATCTCCATTTGTATTTAATAGGAGATGATACAACGATAAGTTAGGAATCTTTCATGCAAACCAAACATCTATTTGTCCTGATCCACATCTGAAATAAGGGTGAGGTTGGTACCATAAAACTAGTTTAAGCCCTCCAGTGAAAATATTTTTTTACTGACCATTCCAAGGTGGTGCTTTTTTTGTGGATCATTATGTTTCTTGTTTTTCATGCTTTGCTTTCTTGTCTGTTCATTGCAGCCTTGTAGTAAGGCTAACATCTTGACTCTCATGTATGTGATGTTTTCTTGTCCCATGTGGTGTCCTGGGTCAGGTGTGGTACTTGATTGTATTGATTCCTGATCTTTGCCTTCTTACTTACTTTGCCGGGTGGTGACAAATGGTGATCGCAAGGGACGGTCTTTTCTATCCCATCTCACACAAATTATGGACTCTTTTTCTTGCTCACCACAAAAAATTAGAAAAAGTGAAAAGGGCTTCAAGAAAATCTTGAATATGATGCGATGTGACATACATGTGAAATGATGACTTCATTTTAGCATTTCAATGACGTCACGGATCAATGTGCGGCCAGCGGTTGGCTGTTCGTATTTTATATTTCCCAGTGGGTTGGTGAGATAGAATTTTCTCATATGGGCAAAAACAGCTGAAATCCTGATCTGGTGTGTAAGAATAAAAGTATTTCCATGAGTTTGAGGGTGGGATAGAAAAATCCGTCCCCAGGATCACTGTTTTGCATTACGAGGCTTGCCGAGTGATGACAAACGGTGACCCCGAGTGACGAATTTTTTAAAATTTATTTTAAAATAAGCATCCAGAAGTCCATGAATACGCTAAGATGCAATTTCACATGATGACCTTACTTGACGTCCTGGGTAGGATAGCATGGGTTAGATAAGATTTTCTCGCCCACTTATCGCTCAAGACAAGCTGTTCCATAGGCAAAACGCCGTGCGGAATTTTCTTATCCCATCCACGTGACCTGCTTATCCCATCCACATGACCTGCTTATCCCATCCACGTGACTTCAAATTATAACAATTAAGGCTGCTTTCAGAGCAATTCACGCCTAAATATTATGTAGAAATTTCAAAACGGCAATATTTAGTGCGTCCGCCACTTTCGCGTTGTTGTTTGACGTCAAAAACATTTCTGACGCCACTAAAATGCAACAACAATGTGACGCACGTTATTGACACAGTTTGGCGCCACGACGTTTTTGTCAATAGATTATGATACCAACGTTAGTTTCAAACCTTGATATAAACAAAACGGATGCTTGAAATGCTATTTCACTTCCGTTTTTAGGTGATAAACTATGTTTACACCTTTTTCTGCATCTGGAAAATTCGTTGGTGAACTTATTTTTTAGATTGGAACAAACGCAAAAAATCTAAAAAATTATGCGGAACAGACAGAATTCATATAATACCTAAAAAAGTCAAAAAGTGGGCGAGAAAAAGTATCCATCATGGTGTATTGTTGTGGGACAAGGAAATCCCACCCTTGGACCTGAATAATTTAGTCAGAAACTCGGCAGAGCCTCGTTTCTGACGAATTATTCTGGTCCTCAGGTGGGATTTCCTTGTCCCACAACAATACATATGAAGGATACTCTTAATCTATCCCAGGGTAAAATCTTAGATATCCGTATCCGGTGTGCAAGAAATACCAAGCTCTCATGAGATGGCCCATGTATAGTATAATTTAGTAGCTCTAGTTGCTGCATTTTATGACACCACTATAAAGTATTAATGTACATATGTTTAGTTATAGCAATGTAGATTGTCACAATTTAATATGTATACCATACATGTATATGCCTTTAATATTTGTAGAGATAGGTCTTAGCAAACAGTGTAGACCCTAATCAGACTGCTCCTTAACCCACTTATGCCAAATGTATTTTCCTATCTTTATCACTTTGAAGAGTTCATTTCCAATTTTATAACTGAAAGATTGTTGATGGGATGTAAAGAATTCATTCAAACAAATCACACTTTTAATCAGAGAGAGAAGTCATAGAAGTGACTCGAACTAAACTTGACACATTGAATACGGGCAATTAGACAAGGTACATAATTCAAGAGCCATAAAATTAATTTTGTGCAATTACTTTTGGTCATTGACTGTAAAATTTGAGTCCCGACATGTGATTTCCAACAATGTGGTATGTGCGACCAGCAAAGCCTCAGATCAGCCTGCACATATGCCCAGTCTGATCAGAGCCTTTGCTAGTTGCTTGAGTATTCTATGAGTGTTAAGCTACTGACTGAATATCATTTGGAGTTTCCAAGCTTAAAAGGAGGCTGCACAGGCTCGTCTGAGTCTACACTTGTCAAAATGCCACATTGTTGGAAAGCACATGTCGCAGCTCTTTTTTCATTTTTCTAAGCCTGTGTCCTCTAAAGCATCAAATATATATTTTCTGTTTTTATATAGAAGATCTTACATGAGTGCTCAAGTTATATAGAATTTATTGAACCAGTTGGGGAAAATGGATAAATTCAAGGCTTGCAGAGCATTTTATCTCTTTTTCACAATGAGTTTAATAAATTCAATAATACAAGAGCACGAATATTAGATTCTATTTATCGTATTACATTTAGGTTACTTTGAAATCTCATTTCTTGCATAAAAACGTTTTAATTTTGTCATTATGTACGCAATGTTGTTATGGATGTCATAAAGTTTCCCAACAATCTGTAAATTACTAGTGGTTTATCGAATTTATTGCATGGCGTTATTTCACTCCCAGACGCGACCTCATATGATGAAGACACTTATAATATTTATTTACTTTTTTAACCCTTTTGTCGCAAACCACTGAAAACCTTACAATAGAGTTTTGGCATTCTGAGTACAATAAGATTACAAATATGGTAAACTATGTATATTCATATTCTGTTTATATATTTGTAGTGCTAGGTGTACCTCAAACTCATGATCAAACCCTACACCTCTTCAGCTCTGAATTCTGAATTGTGTTAGAAAATTCAGCTATGCTGTATGCAGTGCCACATTATAACCATATGGGCCTCGATCCAAGAAAACCTGTCTTCGGGAGTATGCAAACAACACAGGGGCAGACCAGCCTTCCCATCCGTGCAGTCTGATCAGTGCCTTTGTTATTCGCTTTTTAGAAAGTATCATGTGTCAACTTGCTGCAGGTGAAATTTCAATTTTCTAGCTAGTCTCTGTAGTTGAGGAGACTGGTTTGAAACTTGCTTTGTCGGACACCCCGAAGATAGGTTTTCTCACGACGAGGCCCATATTATAAAGTGACTGTCCTATACTTATCTTCTGTAAAGTGACTGTCCTATATTTATCTTCTATAAAGTGACTGTCCTAAACTTATCTTCTGTAAAGTGACTGTCCTATACTTATCTTCTATAAAGTGACTGTCCTATACTTATCTTCTTTAAAGTGACTGTCCTATACTTATCTTCTATAAAGTGACTGTCCTATACTTAAATTCTATAAAGTGACTGCCTATACTTATCTTCTATAAAGTGACTTTCCTATACTTATCTTCTATAAAGTGACTGTCCTATACTTATCTTCTATAAAGTGACTGTCCTATATTTATCTTCTATAAAGTGACTGTCCTTTACTTATCTTCTATAAAGTGACTGTCCTATACATGTACTTATCTTCTGTAAAGTGACTGTCCTATACTTATCTGCTATAAAGTGAATATCCTATACTTATCTTCTAGATGATCTAGAGTCGGTGACATCTGAGAAGGAGACTGTCTTGGTTGGCCCAGAGCTAGGTGACAGACATACAAGACTACAGCATGTAACTGAGAGTGAATTAGACACGGTAATAATTTAGGAACCAATATTTAGGGGATAACTGTATTAACCCTTAAATGGCCAATCCCAACAAAAGTGGTCTGCTTTTCTCGTCTGCTGAAATGCTTAAGAAGCCTCTATGGCAAACAGTGTGGACCCAGATCAGACTGCTCCTATAGGAGCAGTCTGTTCTGGGTCCACGCTATTTGCTTCTATGCTTAATTCGTCAGTAATGCTAGGCAATTATTTGCAGCAGACGACTTCAGCAGACGACATTTTCAGCTGCATTTTTTTCTTGGCGCTTTAAGGGTTACGAACCAATATTTAGGGGATAACTGTTTTCAAAATTTTCATTTTGGGAGGTATAGCATCGGATATATGGTCGGAAATTTAGTTTTACGGAGAGCGAGAGCGGAGCCATAAAAAATTATTTCCGAATGATTATCTGACGATATGCCTCTACAGTGTTCGCGTTTACGCCTGCTAATATCTAAATACGCAGAGAAAATCGTTGGTGCACAAAATAGACAAGTAGCCTGCGTCCATGGGACGCAAGATCAAACGCAGTTGACAAATTTAAGCCAGCTCAATAGTAAAGAGATATTAAAACCCTTGAATAGCGGTCTTTAGTACTTTACAGTTCTTCTAAATCACAAAGAGACTGCTATAGATAGTATTCAGTTGCGGTTTTTGGAGATCCGTTGTTTATAGCAACGGTTGAAATCAGAACGAGGCTCTGCTATAAATAATAATTTACGGTTTTCCCAATATCAATTTGCTGGGTAAAAAATGGTGTTTGCCATGTTCGAGATACAGTTAAATTTGATAGTTTTAGCTAACTTCATTGTGTTTAACATTGCAAAAAAAAAAACAGTCAGGAAACTAAACTTTCAGGGACTCAGTAAAATTTACATGGGACTCAACTTTTGTTGATGCCCTGGGTCCCAGGGACGCAATAGAAATCAAGCCTAAATCTACACTACTCTACAAATGAAAATTTTGAATATGGTTATCCCGATTCTAATGCACTTCTGCAGTTTGAGCTCAAATTGGAGCGTTGCAAGCCGCATAAGGCGGTACGTCAACCAACGAAATGTGACATAATTGACGTCAAACTATTTACGACAGTATATGACAGTGTCCAAAATTTTTGACGTTATCCAATTAGATGTTGCGTTACAAACTCAAGTGCATTAGAAGTGTTTTTATGTCCACTTTGATTCAGTAGCGCTGCAAACAGAGCCGCAATTGATATACAGGTTGTTCGATTGCATTGGCCAAGGAGGCTCAAGATCCTCATCACTACCAAGAGGGGAAGTTCAAAGAAATTTAGGTTAGAAATCTTCGAAACTATAAAACTATAATTTGAGCTACCATTTGTCAGTTACCTCACATAGTAACTGCATTGTTGCTCGTTGTATGATAAACATTGTCAATCTCATGGCTTGTGCATTTATCAGGTCATGATGATGTTGCACTTTTAGAATGACGATGCTTATGACGCTGAATAAACACAAAAATCGAAAATTACATCATAATTGCTAGTACGACGAGAGAAAGAATTGGTAAAATGATAAATAGAATACTAGATTCGTGTCTTTTGATATCAAGTTTACCAGGCTCGGCTTTGAGAACGCATGTTGAATCGCTCGGCAAGCCTCGCGATGTCAACAAGCGATCTCAAAGCCTTGCCTGGTAAACTTGATATCAAAAGACACTCAGCTAGTATTCTCTTTTTATATGCCAAAACAAGGTGCAGATCAGCTTGCTGGTCTGTACAGTCAGACCAGCTCCTTTGTAATCTCTCTAGAAGTCTTAAAAGCTACATGCATTATGTCAACATTTTGACAAATCTCTTTAGCTTAGAGGTTTGAGCCTTATCTGGTTGCAGATAATGAAAAACAGATTTTCTCTTGAGAGTGCTCAGAAAGTATGTAAAAAAATTATTAAATCTTTTAGTGCTAAATTTTTTAAAATTTAAATCTTCCAAGTTAATTATCTGCATTATTTCATCCAAGATATCAATGAATAATTTATCGCAGAAAGCAGACAAATATTACTCTAGTACAGAGTTTACGAAAGTTTCCCAGACTTTACAGGACAGCCGGTCTGGTGGACTGGAAAAATCTACCTGACCAATCACAATTTCACCAGACCGACACCATATGAGAACAACAAAAAAAAGAAAAATTATAAGTTTTTAAATTTTAAATGTAATATATAATGTACGGTAAATGTTCTAAAATTTCGAACACTCTAAAATTACGAACACCTAAAATTATCGCCGAAAATAATTTTTAAAACATTCTAAAAAATCGAACACTGACCTTTTGGGGAAAAGTGAATTTCTAAAATTACGAACACAAGTTATTTTCGGCAGAAAATCGATGTCCGTTTATCTGTTTGTCCCATGTGTGCTCGGTTTACTTTTAACGTACAGCGCGTGAGCGGTAGCGACATTTGGAAGGTTCCATTCCACTTAAATGGGTAATCTGGTACGCGACGTTCTTTTTCGCACTATACTTTTTGTCTGCTAATTGTGCGATACATGCTTTCAGATAAGATCAAAGGCAAGAGCGCATTAAAAGCACGGACTTTCCTACATGTAGTACGTGACAAAGTTCATGCATGTTATTGGTATAAGCTGTCCGGAAAACAGTGCAGGCTACCTGCAGCGTGTTCAAATATTTTTAAAACCCTTCATTGGCGAAACTTTTACCTATAAGAAGCATCCGATCAGCAATGGTCATTAACATGGATTTCCTTTGTCAATATATTGTCACAGACATTAAACAGACATGCCTTGGGCAAGGATTAGGAGTTACAATTACCGCGAGAAAACGCACATCTAAGCTTGTGTCCACCATGAAGGACTTAGGTCATACCAGTGACCTATATATATAGGTCAATAGGTCACTGGTCATACGCTGCCTGGTCGTCAAAATTGAACATTTGCAAGAAACAATAGATGTTGTTACTTTAAAAAGCCATGCAAACTACAGCTTTAAACAACTGAGTAAATTTGCTAAGTAAGTTTGCATATACAAACTTATGTACAAAAGGGCCTTTTTTCCAAGTGGTGGTTTCAGTCGTGAGACACAAAATTAATCCATTCAACATAAAAGCGGTGATGCTTGACCATCAATGCTGTATTGTATGTTATGTATTGAGAATGCACACTTGCGCAGGCTCGTCTGAGTCTTTGTCGCACGTTGTAAGTACCAAAATATCATGAAATTACATGTGCGGATCCAGGTCCGGACCCCCCCCCCTGAAAAATCACAAAATGTAGGGTTTTCTAGCAATACATCACAGTCGTATACGTGATCTCGTGTAGATTTTTTGGCTGCAGTATAGACTAAAGATGTTGGGCATTCATTGGCATGCCAGCGAAACGCCATTTAATGGCGTTTTGCTGGCGGGCCGATGATGGCCCGCCTAAAGTGGGACTTGGATCCTCCCTCCCCTCATCAACTTTAAAAACAAACGTTGTCAAAGTTGGATCCCCTCTGACAAAACTGTCTGGATCCGCGCATGAATTATGCCCGTCGACAGTTTAATTTCAATCGAGCCGGTTCACACGCACTGCATGCATGTGCTGATCCAGAACATTTTGTCAGAGGGGGTAGTAAGAGAAGACTGAAATGCCACTAAAAATGGACCACCATCGGCTCATCAGCGAAATGCCATTGTCGATAATGGCCCACCATTGAATGCTGGCTTGGTAGCTTTGTGATGTTTAGGGGATCCGGATCAATATTGCTAGGAAACCCTATATTTTTGTGATTTTTCAGGGGGTCCGGACCCCCGGCCCCCCCCTTTGGATCCGCCCATGGCATGCATCTGAAAGAAGGTACTTTTCTGAAATGTTCCTTTCAGGGTATGGTGATCATCGGACGCAAAGTCGGACTAGATTATAACACTTGTTATGCATGTTTGCCCCTGATCAGGCACGTCGGACGATCTTCTGGATCCCGTCGAGTAGGGACTGCACGGTGTTTGCACACGAATCTTTTGTTTTGGCTTGGTTTCTTAAAATATCGAAACACAATGTTTGGGTCAGTCAATCAATCTTGTTACAACTGCTTCCGATGAGGACCCAAAACTCAAACTTACCGTGCGCATCGGCTTCTGTAATGCAAAGTCGGACATTCCACAGTATTAACGCTTTGCGTCCTTTCTACCGCATGCACACATTTTTAAATTGACGAAACGTTCTATCCTGAATACCATTCGGGTCTGATCTGGATCCAAGCTGTGTTTGCAAACGTAGAGAGAGAGAGAGAGAGAGAGAGAGAGAGAGAGAGAGACTGGTGCAGGCACATCAAAGTAAACATTCCATCGGCGGATCGACAAGTAGAGAGAGAGAGAGAGAGAGAGAGAGAGAGAGAGAGAGAGAGAGATCATGTGTGTTTGTTTTGAATTTCGTCAGTTTTTTTTTCCTCTGGGAACTCGTCTACGTATTTCAAAGTTTGTGTAGATCTTTGCAAAAATCTGATCGTACGAGATGTCTAGCGGTTTCAATTCTTGAGTACAATATTAACTTCAATTCGAAGTCGGCAGAGCGAGTGAAAGCGTTTTGGTTTTCTGAAGGAAGAAAGAAATAGTGTAGTGATTCGGCGAGTGAACATAGGAGACCCGGCTTATCGAATAGTTTAAATCAGTGGACTTTTATGACTTGTAAGTAAATTGAGTGACATAATATGCACGTGCCTGGCTCTCGACTTGGCGAATACCGCACAAGCTGGACAGTTTACTGACTCAGTCCGCATGAATATAGCGGCGGTTTTAATAAGATAAAAGAAAAGAAAAACGAGGAGATAGCACAGAATCATATCGCCGTGTTTTCAATACGTTTCTACCACATTTTGACATGCATATATACCGTTTTTTCTCATGATAAAGTCCACATTCTAAAATTACGAACACTGGCATTTTTTCATAAACGTAATTTCTAAAATTACGAACAGCGGAAAAAATAATTATTTTTTAGTGTTCGTAATTTTAGAACATTTACCGTAATGTATAAAGACCAATGACCACAAAATAAGCATGACAGCTCAGTAAACAGTCCAATATGGCTTTTGATTGGTTGATTAAAACAGAGTATTTTGTGACAAATATTATGCCAAAACAGTGACTTTTGTGCACAGGTTTCACAGGACAGTTGGTCCTGTGACGAGGTAACCCTTGTCAGACTGCAGATAAATCTGCCAGTTAGGACTGCCTGTCCTGTGATGTTTCATAATGACTGCTAGTAGCAGTCTGGTCTTGGACTTTATTGTTGACATGTGCTTTTCTTGTCTGATTAACTTGATTCTGACACTCAAAGAGTATTATGACAGATACTTGTTCTATAGATTCGCATATTTT